>OX387184.1:26023462-26604732 GCA_947561395.2 Buxus sempervirens | reverse complement strand
GAGTAAAAATAACTCTAAAATAAAAACAAACCAGAGATGGGTAAGGGATTAGGTTATGAATAGGGGAAAGTGTTAGGCAACCCCTATTCATCCATACAAAGTGGTTGCCAGGTATTGTTCATGCTAAAAAAAGGCTTGCTAATGAAAATCAAATCAAAAGTAAATAAAAAATGATAAAAACATGTATGGCTTTTTCTATATGAATGACCCAATTAATTCTAGATCCTCCATATGAATGTGCCATCTCTAGGGTTTTAGGATTGAAAATAATCATCAAAGAAAGTGACTCAAAAGTCAAAACTTGAATAAACCAACTTTAGGTTAAATCAATGAACTCTTGAAAATCCAGGATAAAAACTAAGGTTATTTAAACAAAACCTTGAAGGAAAAGACCTAAATTGTTTAGGGTACAGATCTGGACCAGATCTCTCATTAGTTGAGAGATCTCAACCAAATACACCCAGATTGATAAAAAAAAAAACGTCAAAAAAGGAGAGTTTGGACCATAGGATCCTCTCTCCAAGATTAAAATAACTGAGAAAAACACCTCATGAAACCCTAAAGGTTAATTTAAGACTTTTGATTTCAAATTTACCATATAGATCATGATAAATCCAAAATCTTAGCCTAAGATCACAAAAATCAAGAAAACAATGATGTAGGTGCAATGGTGTGAAAAATCCCAACTGAAGGAGGAAAAGAGGATCTCATGCTATAAACAACATGGATCCATAGGATTCCTCCAGATTTAGAATAAAACCATTAAAACATTAACAGAATAGTAAAAACAACCACATATCACAGATTACAGCACATAGGGGCCTATCTTACAAATCCACCAATTCTCTTTTCCCCTAGCTCTCTATTCACGTTTTACGGCTAGAGAGCAGTCTTGAGGTACTTCGAGATAAGTTTGGGGATACAAACACAAATCAATGGCCTTATTCTAAAAAAAAAGAAAAAGAACAGACTATAGGGTTCTATTCTAAGGATCCACCTGTTCCCCTTTCCCCTAGCTCTCTTTTCATGTTTTATGGCTAGAGAGGAGTCTTGAGGTACTTGGAGGCAGGTTTGGGGATACAAATATAAACTAGGCCTTATTCTAAAGAAATGGAGAAGATTAAACTATTTTTGGAATTAAAAATAGAAAATAAAAGTGAAAAGAGACTTACCTTGATTGAGAACGCAGAGAAGCAGGGGTTCCCTTCTTCACTTGGAGCTCTTCAAGCTTCAGATTCTTGGCAATTTGCTTGAGGAGAGGCCCTCTATTTATAGGCAAACCCAGGAGCATGGTTGGTCCCAGAATGTTCCCATTGAGTTTTAAAAAAAGAGTTAATGCAAATCCATTAAACAACAGAGGATAAACAAGAGGATTCGAATCTCCCAGAGAGAGATTTGAGTGTAGGTAAGGCTCAAAAATCGAAAAATGACGAATTCACACAAAAAAGACCACGACCGTATATATAATGCGGTCGTGTCTTGACCACATTTAAAATGCGGTCGTGTCTTGACCGCATATTAAATGCGGTCACCACCAGTCCGCATTAAAAATGCGGGCATGACAGGTTTTGCCAATTTTTAACAGTTTTTTGACCTGTTTCTGCACAGGCAATACTTATTTACATGTAATATCATTTAATTAAATATCATCGTATTTTTTAATCTCTATTTACTTAAGATATCACATGTAAATAAGCAAACACCCCCCCCCCCCCCCCCATTTGAATCCATTACAAATAGTTCCAGACCCAAATTCCAAGTGAATAAAAAGTCAACTTTTCAATTCAAGGCTAAATTCCAGTTTTTCAGGTCCGATAAAAAGATTCAACATGTTCATACCAAGGTATTTGTCGAGATTTAAAGGCTCAAAAAATTCATTTATGCAATAACATTCCTAAAAACCTAATTACCCGGGAAAAATTATCTTGAAATCTTGCCTTAAAAAATATTTCATTTTTTGGAGGTCAAAGTCAACAAAAGTCAACTGGAAAAAGTTTGACTTTGCGCAAAAAATTGAATTTGGGCCTTTTCCTTTGTGGTTTTGGATTTAAATGGATTAATGATCTCAAAACCCATTGCTAAGAATTGAAAATTCCAATAAAATATTTCTCTCATTCAAGATTTATCAAAAATCGTGCAATTTTGGGGTGTCTACAATATCTCTCTCTTAAAGAAAAAGAGAATTTGATTGGGAGGATTGTCATCTCTAAAAGAGGAGAGTTCCAAAAAAAAAAAGGAGATTTGGAGAATGATTGGAGGTAGGGATGGCAATGGAGTGGGTTAAATGTGTAACCTACCTTGCCCCTAATGGTTAAGTTTTGATATGCCTGTAACCGGGTTGGGAGCAGGTTCAGGTTTAACCAAGCCTGCTCTGAACTGACCTTCATATATTAAAATATTATTTTTAATATGTTTTAAATATTATTTTCTTGCATATTATATATATTTTATTAATGAATATGTTATTAATGTATATATACTATTTTAAAAATGCAAATTTTTTTTTCATTTTATACACCAATTGGGCCAACCCCGTCTCGCCCTATTACCCACCCATTGTCATCCCTAATTGGTGGAGAAAATTGCTTGACTTAGTGGGCTCTTTGGTCATTCAGCCCCGAAGGATTTTAGGAGGGAGGGTTGAGGAGAAAGGTAATGTTGGTAACGAAATAGGAGAAAATTGGTTTTGAATGATGCTTTTTTAACATAATTTAGATTTAGTCTGTGAATTCTTGATAATTAATTTTTAGTGATACTTTTTGGATATAATTGAGAATTAGTATCATTTTACTATTCAACAAATTTTTTCCTGAAAATGCCCTCAAAAAGACTTAACTGTACTCATAACAAAATGAATGAAAGGTTTTTAAAGTATTTTGAAGGCATTTTCGGAAGAAACTTTTAATGAATAGTAAAATGACACCGCTTCTTAATTATATTAAAAAAGTATTACTAAAAGCCAATTTATTTTGAAAAAACATCACTAAAAACCAATTTCCCTTAAGAGATTGTGGAGCGCTCGATAAATCATTGCAGGGAAATACCGAGAGTCCCTTGGACACGGTGGTGAGAGAGGACTGGGTGATTCAATACTCTCACATCAAGGAGCTTCTCACGGCCACATTAGAGCAAAATCACAGGTAATTATAGATAGGATTGCTTAACGAACTGACCCGACACGGCATGGACTAGGCACAGGTACGATTAGCCCGTGCTTGGCTCATCACAGAAAACCCAAGCACGACCCAGCCCGTGGCATGGTTAGGGCTGGGTCATGCCGTGCCAACAGGCCACCCATGGGCCACATAATAAATGCTTTAAAAAAATTCAAAATAATAGAAAAAAAGGAATAAATAAATAAATAACACCAAAAAAAATTTCTAAAAAAATATATTTATTATTCACACACATTTTTTACATATATTGAGATACAATTTTCCTCAAAATTGTAAAAAAAAGCAAAAACCTCATTCTTTTTAACGCAAGCCCACAAGCTAGCACGCAAACTGACACTGTATGGCATGCTTAAAGCGTGCCGTGCCGCCCGTGTGCTTTGTGGGCCATGGCTTGCCGGGTCATCGTGCCGTGCCCACTAGCGGACCGGGCACGCTTTAAGCGTGCTGGGCCGTGTCAGCCCGGTCCGATAAGCAACCCTAATTATTGATTGTTTTCTATTTAATCTCCATTGCATGTCATATGATGAGTCAATCATGAATAGAGTGATCAAGAAGTTACATCCCATCAGTTTTACAATAAAAGAAGAATGCTTGTGTTGGGTCCAATGCAAGTGAATTTATTTGTTGCAGATTTTTCTTTAATAATTATTTCTCTAAATTCATAGTCTTGTAAGACTTCCCATGAGAGGTTAGCTTGATTTTCTTTGGTTCAAACGGATAATTGAATTGATACCTTGCATCTTTGAAAGATGTTCTGTTACTCTCTGTCACAGACGTCCATAAACAAACCTGGCCTTGGGTTCTGTGTGAGGAGGTATCTCTGTGTCCCCTGTGAGATACAATCCAAGGGTTCTCAGTACTCCACGTTATGGGGATAAATAAGTAAATATATTTAGCAACTTTCCTTCAATGAGGAAAAAAACTCCTCGTTTAAAATGCAGTCCAAAACTCTTTCTTTAAAACTCGTCCAAAACTTCTTTCAACGAAGAAAGCAACTTCTTTTATTCACTGTATTTTGTGCTTAAGACTCCAACGATTAAGGGACCACTATTACAGAAGAGAGAAGATCCTCCTTGGTAAGATATCTACTTTTTTTTTTTTTTGGGAAGAATATCTTCCTCTACCTATATCTCCTTTCCTTGTTTTTTTCCCTTCTCTCCATCGATATCTTGTCTTGGACTCCTAAATATTTTTCATTTTTTAAATAAAAAATTATGCAAAATAATTTCTAGCACTTTTTGAAATCTTTTGTTGCTTAAAAATATTTAACACTCATATAAGACATAAAAAATTTAGCTATAATGCTTTCACAAGGTAACCCTAAAACCCACATGGTATCTAACAATAATTTTGAGGATAATACACGGTACCTTGGTATATTCGTAAACTGCTAAGAAGTTAACTAACTAATAATAGGGTAACCATGAATTTTGAAGCTAAGTAACCTAGGATACCAATGGGGTACCTAAGAGTTATTTTGAAGGTACTCATCTATATATTCACAAGGAACCTATGAATGGGGTACCTATGTGTTAATTGGATGGTACCACAAGAAGCCAATATGAGATGGATGCATAAAGCTGTTTTTGGATCCTTACGTTATCTATTCATTCACAGTGATCATTAGAAATATTTGGGCCTTCTTATAATTGCCAGCTGGTGCTACATGGGTTTTTCTGAAGGAGCCAAGAAGTTATATGGTCCCCTCGAAGATTCAGCCCTTTGGTTGTCTGGGTTTGGTCCTCTGGCTTTTGCAGATAGTTCTCTATTCCAGACATCTTTCTCATTTAGCCTAAAATACTTGATTGGGTATCAAATTTATTAATGTTCATTATAAGATAAGGTATCTTCAGATTAATACATGGATATCCATGGTACCATAGGGTACTAATGTTATATAAATCTTCTATTTCATTAGAAGGTATAACTTCAAGTTAACAAAAGATTACAAATGGGGTACCCATGTATTAATTGGATGGTACCACAGAGTATCAATATGACATATACATTTATGTATGAAGGGTATCTTCGAATTCTTTTAAATATAATACAGGGTATTAGCAGGATACTTGTAGGATACCCATGTATTAATTTAAAGGCACCTCAAGGTACCAATAAGATATTCAAAAACTATTTGTATGTTAGGTTATTAACAAAGTTATATTAAGGGTAATTACTATGTGATATATATCTTCAAAATAACTAATGGGCATCGTTACTCTATTTCCAGTAATCTTTTTTATTATCATAGTATTATTATATCATCCCTTTACATGACATTCATCACACATGACAAGTACTCTCAAGCTTTGTTTATACTTTTATATCAATTTATTCATATTATTGATGATTTTGTCTAATTATTTTTAGGTAAATGACACCGAGACGAAAAGAAGTTTGTCCAACAAAAATGGATCAAAAGGTAAAAGATATATTTGTAACAATATTTTTATTATTTTTTACATGAGGTTGATATTGAACCATGTTTTCTATAGGCTTATATTCGTAGCAGATGTACGCCGGTTCAATTGCACAAGATTATGGGAGAGTTGAACGATGCTCAAAAGTTAGCTGTTAAAGCAATTGGCTTTGGAAGCCTTTTAGATATGAAGATCAAACAATTTTATAGAGGCAACTGTATGCGGTTATTAGATTCCTTTAATCCTTACACATGTTGCCTAAGAGTGAGAGGAAGAAGTATTAATATAACTCCACTTGATGTTGAGGTGATACTGGGGTTGCCTTCTACCGGAAACATCATAGAAACCAATGATGTAGATAGTGAGGTATATATGTGCTTTAAGGTCAATGTATTGTGATAAGGCAAGTAGAATTCATTTAAAAGACCTAGAGAGAAGACTTTCAAATACAGATAGGGCGGATGATGATTTCAAAAGACTTTTTGTGTTAGTTGCATTGGGCTCATTTTTATGCCCTCAAGATAAGCCGGAGGCTAGTCCTAAGTTTTTAAATCCATTAAAAGATACGAACAAAATCGCCAATTATAATTGGACAAAGTTTGTTCTCAAATGGCTTGTTGACTCAATCCGTCGGTTGAAGGAAAACAAACAACAATATGTTGGTGGCTGTTTGCTGTTCTTACAAGTAATTTATTGTTTTCATACACAAATTCTATTTATGTGGTATTTTATAATTTTTCATGTAACATATTTATTCCATTGCAGATTTTGTATTATGAATGTGTACCTGTGCATGGGGCCACTATACATATGAATGAAGAAATTCCTCGCATTGCTGTTTGGTGCGATGCTGACATCTTTGAAAGGCAGAAACTAGAGAAAGATATAGACTTGAAAGGCAGAAACTCGAGAAAGATATAGACTTGAAAAGGCCAAATCTTTATGATGATCAGGAGCCGGTAAAATCAATTGATAGGCTATAAAATCTATAATTTTTTTCCTAGTAAGCATACTCGTTATTCATCACAAGTGTTGGTTCTTATATCAACGCATATTTTACTTTCTTTGTTGTATCAGATGGACAAATTAGATGCAACAATAAATGATTTAAAAGACGAGGTTGATGCCTTAAAGGAACTGTCAGATGACAAGGTTGTTGCCTTAAAGGAACTGCTAGATGAGGTAGCGGAATTAAATTTTAGTCATTATTCATCATTAAGTGTTGGTTATTACATCAATGCAAATTTTACTTGCTTGATTGTTTCAGGTGGACAAATTAAAATTAGGGAAAATAATTTAAACTGGATAAGATTACCCCTTCATAAAGATGAGAACAAAAATTTTAATGGCCTAAGGCATAACTATCATTTAACTTAAATGGGGGTAATCTTGTCCAGTTCAAATTATTTTACTAACTATCATTACTGTTTTAACGGAAACTGCAATAAAAGAGTGTTATTTTGACCCATACACAAATCTCAAGAGGGGAAAGTGTTATTTCAGAAACCTTAAGGGAGGTAAGTGTAATTATAGCATACCTCAAGGGAGGTAAGTGTAATTTACCCTTTTTTATTTTTACAGAATTAAGTAATTAATTAATTTGATATCCACAGGTTACGAATAAGATCACTCATACACCTTCTTTGATTTTTTATTTTTACAGAATTAAGTAATTAATTAATTTTTTTCATGCAAGGATGGTGTTAATGAAGGTCAATTTACTCAAGTTTCTCTTTATAGAAATTACCCTCATGTTAATCTTATTGTACAAAATTAACCGAATGGGTCTTGGCTAAACATGATATTGTATTTGGAATACGCGTTATTGAAAAAATTGAATCCTATGCTACCACAAGTGTTGAACGTGGTGGTATACCTTTTCTCTTTTTTTCTTTTCATAAAATAGTATCAAGGACTAAGAAAATATATGTGCTTCACTTTAACCAACATCAACTATTACAGGTACACTCTTAATAACACATGGGTATTCAAGGATGGAACCAGATTTATAAAAGACCCTCATATTCTATACAACAATAACTGTGCAACGACAAGTACAACTGGCTTATGATTGGTCCATTTCATTTTAAATTATAATCATTTCATTTTTTTAGTTTTTTATTTTTTTTTTTTTAGTGCAATGGGCCAATCACAAGCCCATTTCCTTCTTACAAAATCATTTTATCTATCTATATATCAATACTATATATAATGCGAATGGGCCCCTTGGGAAGCGTGTCAAACAAAATGTGAGCTTTCCATAATAACACTTACACTATTGAGAAGATATAATAATAAAATGGTACAATGGTCACATACACACAATTGAGAAAATATAATAATAGAAGGGCACAATAGTCAAAATTGCCTCAGTTTTTTTTTTCAAAACTTATAATCAGTTTAATAAATGTTCCCTCCAACGTTCTCTCTCCTCCCTTCCCTTCTTACACGTGTAGTACTGCACGTGCACTCCGTTATAGTATATAATGTGAGGCGCTCCCTTGGGAATCGTGCCAAATTGATTAAATTTTTTCCTAAAATAATCTTGTAATGGCATTTTTCTTCATATATTTTATATGGGTAACTTTGTCTTTATCTTTTTTTTTTTTTTTCAATTTTTAAAAGAGACACTCAACAATTCCTTATGGATTACATGACCTAAGATTTGTATCTACATACGTGCAATACTATACATGCATCCCATTAGTTTTCTACATAAAGAGATCGAGAACTGACGCCTTTGGTAAACAGTTACGGAAAGCAACTTCAAATGTGGCGGTTCACTAAAATGCTGATTCCATTTTTAGATATGAATCGCTTCATCAAATTCTCCCTTTTTTTTTTCTTCCTAATCAATTACATGAATGGCATTTTTTTTTTATTACTTTATCCTCATCTCATTTTATAATACCTATTTCACAAATTTTAAATTCTTAATCTTAAAATACTTATTGAATAAGCATTGACCAAACGCTACCCTTTCCATCCAAAGTAGATTTTATGAAGCACTGTTTTTTTTTTTTTTTGATGGAAAGCTGAGCTAGGCTCTATCTTCATTAGATGAAACCAGTGTTACAATAGCTGCTGCTTCAAGCCAGAATACAACGATAATATACCCAAAAAAGCGAAGAAACAAAAGCGGCCAGGATACAGGAGAGACATCAACCCCAGGATAATATACCCAAAAAAGCGAAATTAGGCCTTCTGAAGCACTTCACAAGGCCTAATTTCAAAAGAATTGTTTAAAGAACTTTATAATGTTACAAAGGCATTGATGATAATACCATTATATCTCATAACATGTTTCCATTCTGTGAGCCAAGATTGTTCAGACGTGATGATAGCTAAATTTGATACCAATATCGAAATCATTTGGACTCTAATCAACAATTTGATCTCTATAGAATGCACTTTCCTTGTTTATTCTTATTGATGTAGCCCAGATTTTCCATTTGGCTTCTATATCACTCATCATCTATATAAAAGTGTTGTCCCTTCTCATTATTAATGCAATTCAGGCTATTTACAACTTTACTAGAAAATTAGTTTTGATGACCTTCCTATCTACATTTACTCTTCACATATGATCTCTCTCTCTCTCTCTCTTTTTGTGCAGTCGTCCGTTAGATTTTCTCATTACTAGGGAAAGCATGTGTGATGCGCATTACAAAAGAATTATACTCTATCCAACCTACCATATGGTTAATTATAAACTTCATTTGAATATTCAGTTGAAACTGTTCGATTAATTTGTAATTAATTGATATGTTCAAATAAGTAATCAAGAGACAAAAGTTAATAAAACTAAAAGTAAAGGGCATTTCGAGTAGGAAATATCAAGCCCAATAATCGCTTTATATGTTACTATAGATTAAAAAGAATACAATGACAATAATGAGATCCGCAAAATGCCTTATACTACTTAATTGGGCTACTGAATCATGCAATTCAATCCCAATTCACCTAAAGTTGTATTATTATCTCAATTGTTTGACCAACTCCATTTTAAGTTTATTTTGATTTTCTTCTGTTTCTTTTAGATTCTTCAATGAGTACATACTTATATCATTTTACAATTTCCTTCCCAAGTTTTCATTTTGCATGCCTGCACTATTTTATCTTTTGGATATATTCATTTCTTATCTTTTATGGCCTTGCACATATTTCTCAATATCCTTCATGTTAAAGCTCGCACAGTTGGAGCATTTAATCACCATTCAGACAGTTATCAGAACATCTACAATCAACATTCTGAATATCTTATTGATCTGTTCCTCCATGACTCCACCATTTCAGTCTGGAATTTGTTCCTTCATCTCCATTGTCTCTCTTATATGATCTGTAACAAATGCCCTGGTTAAGATATAGGGATGGCAACAGTCCAGTTAAAATCAAGCAACCGAACCGAACAAAACCTATTAGGGTCAGTTTTGGGTTGTCCTTAAATGGTTTTGGCTCATGCTATATAAAACCGACTTGGTTTTAGTTTTAAGGCCAAAGTAAACTGAACTAAACCGAGTACACATATACGTGTTTATGTTAGATAACCAACTAGGGACTGTTCGCTTTATTAATTAAAATCGATAAACCAAACCAAACCTATTAAGTCGGTTTTGGGTTTTCATTAATCAGATTTGGTTCGGTTTTGATTTTATACTAAAAAAACCCAATGCGGTTTTGGTTCGATTTTTGTTTGGAGTATAGTTAATCAGTTCAGTTTCGGTTTTTCTCAAAACCGAACCACTGCCATCCCTACTCAAAATGGATGCTCACCCGGATCCCCAGAGCAACCCACCTTCATCTTCTTTCGCTAATGAAACCTTTGGTTGAACATATGAATTCCCTCAAAACTTCTCAGCTTCCCTTTTGAGCAAACCATACACCTGATCCTATAAACCTACAGACCACAAATTGAAGCTTAACATAAGTCAGCATGCTTGGGCCTAAGTAGCATATACCAACAGTCTTTCAGAGAAGCAAATTTTGAAGTTATTAGCAGGCTCATCACCAGCATTCACTTATTTTGTTTCTAACAAAGCATAAACAGCACTTGTTCGCTATCTTCTTTTTAACATGAAATCAAATAGAAAAGAAAATTCTGACCATTGGCATGTATTAGTAAACCATATCATTGTCTGACTTGGATTAAATTCAATGGATAGTGAACATCTGCCACCTTGATAAATAAGGGATCATTTAAACCTTCATAGGGTATACTGATCAATTTTGGAAAAGAGAGACAACAAAGAAAAGAAATCAACTGCAGAAAGAACTATAATTTGAACTTTCATAGTTCCCTCTTCCACAATGTCTGAAAACTGGCCACATTTGATAGAATGGAGAAACAAATAACCTTGCAAAATCTTTTCATTTTTCAATATCCATAAAGAATAGCCCAATTGAAAAAAATAATATACAAGAAAAATTAAATGGAAAATTAAACAGCATAATTCTTATCCATTCATCGTCTGGTTCTGTTATCCAATTTCCTTGACTTTCCATATTGTCTAAACCATAAAAATCTACCCTTATGCGATCGAACAGTAGTTCCTTGCTTAACCTGCTTACAAAAATGAACAGTATTTGTTGTGGTGTAGCTTGGAAAAAAATTTCTAAACACAAATGTCTGGAAGAGATATATGAAAATTTTACCTTCCCTCTCTCATGCTGCTTGGTAGTTTTCCAACAAAAGAGCCCATTGCAACCTCCATGTCCGGATCCCGACTCATAACCCCTGTTGTGAAAACATCACAAGTATGAGACAAATTAAGCAAGATTTTAAGTCTTGTTTCATATTTGGTGTCCGGTTCGCCGAATTGTTCTCCTTTTGGGGGAATTAATAAAATTATCAACCCCCCATCTCAAGAGAGAGAGAGATTGGTTAATTACATAAAGAAATGATTTCACTTAGGAAGAGTGATGGAATTTGTTTACACAAATGGAAGTACTGACACATTTTTTTAAAGATAGCAGATTCCTAGATGAAGGGAGGTGAATTGCTAGTTCATTGCATTAAACCATAAAATGGATTTACTGAATGGTCTTTACAGTTTGAATCAGATAAGAAGGCCTCCCTAATCTTTCTTTAAATGTCAGTTTATATGGAAAACAAGCAACAGGATGTGCTTGAGAAATTAGAAAAATACCTCAGACTATTATTGATCAGGAAATTAGGCCAAGAAATTTCATAATCTGTTTACTGAAAACAAAATTATTAATTGCAGGTAATCTGGAGAGTAATGCACCAGCCAAAGAGGCGAAATTGGAGCATTGGTCTTCTCTCTCATCAGGATGGTTCAAACTATTATGGTTCAAGGAGGAATGGTCAATTAGTGGCCAGAATTATAGTCAGAGATTTTAAGGAGCTCTTGTTTTTGCATATGACAACTGTAAGTTCAGACACATTGTGATTGTAGAAGTCATGGCGCTATGGGAAGGTCTGATTTTATGCAAGGAGAGAGGCTTGGGATCAATTTGGATTGAAAGAGACTCTCTACTGGCTGTTAAGGGAATCAACAAACAACGCTCACCACCTTGGAGAGTCTGACTGAACATCAAAACAGGATTTGACATAATTAAATTCTAGAATCAAACGTACCCAAATAGGATTTGGATTTTAAAGTCAGCAATAAGAATCTGTATAGAGAACACAAGATTTATCTATATATAAACACATACACATATTTTAACATATATAATATAATAAAATGATACATTAATATTTTTATTATTGATATATGTATGTAAAAATATTTATATTATGTTAAATAAAATATTATACACTAATGTGCTATACAACATATGGTATGGATGCATGCCTGCCTGCCCACAAGCACACAGACGTGTGTGCATGCATGCGCGTGCGCGCGTGTACATGTGTAACGATAATAAATATAATATATATATCCTATGCTAATATTTACTAAATGTACATAACCTATGATTTACATTTCATTCTACAATAGAAGTAGAAACTATACAAAACCAAAAGCAACAATGCAGTAAATATATGCTATCTTCACACATGATTCCATCTTGTTATCTTTTTCTTCCATTTTTAACCTTAGTTAAATAATGAAGATAATTCCCAGTCAGGATTAGAATAAGAAAACTTTATGCCATTGGTTTTTTTCAGGCAAACCCTACAATTCCCAACTCCTTTCAAAGTTGGACTCAGCATTTTCAAAGAAAAGCAAAATTTAGTAAGTGCACTGAGTTTGGCTAAGTATGACATGAAAGAAATATATAAGAACACCATGTCATTTTGTGATGAACAGAAAAGAAGTAACTTACAAGAGATCTTTGTTGAAATTTCCCACATAGGTGCCATCATGCAATAAGCTTGGGGACATGGGATAATGATCGATCCTTTTACAAATCTGGTCCTGCTGACCCCTGCCATCAATAATCTTCAACCCTTCAATTTCATGATTCAGTTCATTTTCCCAATGCTGCGAGGATATGCTCATCGAACCCATAGATGCCACTTCATTTTGGCGATATATGCCATCTTGGGGTAGGACTTGATTCCTTTCAGGTTTCAACCGACTAATAGAACCAGGTGTTCCCTTCTCTACAACTTGTAACCATGCAGTCTCTAACCTCTGCTCATCAATAATTTCATGTATTCTTTGCATTGGAATTTCCTGCTTCCTGTCTTTCGTGCCACTGGATCTGGCATGCTCTTCTGCTGAAAGAATTGTTGCTTCAGTAGTAGCTTTGAAGCTTCCACTTGGAAAAGGAGAGCATTTAGATTGATTTAATGTTCCTGCTTCCTGTGTGGCTTCTGAACCATCAAGGCTGTCTCTGGACAACTTGAGTGGCTCCTGGAGTGCTTTTACGGCTGAATAACTATTTATTAAGTTATTGGATTCCACTTCTCTTTCCCTCTCCCCCATCTCAGTTGTGTCAGTCTGTTTCTGGGTCAAACAGTGTGGCAATTTGGCTTGCGAAACTCTATTTGTAGAAGTCTCCCCATGTGGCAGGAGTCCAATTCTTACCTCCACATTGTGTCTCAAAACAATTTCAATTGAATCAGTAATACTGCTAAGGAACCTCTCGGCTCTGGATTTAATCTCCTCATCCACAAATGCTATGGAAGCAATCAAACCACCTGCAAACAGAATTATATCAAATTTGAGTTACATGGCACAAAGAGAGGAAACCCAAATGCAAAGTGAACAGTGCAATGAACTAACTTGCAAAAGTTGTTATCAGCATTCCTCTTTATATTTCTTTGCATTTTTAATGAGTAGCCAGGGAACAAAAAAATAAAAGGAAAAGGATAAAAAACTCAATGATGCTCCCAATTTGGGATTAAATCCCAACATCAAATGCCCTAAAAATCACTTTGAATGGAGGATCACTCAATCAGCAGGTAACTCATGCCATGCAAAGATGCCAAAATGGATTGCCCTTGAAAACTGTCCTATTCCTCCCCATCAATATACTGCAACAAAAGAATAACAAAATCATATTTCACAGGAAGAAACCTCGAGATATGAAAGCCATAGAGTCCCATGAGAACAACTTTCCTAACCACTTAAGAAAACCCAAGCTGTGCTATACGGGGATAACTAGAATTGTTCCAAATGAAACACACTGAATTATTAGATGTCCCACATTCACTTGGAATAAACGGGCAATGAAAAGGAGATCCAGTCAGAAGATTCTATAAGAAAAGGATCACACCAAAAGTTTTCAGCATAAAAGGAATATATATCCCCCAAAAAAGTGACTTTGATCCTTCAAAATTAACCAGATTCTCAAGAACCACTCAAGAGGAATGACTTTCCAGAAAAATTCTCAAAGATCTCCTGCCTCGAACATTCTCTAAAAATGGGTTCATCTTCAGCAAAGAAAAGAGATTATTCTGTTCTTCTATCTGCTATGATGAAAGGCAGTTGCAGGATTTTCTTGTCTCACCATCCTCCATAGGCACCTTTTGACCTGCTTCAGGAGACTGATTTTATTAGGCCTTCAGCCATAGCACCAATCTGGAAGAACCTTGAAATTCTGTTGCCTACTTTAAGCAATGACACCCCGGATATTTCTAATCAGAGATGCCAGCAAGAGTTGTAGAAATTGTTTCTTGATATTCAGGAGACGTCCCTATCCCTAATAACCTCCATCCTCACTACCACCAGGAAGGAAAATTCCAAATACAGACCACAGAATATTTTGTAGACTTAACTTCAAGTTATGAGATGAAATCACAAGTCATAAATTCATTCCTTGCACTCTACCAAGAAGTTGCTAGGCACATAATCAGCCTTGAAGATAGACTAGATGCACTAATTTGTGTAGCATGGTTTATTTTCATTCAGTGAATGCTTCTCCCATGATTGTAACACCTTATATCTAGTAAAACATAGTCCTAAGTGTCTGACCAAAATTTCAAGACAACGCTAACCAAATCATATTAGACTTAATTCTTTTGTTTACCATTCTTTAGAGTGATCCATCCTTTAGCCCTAAATTGCATTAGCAGAAGGCCATATCACATTAAAAACCATGTCTCATTAAACCTGTGGCTTGACATGCTTTAGATAGGAAATGAGAAAAAGGTGGTTAGCCAATTGAAAGGTGTAGAGCTAATATTAATGGAATAGATGAAGGGCTTAAATTGCAATACAAATAATGCAAAATGTATGCATAACTAATTAAATATGCAGATGCAGCAACCATATGAGTAACTAGAATGCCTTAAGGCCACTACAGGAAATTTAAACTAGTAAGATACAACATTCATAAGAGTAATTAGACGTTTTAGTGATTCAATCGTCAGAAAGTCCTCAATGAGGGCCCAATGAACAAAATTTCATTAAGAATTGGAGCATTCTTAAATTGGAATATAAGTGTCATGTAAATTAAATTTGAAATACAGAGACATTCTCCAAATCAAAGTAATATAGCTATTTGACCTTATCCATAAGCTAGAAATAGGAAGACATACTGAACTTGCATATTCTATAATATCTCTGACTCTGTCAAAACAAAGACTACAAACAACAATTAGACTTATAGAATAGACTGATTTCAAGGAAGTGTTCTAAATGTTGGAATAGAATGATCTCAAGGAAGTGTTCTAAATGTTGGTAACATGTCGCAAATAAAGGAATAGGAATAGAAAAAATTTGGGAAACCACTTACCACTGAGTAACAGCAAGGATATGTCTAAACTAAAAAAATCTTTTAGCTGGAGGATCCAAGAATGTTTCATACTGCCGTAAGTACACCGTAAGGTCAAGAGGCAAACAAAAATATATCTAGATGAAAGTGTCAATATGATAAAAGAATGAGGGAAAAGAGGAAGTCCAGAGCAATCAACCACCCGCATCTGTTAATGATGATAGCAATGATGACATAGGCTTTCTCATGTCTTTTTTTTAATCGGTAATCAAGTGAAATTATAGATATATATATATATATATATATATATATATATATATATATATATATATAGATAATAGAAAAAGAAAGAGGGGATTACATAGTACATAAATTGTGTACTAAATAGGAGAAGGGACCTGGATAACACCAGCCCCAAAAGGAAAATTCAAACTACTTAGCCACCCCCAAAATCTGAAAACCTATTACACTCCACGAAGTCATCCAATATGGTACTAGCCATAGAAGGTTGAACCGACAACCACCTATACATAATCCTCAACAGGTCACATTCCAACAAGGACCAAGTCCTTTCTGTATCCTTGAAGATTCTCCGACTTCTCATGTTGATTCCAAGGAATTTAGGTAAGTATGAGGGAGATTATAAGATGCTAAAGCAGTAGCTGCACTATTCAATCATAATCAAGTTATGAAAATGCCAAATCCACCCATGAATCCATCTCTTCATAAGTCAAAAGATTAAAAATAGAGACAATTGAAAGATTTATAAAATACGGGCAATATTAGGGATTACAATGCTGTGTTCATCACCGAGTTTTCATCCTCAATCACATACTAATAAAAGCAGTAATCTCACTGCATGTTTAAGGACATGAGAAATATGGTTTACATGCCGAGAAAGGAGTAGTGTCCCACATGAGATTGTGGAGAAATATTTAATCAAGAGAACTGAGATCAATGAGTATAGAAAGAGTTCGAAGCTTCACTTGGAAGAGTACCGAGTCATTCTTATGTTGGACAAGGCCCTCCAAACTCTTATCATAACATCATGGTCTATTGTAAGAAGCTAGCAGTTCTCCACTTTCCTGATACCAGTAAATGCATCATTCAAGGATGCTACCTACCTTACTAGCTTATTGAAAGATGTCATTAAAGAAGTTGGGCTGAAGATTAGTTGTCCAGATCATGATGAATAATGGCAGCACCTTCATGAAGGCAAGAGATACTCTGATACAGATGTTTAACCTTTCTCTAGCTCCTCTCTCTGTGTTCTACTTTTTTTAGCAGTGAGGAGAGTGACTATATGCCCCTTCCTCCTTGTCGCCCTCTTCCACTCTCTTCTCCTCTTTGCTTCTTGCCATTTTTATAGGTTCCACACGGTACACCATGGATGCCGTGCAGAATCTGATATTTTGACGACACTATAACATGCCATTGAAATCGTTTAAATTTTGACCTAAATAAGGCAAAATTTTGTCTATGCCAATCAAAATAGGTGGATTTTTAGTGGTACACAAAAACCAAGTGGTTTGGTCGGCAACGACAAAATTTCACCACCACAACAAAATTTCACCACCACAAGCTAAATGTCGCAAGCATGGCAAACCATGATGATGATGAGTTTGGCCTCTCCAGCATTCCTTGTGAACTTGAACTGCGTTACAAGCTATTGTATAAGTTGTAGAATTTATCTTCTTGATTAACTTGAACTTTATGACAATTAATGACTTTTAGATTTTTTGCATTATGTTATACAATATTCTATACCATACACAAACAGTAGACATTTTGATAACATGCATGAAAACTTTATTCATGTGAGGATGTTTATTACTCATAAATTTTGAATCAAATTATGATATATTTTAATGTATTTCAATAGTTTAAGCATAAGTATGTTCAACCTTAAATTCAATCATTTGAGGGCAACTTCCTCACTTTACCCTCAAATTGGAAGAAATTCATCCCAAATGTTTCCATCTAGGCCTAGTGATATGGCTGGAAACATAGACATTAAAAACCTTGTTTCTAGATGACCTTAGTCGTGAAAAGTCAAAAGTATATTTTTGTTTCCATTCATCCAAATTAAGTTCAGACAAACAAAATACCTGATAAAGATGGAACGAGGGACTGAGTGCAGTTCAAGAGTGATCTATATCTAATACGTAAGCAAATTTTACTCTGACGCATAATCTGAGCCATTTGAATGCAGACCATGAATCATTCACTTTTCTTTACAACAGCAGGTCCCAACTCAAGGCCCAAAATTTGACCAACATGCTAACTTAATAATACAGCATTGGCCTTTGAGTTATTTTTTGTTGCAAATCGTGATAGTGTTCAACTAAAGCCTAAGTGTTTGCTACTATATATAAACTGCAACAATGAGGTAACATTATCAAGTGCAAAAAACCTTAAGAAACAAAAAAGAAGAAGAAAAAATTTCTCAAAATTAAACACAATGCAGTAAATGTATAATTAATTTACTCTATCAAGGATAAGAAAGTGACCTTCAACTTCAGATATCGAAACAAGCTTCCCATGGGTGTGAAGTAACTGCCTCAGTGTCTTCGAGTGGCATTTCTGAATACACCTATCCCATATGTCATCCAACTTACCTGGGCTCTTGCATCCAAGGACCGTATTACCAACCATAAAGTTATTATGGGTGGAAGCAGAGGCACTACATTCCACAAATTGCTTCTGTGTGGGCCTTGAAGTGATATTAAAGCTATCAAATAGAGATAATGGATCCACTTGAGGACTGGAATGACCATTCACAACTTTAGGTGGCAAAGAAGTAATTGATTTATGTGGCTTGAAGTGAGTATCAGATTTTGGCTTGTGGGCCAAAGGCTCCCTAGGAGTTCCTGATGGATCTTCCTCACTTGTCTTAGAGGTCTGCCGCCTACTGCTGCTTGAATGGCTAGGATCTGAAGAGCAAACAGAACCAAGCTGTAATAGGGCTGCTGTAAACCATGTTGAACGTTCACTTGAAACCCGCAGCTGTTTCTCAGCCTCTGAAAGAAGCTTTAATGCCTGCTTTAATCTTTCCAACTCTGCTTCAGTCACTGACACCACGTCACCCCAAACAACAATAGAAAAGGAAACCAAAAGAAAATAATCATCAGTATTACAAGAAAAAAAGGTATTTGAAAATAAAGTATGGAAACCAAGAAGGGTACACACTAGAGACTTTGCTTAATTTTTCATAAAAATGACCAGAAAGGATGAATACTGAAAGGAGTTCCCAGTATGACAGTCTTAGGAAACGCATATTATAAAGATGAGGAAACAATTTGTTGATCTGATGAAATACAAGATATAGATCAAAAGGTTATATAATAATAACACACGATAATACAGTAAACAGAGAAGAAACAATAAAACTTATAAAACAGAACTTGGCCACATCCACATCAATATTCAGGCAGTCGACAACTCTACATTACCAATCTAGCAAATTCATTCAACATGGTAGTCATGCATGAGACTAGACAAGGAAACAGTTTGACTTCATTGATACACTTGGAATTAATTATTCTGAACCCATAATATTTTTGAGTTTCATTTAAAGTATCTTCGTTAGATCAGAAGAAATTTTAAATTCGCAATTTTCTGAAATGAAGATGCAAACTGACAAGTTTTAAAGAAATATGTTTGTAGAGCAAGAGGTTGGAGCACTGCTGATTCTCATGGCCAGCAGCTGCAATCCTCCAGCAATTACCTACCTTCCAACCAACCTTAGTCATTCAAAGGCCTGGATACTGATCCTATCACTCTCCTTCCTAAATCTTAGCAAACACTTTGCCTTTTGAAAATGATTCACAATCTATTAGTCCAGGTCTGAAGGAGTAGAGGAATAGTCTTAATTGAAAACACCTCATTCATACGCTAAACTTAACAGCATAGAAAACCTTGCTCATTTATATGCATCATGCAAGACTTGGCATACTCTAAGCCATTATAGCCTGCAGCTTTGACCTTTCTGTCAACAGTTACCTCCTCCCAACCAAACCTAGTATCTTATAGCTCAAAGATGACGAACCTATAATGCTCCTTTTATTATTATTTAACTTTCTTCATATTTTTTGTGTTTTAAAACACCCACACTGCCCAAACGACACCATCTTAGTCCTGTCCTTGACCTACCACCCCCTTCTTTCTTTTCCATTTTCCAAATACCTTAGTAATTTAATGTCCAAATCTAGACATATTTTAGTCTAGTCCTTCTATGCACTATTGCCCTGCATCAATTTTTCTATGAGAGTAAACCTAAAGGGTGCTATCCTCCTTCAAGTTTAATAAAATTTGCTGCATTGGTAGCTTGAGTTGATAAATTGACCACAAGGTCCACAAGCACTAACAAATAAGTACAGGATCAGATCAAAATTTTCAATACATTAAAACATTATTTGGTAATGTTGAAGATTCTCATGGAGCAATATAGTGCACAATGAATGGAGTTAATAAATGAACATCAGGCTTGTACAAGTTCGACATCTGAATCTATCTTTCAATAATCCTCTTTAGTCATTGAAGAGAGCAAAAACTATAGATGATCCGCAACCCAAGCCACAATTTCGACGTACGCATACCCCGACCAGAAAGCTTTGAATTTGAAAACTACTCTTAAATTTATCAGAAGACATCAACAAGATATTTTACACATGTGTGGAACATTTAAACGAACAACCAGATATTTATAATGAATGGGCCCCATCCTTTCTTGCAATGCACTTTCGCACCTCCTAAACAAATGATAAAATGGAAAATTTTCATTCCTTCATTTTCTCACAAAAGGAATAGACCCAACCCTTTTTTTCATTCTACAGATAACCAAATGCATGCCAGACGCAAGGAGAATAGTTTTTCCTGAATTTTCCTGCATTCTGTTGACGTCCAAACCATGCCTAGAGAATTCAGAAAAGCAGTAAAGATTATTTAGAATCCCAAGCTACAACCAAGGATTCAAGGAAAACTAAGGGGTTTAGGATGCTCCACAAAATTGAGGCAGAGTTTTCTGCAAGGAGAATGATGCAGATAACATCAACCAGACCATATAAAACACAGTAACCATGTGCATCAGCATTTGAAGCACAGTGAGTAAAGAAGGCTTGTATCAAGATTATGATACACATATCACAACCTCGTCACTAGGGAAACAGTATCCTATATCCATAGTTGTCTAATTCTCTTGACTTTGCCATTATTTTGATAGCTTTACACATTAGCAAACTAACAAACCTAAGTTATAATCTTCCGATAACAATATGAGACTTAATTGTTAAAAGAATTTGCAAGAAATACATGTGTTCGGTCTCATGCTAATTGTGAAAGGGTTGATAAGGTTTGTCTGGTACCATAGAAGTCATAAAAGTTTCTTGCTTTAGTTGAGTTTCAATTTTTGGTTCATGACAACATATGAATGTATATTGCAGTGACCAAATGATGCAAGACAATGGGAATCACCTCGGTTAGAGACTTGAGTTTTTGTTGATGGAAACAATAAATGAGAGAATAAAGAAAGAAGAAAAGGCATAGAGGAGGATAATCTGAGAGTATCGTCACAAAAACATTGGACAAATTGAAGTCCTATCAATTTGGGACAGCTGTTGGTAAGGGAGTCCCATCAATACTACAAATGAGGAGCCTCACCTCAAAACACCCAATAGGTTAAAAACCTGAAAGTTTGTCATCTTTGTTTTTTAACTCACAATAAAGATTATATAAAGGCCTATTTGTAGACCTAATCCTTTAAAAAGGGTCCAGTGTAATACATACACATGACGAATAATAAACGAAATTCAATATAACCTCAAATACAAGAATTAGAAACCAGTAAAGATTCCTACACAAATTTCTCCAAAGAAGTGTAGTTCTGAATTGCTTTCTTACTCAAAGCTCTAATAAATAAGTATACTGCTTCTAAATATCTACAAAAGAACCAAACAACAGAATTTGATATACAATCCTTAAAGTATAGCCCTTGGTACGTAGGTAGAACCAAGTAAAAATTATGGTCCTAAGCCTGAAAGTAATTGGGCTGGAGCTGCTTAGCCATTCCTCATCACCAAACCCGCAGTGTACCTATGCTTTTAAGCCCACATAGAAGACTACAGATAGACGAATAAGATGATATGTGCATTAAATGCTTTGATCTTCTTTCTAAATGTGAATTCTTTTAAATAAAAAGTATTATTTTACTTTTTGACACTTAGGATACCACTGACCAGGGGTGGCAATTAGGGCTGCAACTCGGTGCGGTTTGGTTCAGGTTGGCCTCAACCCAAGACCAAACCAAGGTTACTGATGATCGACCCAAACCCAAACCGAACCAACCTCAGAACCGAAATACCCAAACCAAAAGCCGAACCGATTATTTAAAGATAACCCAACCCAAACCAAACCGAATTGCAAAATTCGGTTTGGTTCGGTTCGGTTTGGTTCATTTTCTCATACTTAAAACCTGTTATCAAGAGAGAGATTTCCACTTTTGCCAACAAAAAAAAAATTTAAGAATACACACAACAAATTTAAGGATCATCATTTACATGCAGTCCAATCTCTTAAGTAGTTCACATGCATGCATAAGATGGAGCAAAAAGCTTAGAATCCCAAGTCATATGTTAATCGTTTTAAATCGCATTTTTGAGCTCATGAATCAATTTAATAATTAACTATAAAGATTTATAAAATAATAATCTTATTCATTATTTTATAACTTACAATTTATAAGTTAGATTTTATTATTATAATTTATAATTTCATTTATTGTATATTTTATATATATTATTATATTTCAGTTTCGTTTTACACTTAGGAAATTTGGTTTGGTTTTCAGTTCGGTTTGGTTCGGTTAACCCAAGCCTTCAACCCAAAACCGAACCAAACAAATTCGGTTCTCTATTTTTAGAACCAAAACCTACCCAAAGACTATATAACCCAAACCAAACCGACCCAAAGTCGAGTTGGACCGGTTCGGTTTCGGTTTTAACCAACCCAAGTTGCAGCCCTATTGGCAATGGGTCGGGTTGATGTATGGGGTTAACAAGCCAAGGCTCAACCCGAACTCGCCAGTTTAATAAACGGGTTGGAATATCCCAACCCTAACCCAACCCGCTCTAACCCGTTTCAACCCGTTTAAATAATTTAAATTATTACTAAAAATTAAAATTTTTAATTCATTCTAATATCAAATTCTATTTTTTAATTCATTTTTATATTAAAAGACGCCTAACAAGCATAATAACACAACAATCATTAAGATATAACTAAAATAACATGAAGAAAAGAACTAAAACATACTAATAAAGTTTTAAAAGACTTTACTTAGCATTAATGCGTCAATTTATATTAGTAGAGGCTAAGAAATTTGAAATATTTATACTTAAAAAGTCTTTCTTTACTTTATCTTTTGTCATTATTTATATTAAAAGAAGAAAGATTGAATAGCCACAAGTATTGTTATTATAATTTTCCAAACTTTTATTACACAAAAAAATAAACGGGTTGTAATCGGGTCATGTCGGGTTGATGGGTCAAACCCTAACCCAACCCGTTTATAATCGGGTTGAGAATTCTTGACCCTAACCCAACCCGTTTGTTGAAATAGTCAACCCTAACCCGCTAAGACCGGGCGGGTTGGCAGGTCACGGGTCACAATTGCCACCTCTACCACTGACATAATGAAAGGCTGCAGAATCAAAGCATTAGGTGTCACGTGGGAGACATCATGCCTTTGTTCAGGGCTGTGAGAACCTCCAATGATGTTGTTGTTTCTTTCTATCCAAATACACATGTAGAAGCAACGAGCATTCTCTAAGTGTGATTATGAGCAGCAAATCTTAATGGTACAATTAGTTTGTTATCAATTTGTGTATTTTTTTTTCCTTTTATGCTCAATGATAAGACATCTAAGCTTGAAGCATGATGTGTAAACAATAAAATTATCAACATTATCATGATCTTTCCATGAGTAGTTCAGCTTGGTAAGATGCTCCAGGTCTATTAACCATCCTATCTAGAGCTGTAATCTCACTAAGACCTTTGTTTCATATCTTTCTCACAAATTCCATCTGTGACATATCTCCTCACCCTTTTTAATTTTTAATTGAAAATATAGAAGTAATGACACAAAAGGCTAGTCAAAACAGTACAAGTACAATTACTTGCAACCCATTTACAAATGCTTTTTTTCAATTTCTACGAATTTATTGTACTGTTTCATTCATATAACAAGAATTAAAGTTATCAAACATACAAAAAAAGCATCCATATTTGTGATTACCAATTTATTAATAGATATATCATATTAAATGCAACAAAAACTCTATTTAGCCAAATTTTAAGATCAGGAATATACCCAATCAAATATTGTGGACAAAGTTAATATGATTCATAGGATGGAAGTTACCTTTCAATTCATGGTACATTATAAACCATAATTTTAGGACAAAAAAATTTGAAACCTCTAACAACCATACTAAGTCATTTGGTTTTTTCTAGAAAGTAGTTAGAATACAAAGTTGAATCAATCAATGGGTAAGTCCTATGCTCCTGGATGGGTAAATCATGGCTAACTTTAAGACATCTTATCTTTCAATTTGGCAATAGAGGATTGGTTATATATTCAATAAACATCAGATGATGGTACTTACAACTTCTCCCACCAAAGAAAGAGCCATTACATTTTGCATCAACCAAGTGGTAAGTTCCAGCAATAATATCCATAATGAGGCCAGCCAATTGAGACATCAAGGCAATTGGATCAACCCCAGAGTCCATCAACTCTCTAGCTCTTTTAACTGTTTCAGCAGTTTCTGATGACATGGCCAACTCCAAAAGATCAAGCAATTTCTCATCTGAAACAACCCCTACCTGTGGGAAAAAAACAATAAATCATGAAATAGTAGAACCATTCAAATATACAAGCAATATATGAAGACAACAGCCAGCTTATCTAATAAACCGTTGATGGTCATACCAAAAGATCAATATGAGTTGCCAACTAAGTTTAAAACCTTCTTACTCTAATATGCTTTATAGAACAAAGAGCCATGCAAATAAAGCAAGTAAAGGATTTATGATCATTCTGGTTAAGAATATTTTGCTGGCATATTGATCGCAATTTTATCTTTGATTTATCCCTGAGAAGAGAGCTCAAGCAATATAGACAAGCTCTAACCCTTGTCTTCAACTTTCAATCTGAGAACACTGACTCGAAGATGCCAGACACATTGTACCTCTTGCAATGAATATCCAGAGAAAAGGTTTCAAAGTCATGCTCAGGCTAAATAGTTGGATTAAGCTCCAGAAGAAATATCTCATGATGGAAGCTGTATTGACTAAATGAAGCAAAAACCAATAAGGACCAGTTCAAAGGAACAAAGGCATCAGAAACTTACAAGTTCGTTAACTAAAGATGTAGTGATCCTTTTTCCGAGCAAACTTAACTGATCTAACATGGTTTCTGCATCTCGAAGGGAACCATCTGCATTCAGAGCAATCAGATCCAGTGCATCAGGTTTAACATTCAGACTCTCATCAACAGAAATCTTCTTTAACTTCATTACAATATCACTGTCTTTGACTTTGTTGAATATGTATTTCTGACACCGAGATAAAACAGGGCGAGGCACATTGTCCAGATCTGTTGTTGTGAATATGAACACAACACGCGGTGGTGGTTCCTCAAGAAACCTTAGAAACATCGACCATGTCTTGGAGGGCAACAAGTGACACTCATCAATAACAAAGACCTTGTATCGTGAAAAAGAGGATGGAGTCATCATGGACATGTTCTTCAACAGGTACCTGACCCTATCTATTCCCCTCTTATTGGTGGCATTCACTTCGCACAGGTCCAAGCCCTTACCGGAGAAGAATTCAATGCATTCTTTGCAGATCCCACAAGGTTTAGTCTCTTCAGTAGCCAGGCAATTTAGAGCAGAAGCAAAAATCCTGGCAGCAGATGTTTTCCCGGTACCACGAGGACCTTGGAAAAGATAGACAGGTGCAATTCTTCCCCTTGAGATGGCATTGGTGAGCGATTGAACCACAATACTCTGCCCAATCAGTTCATCGAAGAACCTTGGCCTATATTTCTGGCTCAGGCTTCTAACATGTTCTGGTGTCCCTTCGTCAGCAGCTCCTCCTCTGGTTATAGCTACTAATTCTAGTCCTTCTTGACTTCTGCAACTCGAAGACCATCTCCTTCCATCCAATCGGCTCAAGGCCTCCAAATCAAGCTCCCCAAAGTTGGTAGAAAGCTCATCATCACTATGTCCAGAGCCTATAGATGACCCTCCTCTGCCATCACAACTATTACTGTTAGTCAACAATGGCAGAAGACCTTGGGCAGATCTAGAAACAGATTTCCTCTTACTGGATCCCAATGACGATCTACGGCGTCTATGATATATTGTCTGGCTTCCACATAGCATTCGACTACTCGTTCTCCTCAAAGTATCAGAAAGTGAAGGTGAGTAACAGCCTCCACAGCCCATCCTATGCTTTGGTGTTCTCTTTGACCAATAGCAAGGAATGCCGCATCCTTGGCGCCCAGGAAGATCCAAATGATCCTCCACTTCATCATCCCCATCATTGAAGGAAGTTGTAGTTCCATCCAGAGACCCAACAGTGCTTTGATTTCTCTTCCCATATCCACTGTATGAATTCGTCGATGCTGCCGGGGTACTATAAGAGCACGAATCATCCTCCCTTCGAGTACTTCTCAACAATTTAGATGAGTGAGACCAATTTCCATGCCGGAACCTTGAGAGCAGTGGAGATGCTGTCGAAGCCCGCCACCGTAAATCTTCTGAATTGGAGTAATCTTCAGTGTCATCAGATTGTTCAACCAAGCTTACTGTGTCTCTTCCCTCTAATCCTAAAGGAATAGATGGAAGATGATGCCTCATCAATGGTTTTGGATCTGCAAAGTTTCTACCAACCACAATCTGTTGCTGCAGCTGTCTTGGTCTTGAAGCAATGGCAGTAGGAGAAGAGTTCTTCTTTGGCTTCCTCCTCGCTGTTGTTCTCCTCGCCGGTGGCGTGCCCGCTGTATCTCTGGCTCTAAAGATCATAATAGGATAAGCATCACTCTTGAAATCTTGCTTCTTCTGATGGGTATCACTCAAGCTATCTTCGGGACTCACTGATGATTCTTCTTCTTGTTCTGATTCCCGACCATATCTCTGAACCCCATCATCTGCTCTCACCCCAGTTTTGTTCCTCGACGACTGCGGATGCCTCCAATTGTAAAGGACCACTTTCTTGTTCCCTTCAGGTTCGCTCTCTCTTTTAAACGGCAAATGCAGAAGCTCTGAATTGCCATTATCTCCTGTGGTTTCAGTAGCCACTGTTCTCCATCTAGAAGAAGAAGCAGCAGCAGCCACAGATCTAGCAGAAGCACTCAAAGGGGACCTCCATGAAGAACTGGTCCCAGGGTCTCGTAATACACGAGCAGCTTTACGAATGGCAGTAAGTTCCTTCTTCAAGTGAAGCTTACTGGGATCAACACGAACATCTGACATTTTTCTATTCCTTGGAGATTGATTTGGACCGCTTAAGAATACTAAAAGAACGCAAAATTAAAAAGCGAAAAAAAAATTTTCGAACAACCCCATCAAAACTGGATAAAAACTTGAAAAAAAATCGCACTTTTTTAACACCACCTGATCACAAAACCCGCTTAGATGCAGAAACATATAGATCTCACTGTCACCGTTGCCACAGAAGAAGACTAGGAAGAAGGAATAGGTAGATGAATGTGAAATGAGACTTTCAGCTTAAAGCCTTAAACTTAAGACAGCATTAGACGAAAGATAAAGTATAAATTGATGGGGTCGTGAGATATTGACTCTTGGGATCTGACAGTTTGGATTACAGAGCAGAATGGTGAGCTAAATATCTTTTAGGTTGATACCTTTTAGGGTTAATGTTATTAGGCTGGCGTTCCACATTCCCACGCACGAAAATCAAAACTCCCTCCAAACCCGCCGAGATTTTCTATGCGTGTCAATGTGCGTATCCATTATTTTCTTTAATTCATAGATTTTCTCCGTGTTCTTTCCTTTGTGATTGTCTGATCATCTCTTCAACACTCGTAACTTGTCCACACACTGCCAGTTTTTATAGCCTATAAATGTAAGGTTTTTATTTTTATTTTTTTTATTCCTTTTTTTTTTCTGATATGCCTTCAAAATTTCCTTTTTGCCTTGTAAATCAGCATCAATTTTTGACGGCTTGATTCTTTTTCCTGTTATGAAACATATCATACAAACTTTATTAAAAATATATTATATATTAGAGAAATTTACACTTTATCTTCTTTCTGGTTTCTGACAACTATAGATACTTCTCATGGGGTTTCTAAAATAACATTTACCTCCCTTACATTTTTGTTGTCTACTTCATATCTATTCTTTTTGCACAAATTTTATTAAAATTTAAATATGTTTTGATGAATTTATCCTTCTTTAAGTACAAAAAAGTATAAGATTTTTAGCCCTTTTATAATAAAAAATAAATTTTTTAAAGGTTTTAAAGTCTTAATGATCAATATAAAAATCATGGGTAATTTTATTATTTAAAATTTTAATTTTTCTTATTTAAATAAAAATATGAAAAAGGGATAAAATAATAAAATTATATTTCATTAGTCTGGTAAGGGGTTAAGTGTCATTTTAGAAACCTTAGGGGAGGTATCTGCAGTTTTCAAAAACTATAAGAGGAGGTAATTGTAATTTACTCTATGTATTATTATATCATATGGGGACCACATTTAAATGTAGAGAGCTGCAATTCAAACTCAAATTCACATTCTCAAATTGACAATTTTGAGGCTTTTATGAAATTCACTGTGTTTACCTTTTATAATAATTGTTTTTCTCAAGTTCTATTACCTTTCATTAGGAACTTTAGCGACAAATCTCTAGATTTTCATATATCATTCTTTTCTTAAAGGAAGGTTAGATTATGTATTAAACCTCATATGTGTAATCATAAGGGACCGAAATGATATTGTCTTCCTATTAGTTGAAACACCAATATCTCTTTCCTCCATGTGTCATTTACAAGAATTTTTTACAAAGTTTTTCCATAATTTCTTGGTCATAGATTCTTCAAACAAAAAGGTTTACTCATTAATCTTCTAAATCAACTCAAACTCTAAAGACCCCTTACTCTCCGATTCGCATCGTCTATAGCATCGTGTTTGACACCAGCGCTTACAACGTTGCTGCAAACACGACACGCATCCAGGCTGCCTGACACGCGTGTATCAACAGGACGAAGATGTTTTGTCCATTAAGAAACAAGGTTTTTTTTTTTTGTTAACGAGAAAAAAAAAAAAGCTTGGGGTTTGAACAAACAACTTTCAACTAGTTTGAAAAAATGTTCAACCTTTTGCAAGAAGGTAGTTCTTCGTTCAATTTCAACCTTTTGCAATGTCAACTGATTTCAGTTTCAGCCTTCGTTCGTTCAAACCCTTCTTCTCAACTAGTGTCAAACTTCATTGAAGTGTTGGTTTAAGTTAAAGCATTGCCCTGCAAGTCTTCAGAACTCCAAAGTTTTTCTGGTTGGCAATGGAACTGGTCTCAAGCATTTCCCAAACCCTAACCACCACCTCTTGATTTCCTTGAAATGAGCTTCCCGATGCTAATAGGGAGATAAGTTATTCTATTTTGAACTCCGATTCAACACCATGGGAGACTCGAAGCGATTCTCAGTGATTTAGAGGTTCTATTTAGAGAGCGTTCTCATAAATAGTCGAACCCTAAAATTTGTGTGCTTTCTACATATGCAAGTGTTGATGAGAGCTTCGATGGTTCGTGGCAAATAGAGATTGTTCCCGCAATGTCTCCTAAGTGCTGATAACAGTGCGATGGAAGTGAAGGAAACAGGTGAATGGTTGAATCTGCTAAGGAAACAAAAGAATTTCACTTCCCCAATTAATAAGGGGAATAAATTGCAGACAAATCTTTCGGTTTACTCTCGCACAGAAGTCACGATCATTAGCATACTGTTGTAGACAGTGTTAGCAATTCGTGTCGTAGCCGAGAGAGAGAGAGAGAGAGAGAGTTGGCGTTGAGTCTGAGAGCAAACTGAGAAATTTATTCTGGTGATAATGAGAATATCGGTCAGCAAAAGAGATGATGTACAGTAGCCATCAATTTTTTTTAATCTGATGCTTTTTTACTAAAAGAAAAACTTTGTTTTTTAATGGACGGAACATCTCCGTCCTGTTAATACACGCGTCCCAAGCAGCCTGAACACGTGTCGTGTTTGCAGCAATGCTGTAAGCGCCGTTGTCAAACACGACACTGTAGACGATGCAAATCGCTTACTCTCCTAAATAACTCATAAAACCCCAAACATTAGTTTAAAGATAATTCTTTTTTTTTCTTTTTACTTGTAACATACAAAGAAATAATTATTCTAATAGAACATATAACAAATTTATGTATTTAAAAAAATTTGTTTTCCTCTTATTAGTATCCTAATCCATCTCAAAATACCAAAACAAATTTGAAGGACATCTTTACTAAGATAAAAATGAAATAAAAAGCAATTTTTTCAAATAAAAATATATTATAGATGTATATAATCTTAAGTTTTTATTTGCCTTTAATAAGTCTTCTATTTAATTTAAACTCTAAACATTATTCTAACCATGTCTACATATTTTACTCATATCAAAAAGGAAAAAAGAATTACTCTTTTAAGAAAAAAAATTACATTTTAATTCAGACAATAAATTTATTTTAAGCATATACATCCTTTTATTAAAAATTGATTTAAAAAAACATTTCACTGATATTTAACTTGGACTTTGGATATATAGAGAGAGATTTTCTTTTACTATAAATTTTTAGTTGGAAAAAATTACTTATCCTAACGAAAGCATTGACCTATTAATTAGTTTTCTAACTCAACTCTAAAAACCTCATACTCTACTAACTGACTCATAAAACTACAAACATTAAGTTTACAAAATTTACTACTAATATATAAAAGAAAAAAATAACTCTCCTAATAAAAATGTATTTGAAATTTATATATGTAAAATTTGTTTGTCTACAATATTAGTATCTTAATTCAACTCAAACTTTAACGATCATTCGAAATACATATTTTCTTTTATGAAAATTAATTTAAGAAAATGATTTACTAATATTTTATTTGGAGTTTCAAGGGATTTTCTTTTTCCCCAATCTCTTATGTGGAAGAAACTAATTATCCTAATAAAAACATTGACCTATTAGTCTTCTAATTCAACTCAAACTCTAAAATTTCTCTTACTTTTCTAGCTCATAAATTCCAAACATTAAATTTATCCCTTCTAAATATATTTATAATTTTTTTAACTAATCTTAATAGTAATCAACTCAAATTCTAATTAAATATCATTTTAAGCACATATTTATTAACATGAAGAAGAAAAAAAAAAAGAATTATTCCCCTCAGAAGTTAATTACTTCTAAATTTTTATACTATTTAAATTGCAAACTATTAATTTATAGAAAATAATTATTTATAAATGTCAAATGGTTCTCTCAATCATGTTTATACACTGTAAAGGTCAAATGGGCTTTAACACATTAATACATCCATACGCAATTATGTTTCTCATTAGTCAAACAAGAATGTGCCAAAGAAGCATAATGGAGTCATCGAAGTGGACAAATTAACCAGGCTTTTCTGTCCCTCTTTCTTTTGGATGATAGAAGGGGTTTCTGTACTTTGAGAGGTTAATAAAGTTGTTCTGTTTACTAAAAGGAACAAAAAAAGTTGTTAATTTTAATTTGTTTTTATTAAACTTGATTTATAACATGCTTTGTCGTGTATGCTACATGGCCACGTCATGTCACATGCATCATCCATTGGTTTGCTTCTGCTTGGCATATCCAACATCCCTTCAATTCATTTGGATTCCATGATGTAACGTTCGACTGTGATTTACATGGCCTCGTCATGCCACATGCATCATCCATTGGTTTGCTTCTGCTTGGCATATCCAACATCCCTTCAATTCATTTGGATTCCATGATGTAACGTCCGACTGTGATTTACATGGCCTCGTCATGCCACATGCATCATCCATTGGTTTGCTTCTGCTTGGCATATCCAACATCCCTTCAATTAATTCGGACTCCATGATGTAACGTTTGTCTGTGATTTTGATTAATCGAGGGTAGGAATGTTGGGCCGAAATCACTATTGTTGAATTGACTTGGCCAAAATAAGTGGATACAAGTGGAGTAATAAATTAAACTCATTAGCAATATATTAAATACCAAAAGAGCAAGGAAAATTAAAATAAAATTTACAAGGAAAAACCCTCCAGTAAAAATGAAAAAACTTGGGACATATCCGAAGTTCAATCCACTATAATAAAATTGAGATTATAATGTACCGGAGTTCATGCCCAGAACTTGAATCCTCAACAAACTGAGAAATCAACAAAATCATACCCCTAAAAGTAACAATAATTTCACCCAAAACCACTACAATGTGATGAACCGAAAAATATAATTAGAACCTCGCTATGAATACTAAAATTCCCTATAGCACCCAATACACTTCTTACAGACAGAGAAAAATAAAAACCCAATCCCTATGGGAAAACCACATCCAAAGAGCTTACCTTTTCTTTTCTTTTCTTTTCTTTTTTTCTCACAGTTCTATGCGTGTCGTGTTCTCGTTGTCCTCTACAAAAACCCCACACGCACAAACCTCTTTCTTCACTTCTTTTTTTTTTCTCAGGTTCTTCGTTCTATGCGTGTCGTGTTCTCGTTGTCTTTTACAAAAGCCCCACACGGACAAACCTCTCTTTCTTCACTACCTTTTTTGGCCGTCACCCCTTTTCATTACACGAAGGGCAACTAAAAATGATTCAGAGCCCTAATGGACCCCACGAGGGCTGGGCCCACTAACAAACAAGTCCTGTGTGAAGGTTCAACCACCAACCACCAGCTAGACACTCTTTGAGCTAAGCAATTGTGCAAGTTCAAACAATAAATAAATAAATATATATATATATATATATATATATATATACACACACCAAAGCGGTTAGGGGTTTCGTGCTAGTTGTACTACCCTAGCTATAACGCCGGTTACTCACCTGACTTGACTAATGCTTAGGTAGCATATGCTTTTCCTTTGCCGTGGAGTCAGTGGAGGCAAGAAATCAGAAACGACCTTAGTAAGCTTGCAAGTGGCTAGATCTTCACGTGGTTTGGGCAGGTTGTATCTTCACACGTCACTACTAAAGAAAGCAGTGAAGAAGAAATCTTAAATTACTTTCTTGCGACCGCTGAATGAGTGGCATGAAAGAGGATTTTGATCACGGATGATCCAATAGTAATAACAATATATGTTGTGTGGAGTCACTTCCCAATCTCTTCGTCACTATCGTATTTATACTTGACTTTCCCTGGTCCTTGTAACTTCCCATTTGAATATGACCATGTTGACGGTTAAGCTAGTGGGCCCATTTTGCTGGTAATCCCATGTTTGCACGATTCAAATTGTTCTACCTTTTTCGGTCACGTGTAATTACAAGTGTCATTTCCACAAAATATGAGCTTTCTACCATCACGTGGAAGTGTCTCATTTGCCGGGTTACGGCACGTGTAAACAATTGTGATTTTGATTAATTGAGGGTAACAATGTTGGGCTTCAATCACTATTGTGGAATTGGCTTGGCCAAAATAAGCAAATGCAAGTGAAGTGGTGAGTCATACTCACAAGTATATCAAATACCAAAAGACCAAGGAAAAACGAACTAAAATTTACATAGAAAAACCCTCGAGGGAAAAACTAAAAGTTTCCTAGGACAAGTCCAGCGTTCAATCCATTATCACAAAATAGAGATTACAATGTACTCAAATTCATGCCCAAAACTTGAGTTCTCAGAAAATTGAGAAATCAATAACATCACTTCCCTAAAAGTAACAATAATTTCACCAAACCACCGCACTGTAATGAACCGAAGAATGTAACGAGAACCTCGCTATAAATACTAAAACTCCCTTTAGCACCCAATAGCAGGCGGAGAAAATAAAAGGGAAAATTAATTTTTAGTGCTACTTTATGAAAATATTTAAAATTCAGTCAGCTAGGTTTTGATTTGTGTGTTTCAGCATACCTTTATCAAAGTAATTAACATTTAGTGGCATTCTACTGTTGCAAACCGATTTATTCCAATAATGCTATGGTAAGAAAAGTACCAAGGTTTCTAGTAGTGTTTTTCTGTACACATTAATCAAACTAATTAACTTTTAGTGACATTTCATTATTGCAAGCCTGATGGCTTGTACAATGTTAGATGGCTTGTACAATGTTGTGTACTAACTTTTAGACTTATACCTCTTTGTTAGATGGCTTGTACAATGTTGTGTACTAACTTGTACATTTATGGGACGATCTATACTACTCAACCAAATGACTTGTACAATAATATACACTAACTTGTATGCTTACAGAGACTTATACATCTCTGTTAGATGACTTTTATAATGTTGTGCATTGACTTGTACATTTATAGGGCGACCTGTACCACTCAACCAAATGACTTGTACCTTTTATCAATTGACTTGTACAAAATATACATTGACTTGTATGCCTACAAAGACTTATATTTATTTATCAAATAACTTGTACAATACTATATACTGACTTGTATACTTATAAGACAACATGTACCACTTAACCAAATGACTTGTACCATTTATCAATTGACCTGTACAACAATATACACTGACATGTATGCCTTCAAAGACTTAAACATATTTATCAGATGACTTGTACAATGCTGTGTACTGACTTGTACATTTATAAGGCGACGTGTACCATTCAACCAAATGACTTGTATCTTCTATTAATCGACTTATACAACAATATACACTGACTTGTATGCCTATAGAGACTTATATTTATTTATCAAATGACTTGTACAATGCTATATAATGACTTGTATAATTATAAGATGACTTGTACAACTCAATAAAATGACTTATACCTTCTATAGATTGACTCGTACAATAATGTACACTAACTTATATGCCTATGGAGATTTTATACATCTATGAGATGACTTGCACGATGCTATATATTAACTTGCACAGCTATAAGGCGACTTGTATCACTCAATCAAATGACTTGTACCTATTATTAATTGATTTGTACAACAATATAAACTAACTTGTATGCTTATATAAACTTATATCTCTCTGTCAGACGATTTGTACAATGCTATGTACTGACTTGTACATTTATAGGACAACTTGTACCACTCAACCAAATGACTTGTACCTTCTATCAATTGACTTGTACAACAATATAACTGACTTGTATGCCTACAAAGATTTATAAATCTCTGTCAAATGACTTGTACAATGCTGTGTACTAACTTGTACATTTATAAGGCAACCAGTACCAATCAACCAAATGATTTGTACCTTCTATTAATTGCCTTGTACAACAATATACACTGATTTGTATGCTTATAGAGGCTTATATCTATCTATCAAATGACTTGTACAATGCTATGTACTGACTTGTATATTTATAGGATGATCTATACCACTCATTAAAATAACTTGTACTCCCACTCCTTCCCCCCTTTCTCTCTCCCTCTCAAGGATTTTAAAAGTCATTTGATTAACACCCTCTGTGCGCACCTAAATCTAGATCGCACACGGGGCGCACGTGGTGTTCATGCGTGCCTCGGGACTTTCGGAGTCGCCACTACCTGAGAGGTGCAGGCAGACACGGTGTTTGCCCTATCCGGGTCTAAGTCTGGTCTGCGGCTTTTCAGAGTTCTAGCTAAGTACTCGGTTACGTCCGGGGAAGCCCTAAGACACCCCGGCCCGCCCCGTCGGTTCGACGGGTCCCTCGGGTTTCCCTGGTTTTTTTGAGTCAAGCTCACCCTTCCTAGACCAGCATGCTGCTTTATTTGGTCTGTCGGGGTCCTCTGGAGGTGTGGGTCCCCTTTAGCTTGATTTTATCTTTTTATTTAGTGAAGTGGGTCGGATTCGGGTCCCATTGGAAGACCCGTGGGCTGCCATGGTTGGGCCTGAGGCCCAGTGGGGTTATTGGGTAACCCCTTTGGTTATTTTATTTATTTACAACTTTTTTTTTGGCTTAATGGGCTTGGAATGGGCCCATTAGCCAGAGTCAAGTGGCCTTGGGCCCATTTATTGAAAACGGGCCTGGTTTGGGCCAATCAAAAGTGGACCACTCATGTGGGCCAAAAGGAGGTCTTGATGGGCCCATTTGGGCCCACGGTCCAAAGATGGGCTTAAGATAGCCCAAATTGTTTGAAGGGCTAGTTCAGGTCGGTTCGGGTTGGAATAGATCCAACCGGGCCGAAAAATTACATTTTTTATATTACTTTTACATTAGCCCGTATTTTCTATACGGTCCACCGTCGCCCGTAGACGAAATCCGGTTTGCCTTGCCCATGAAGCAAACACGGTCCTGACTGGACCGTTCTGAGTTTATGGGCGCAGCTTATTCTGCGCTTTTGCTGCCGATTCTTCTTGGGATCTGTTCCGTGACCTCTTGGGAGTTTTCTGTAATAACTGCGATGGTTCTAGCTCCTTCAATGCATTGCATTTTCTTCTCTTGGCCCAAATGATCACCTTTTTCCTTCTTTTGTTCTTTGAGTAAGCAAAATCCTTCTTATTTGTCCACCATCAATTTTTAGGAATGGGAAAGGGGTAATTTACAGGGTATGTTTGATGTTCAAAAAGGATTTCAATCTTCATTCCGTAATAGTGATCAAACGAGGTCAAGTTTCTCTTTTTGAGACATTTTTTATAATCTTTTGTTATCACCTCCTTTTTTTTTTGCATAGGGATGACTATTTTTGGATGCAACTCCTCATTATTCAACACTCAAAACAATGTTAGAAATAACATAAAAGAGAAAAGAGGTAGTGAGGAAGAGAAAAATAAAATCAGAATTTACTTTAATTTAGAAGGAGAACATACTTACAATGTAATTAGTTGTTTGATTGGTGTTATGGTCCTCCGAAAATTTGACCAGCGCTTCCGCGTCCTACGGGATTTCTTGGAGTGGTTTTGGCAGAGGTTTGGTGGGTTCTTGATATTCAAAGGATGAAAAAGAGAAGTTTAGACATGATTTTGGTGGGACAGGGGTATTTTGGGCATTAAATAGAGTTAGGTGTTGGGGTGATGGTGATTGGGCAGGGCTTGGCCGTGGCTAATTGCAAAGAGGGAGAGGGGTTCGGCCTAAGGGGAAGGCTTGTTCAAATGAGGGGGGTGGCCTCTCTATTTATAGGCAAAATTTTCGTGCCCGTATTTGAAGTACGGGCATGCCTTGCCCGTACTTCAAGTACAGGCGTGCCTTGCCCGTAATTCAAATACGGGCAAAAACGCACATTTCCAAATCTCGCAAAATCGGCCGTACGGGACGCGTGTCCGGCCGTACAGCGACACGCGTCCCCTTCTAGAAGCTTGCCCGTATTTGAAATACAGGCATGCCTCGCCCGTACTTCAAATACGGTCCAGCACGTTTTTAAAATGTTTGGATTTCAAAACTTTATTCAACTTGATTTTTTTGTAAGATTTCGTTTGATTTTTCCAATTATTTTATTATAAAACGAGATTCCCTTTAATAAATACATTTATTTTATTGGTTTATTTCATTTTTTGCTGCCTTTTTGCCACATGGGCAGTTTTTCTGAAACTTCAACTGCCCATAACTTCTTCATCCGGTGTCCGATTTCAGCAAACTTACTGTCGTTGGAACCGGCTCGGAATCACCTATCCACTGGGATCAAGTTTGGCAGCTGAATTGGGGTCGAGCAAAGAGTCAACTTATCGCTCCCCAAAAGATTGACCGGCTCATAACTTTCTCATCCGGACCCCAATTCCAGCAAACTCAGTTGCGTTGGAACCGTGTCGAAATGCTCTTTTCAATGAGATGAAGTTTGATGGCCAAATTCACTTGAATCAAAAAGTCAAATTTCAGCCCCCTCATGGTTTGACTTTTTAATTAAAATTTTCATTTTCTGCATTTTTTGGGGTGCAAAAATCAAGTGCTAACACCCTCATTTCCTTCCTCCCCTTCTCTCTTCCCCGTTCACCTTATAGCTGCAAAGTCAGTACATAGTACTGTACAAGCCATTTGGTGGAAAGATATAAAATCTCGATCGGCATACAAATCAGTATATATTGTTGTACAAGGCAATTAATAGAAGGTACAAATCATTTGATTGATTGGTACAGGTTGCCTTATCGATGTACAAGTTAGTAGACAGCATTGTACAAGTCATCTGACAGAGATCTATAAGTCTTTGTAGGCATACAAGTCAGTTATATTGTTGTACAAGTAAATTGATAGAAGGTACAAGTCATTTGGTTGAGTGGTACAGGTTGTCCTATAAATGTATAAGTCAGTACATAGCATTGTACAAGTCATGTGACAAAGAGATATAAGTCTATATAGGCATACAAGTTAGTGTATATTGTTGTACAAATCAATTGATAACAGGTACAAGTCATTTGGTTGAGTGGTACAAATCGCCTTATAGTTGTACAAGTTAATATATAGCATTGTACAAGTCATCTCATAGATGTATAAAATCTCCATAGGCATATAAGTTAGTGTACATTATTGTACGAGTCAATCTATAGAAGGTATAAGTCATTTAATTGAGTTGTACAAGTCATTCTATAAATATATAAGTCAGTATATAACATTGTACAAGTCATTTGATAAATAAATATAAGTCTTTGTAGGCATACAAGTCATTGTATATTATTGTACAAGTCGATTGATAGAAGATACAAGTTATTTGGTTGAATGGTACAGGTCACCCTATAAATGTACAAATTAGTACACAGCATTGTACAAGTCATCTGACAAAGATGTACAAATCAATTGATAGAAGTTACAAGTCATTTGGTTGAGTAGTACAGATTGTCTTTTAAGTATACAAGTCAGTATATAGAATTGTACAAGTTATTTGATAGATAAATATAAGTCTTTGTAGGCATACAAGTCAGTATATATTTTGTACAAGTCAATTGATAGAAGGTACAAATCATTTGGTTGAGTGGTACAGGTCACCCTATAAATGTACAAGTTAGTGCACAACATTATACAAGTCATCTAACAGAGATGTATAGGTCTCTGTAAGCATACAAGTTAGTGTATATTGTTGTACAGGTCTATTGATAGAAGGTACAAGTCATTTGGTTGAGTGGTACAGGTCGTCCCATAAATGTACAAGTCAGTACACAACATTGTACAAGTCATCTAACAGAGAGATATAAGTCTATATGCATACAAGTTAATGTATATTGTTGTACAAGTCAACTGATAACAGGTACAAGTCATTTGGTTGAGTGGTACAAGTCGCCTTATAACTGTATAAGTTAGTATATAGCATTATACAAGTCATCTCATAGATGTATAAAATCTCCATAGGCATACAAGTTAGTGTATATTTTTATACAAGTCAATTAATAGAAGGTACAAGTTATTTTATTAAGTCTTATAACTTGTAAATAGTCGTACAAGTCAGTACAATATATATATTATGAAAATCATTATAATAAGTGGGACAGGTCACCTTATAGCTGTATAAGTCAATACATGCTATTGTAGAAGTTAATTAATAAAAGGTAAAAATGTTTTAAGTATTTTACAAGTCATTTTATTGAGACACACTCTCTCTCTCTTCTTTCTTTCTTTATTTTCTAAAAAAACGTAGAAGAATGTTAGGGGCAAAAGGGTACTTTTAGAAATTTATTTAATTCAATCGATCTCCAATAACAATGGTATTCTTTGAAATCTATGTATTTAATTTTCTATTTTACTTAAAATGAGAAAAGAGCATTCTTGGAAGCATTTGGATTGTAATAATGAAATGTCATTAAAAGTTAATTAGTTTGATAAAGGTGTATTGAAATACACTACTGGAAACCTTGGTACTTTTCGTACGAATTAGGTAGAGGGCATTCCTAGAATAAATCGGTTTGCAACAGTGGAATGCCATTAAATGTTAATTACTTCGACAAAGGTGTGTTGAAACACAAAAGTCAAAACCTAGCTGACTGAATTTTAAATATTTTCATAAAGTAGCACTAAAAATTAATTTTCCCAAATAAAAACCCAATCCCTCTATGAAAACCACACCCAAAAAGCTTAACTTTCTTGTCACAATTCTTTCTATGTGTGTCGTGTTCTCGTTCTGTCTTTTACAAAAGCTCCCGCACGCACAAAACGTCTCTTTCTTTCACTTCTTTTTCAGCTGTAAAGGGCAACCAAAAATGGATGGCAGACTATGGAGCTCCAATCTGCACTTTTACTTGGAGCTCCCACAGGATCTTGCCAAGTGTCCACTTCATCCACAGGATCCTGCAAAGTGTCCACTTCATTGCACATGGTAATCACGTGCTTACTAACTGAAAACTCCGTTGACATTAACGGCAACTAGGATCTTTTGCTTTTCGCGCAGCCGTGTACCATTTGAATTTCAAATTTTGAACTTCTGCACAGAATCGTACACTGCATATACGGAATCTAACCCGATCTGTCTTCTCCCATGAGTCTCTATTCTCTTTCGAATCTCACTCTCTTCTTCTTCTTCTTCCTCTTCTTCTGACCATTTTCTCTTCATCTTTCCTCTTCTTCTACAATCGAATCTTCTTCCAATAGATATAGTCGTCTCTTCTACTTTTGATATGAGTTCAAGTAAGTTCTTTCTCCTTTGGTAGATATATTTTTTAGCATCTTCCATCTTTTTCTCTTTATTTTGTTTGTGTTTTAGTTTTCACAACATGGTAGAAACAGAGAACTTTCTACGGTGTTGTTGGCCTTGATTTGCAGATGCTATTAAACAGAGCACTTTCTACTATGATGAGATCGATAATACAAAGTTCTCAAGAAGCTCTTTCAACAACCGAAGATGTTGTTCACTTAACTCCATACTACAGCCATAAAATGTATGGTTTTTTCTTTGTCAGTATTTGCTGTTATAGGCGATCAGTTCATATTAATTATCTGGCCCAACAAATTGAGTGAATGAAGCTGTTCAGAATATTATGTTTTATATACGAACTAGGTGATCCTTTGCATTAACATTAGTATGTTAATTGAAAACAAAATTTTGGTATGTAGGTTTTTAAAATGCTTTGGATCACAAGGAAAGAAAATTATAGCCGAAATTGATACTGCTAGTATAATTTCAGGCCCATTTGATGTGCAGGACTAGGACCTGAATCTCGCACCACAAAATCACACCATCACTGTGGTGGTTTATTGGTTCAGATTTCATATTTTTAAGGAAGAATCTAAATCTGATTTTCAACCTCTAAGATGGTTGGTAATCATCGTTAAATCTGAATTGGGTTCCTTTTCCTTAGTTTCGTTGATGCTTCAATCTTCAAGATTCACAAACCTTGTGTGGTAAAATTAAACCGAATTAGTTTGGTTCGGATTTGGGTTGAAAGCTTGGTTAAATTGAACCAACCTGAAAACTGAATTACATGCAATTCATTTTGAATTGAACCAAATTAGTATATATGTTATGTGTGCATTTATTTATTCGTAATTATTGTATATAATAATTTTCTTGACATGAGATCATACTTTAGAAGAATTAGAAAGCTCTTCGACTATGTTGTTTGTTTTTTGGGATTGAAGTAATGAAATGCATGTGAAATTGGCCTAACCCAAACCAAACCAAACCTATGTGCAAACCTGCTTGGGTTGGTTTGCTTTTAGGGTTTACATTTTTGTTTGTTTAGTTTTTGGGGTTGAGAAGATTGGTTCTAATTCGGTTTTAGGTTGACACAACAAATTTGATTTGAGTTTGGATTAAGGTCAACCTGATCCAAACCAAACCTAGTTGCACCCTTAGTTAGCCATGTAATATATCAAAAATTATTTGTTTTGTTTATGTAGATGGAATGTGTTTGTGAGATTAAACAATAAAGATTTGTATTAAACATTTTATTCTCACTTCATTTATAGTGTGTTAATTGGTCATGAATTACTGTTCTGCTTTTCATACTCTTCTTTATGGATACTATATTACCATTCTCTAGCTCATTAAAATATTTCCTATTTATAAGTGTGTGTTTTCTCTTATTAGTAAATGCCGTAACAATCGGCTACACTTGAGGTAAAGTTTCCTTCACTTGTTTATTTGTTTTGTTCTACAAGCAAGCATGGAAGCAATCCACTAAATTTCTTTTTTACTTTCTATAAGTTTGGGTATGGTTGTAAATATGACGGTTATTGTAATTCCTTTTGCATCCTTGTAATCCTTAAATTGATGTTTGTGTAATTCTATTAAAGTTTTTAATGCTTTCTTGACTCCTAAATCTATGTACTTTTGCTTTGTGACAGTTTTTGGATTTACAACAAGACATTTTAGAATAATTACTGGACATCATCATGGCAGAGAAATGGAAATAAATGTTGGGTTACGAACAGTGAACAAAGTCAACTAATTATTTTTAATGAGCATTGACAACAACTCCAACTCAAACCCACCTTTGCAGCCTAAAAAATAAGGATTGAATTGTTTGTAAATGACTTTTGCTAATGAGTGGAGATGGTTGAAAATTTAGGTTTCTATTTGTGAAAGGAAGACTAATGTAAACTTTTGCTTAGTTTTGCAATACCACACTTATATATAGATGCTTGAGGCCTGGTCAACTATTGGATAGTAGCAAAGAAATGCAGATCAAGGCTTTATTTGAAGGCAATGTTAGTCATCTCTGTTTTTAGTTATTTGCTTATAATGCCATGTTAATACTTTTGTAATATAAGGCTTTTGTCTTTTCCCATTAACATCGCTATATTTGTACGTAATTTTAGGCTATAAAGTTAGTTGCAAGCATCTTTCACACAAAGATTGTCTACGCCTTTGGTTTTTTTCCTATTGCCAATTTTAGGCTATTAAATTTTGGAAAATCACATGTATCATTATGGAGGAAAAGAAAAATTAATTGACAATAAAATTTAGATAGGTTAAAATTAATCTTTTAGGCTTTTTAACTATGGCAAAGGTTAAAATTAATGACACTAATAATAACCAGATATACAGATTTAAATAATCAAAAAAATTTAGAGTTTATAAAGTTCTCTCATGCTTGGTTACAAGTCCACTCATGCCTGGTTACAAGTCCTCTCATGCCTGGTTATAAGTCCTCAAATGCCTGGTTACAAGTCCTCTCATGCTCATGTTTCGTTACAAGTCCACTCATGCCTGGTTACAAGTCCTCTCATGCCTGTTTACAAGTCCACTTATACCTGGTTACAAGTCCTCACATGCCAGGTTACAAGTCCTCTCATGCTTTGTTACAAGTCCTCTCATGCCTGGTTATGAGTCCACTCATGCTTGGTTACAAGTCCTCACATGCCTGGTTACGAGTCCTCTCATGCCTGGTTACGAGTCCACTCATGCCTGGTTACAAGTCATCTCATGCCTGGCATGCCTTGACGCTCAAGCGGGCACAAATCGCTTTAAAATCTTCACTCTCGGGGTTTCTGAGTTTGTTAAATCATGGCTTGATGCTCGAGCGGGCACAAATCTTCTAGAAATCAGTAAAAACATCATGGAAATTGGGTTCTCCCGCTCGAGTAGCCGCAAACCATGTAGAAGTCGTCATACTTAGGTTTTTTTTTTTGAGAAATCTTTACACATGTGAGGACTTGTAACCAGGCATGAGAGGACTTGTAACTAGGCATGAGTGGACTTGTAACCAGGCATGTGAGGACTTGTAATCAGGCATGAGTGGACTTGTCACCAAGCATGAGAGGACTTGTGACCAGGCATGAGAGGACTTGTAACCAAACATGAAAGGACTTGTAACTATGAATGAGTGCACTTGTAATCAGGCATGAGTGGACTTGTAACCAGGCATGTGAGGACTTGTAATCAGGCATGAGTGGACTTGTGACCAGGCATGAGAGGACTTGTAACCAGGCATGAGTGGACTTGTAACCAAGCATGTGAGGACTTGTAATCAGGCATGAGTGGACTTGTGACCAGGCATGAGAGGACTTGTAACCAGGCATGAGTGGAATTGTAACAAGGCATGAGTGGACTTGTAATCAGGCATGAGTGGACTTGTAACCAGGCATGAGAGGACTTGTAACCAAACATGAGAGGACTTGTAACCAGGCATGAGTGGACTTGTGACCAGGCATGTGAGGACTTGTAACCAAACATGAGTGGACTTGTAACCAGGCATGAGAGGACTTGTAACCAAGTATGAGTAGACTTGTAACCAGGCATGAGAGGACTTGTAAAACTAGGCATGAGAGGACTTGTAACTAGGCATGAGTGGACTTATAAACATGCATGAGTGGACTTGTAACCAAGCATGAAAGGACTTTATAAAGTCTAAATTTTTTTGATTATTTAAATCTGTATATCCGATTATTATTAATGTCATTAATTTTAACCTTTGCCATAGTTAAAAAGCCTAAAAGATTAATTTTAACCTATCTAAATTTTCTTGTCAATTAATTTTATTAATTTTTCTTTTGCTCCGTAATGATACATGTGATTTTCCAAAATTTTATAGCCTAAAATTGGCAATAGGAAAAAAACCAAAGGCGTAGATGATCTTCGTGTGAAAGATGCTTGAAACTAACTCTATAGCCTAAAATTACGTAAAAATATAGCGATGTTAATGGGAAAAGAAAAAGGCTGTATATTACAAAAGTATTGACATGGCATTACAAGAAAATAACTAAAAACAGAGATGACTAACATTGCCTTCAAATAAAGCCTTGATCTGCATTTCTTTGCTACTATCCAATAGTTAACCAAGCCTCAAGCATCTAAATATAAGTGTGGTATTGCGAAACTAAGCAAAAGTTTACATTCATCTTCCTTTACAGACAGAGACCTAAATTTTCAACCATCTCCACTCATTAGCAAAAGTCATTTACGAACAATTCAATCCTTATTTTTTAGGCTGCAAATGTGGGCTTGAGTTGGAGTTGTTGTCAATGCTTGTTAAAAATAAACAGTTGACTATGTTCACTATGTGCGCATGGTCGCACCGGCGAAGGTGCACGAAAAAGGTGTGTGCGCCTCCTAAAGGGTAAAACGGGAAAAAAGGAGTCGCCACTGCCTGATGGGGTGGAGGCAGACACCTGGATGCCCTAAGGATATCTATTTTGGTCTACGGCTTGAGATTCTGAGAAAGGGCTCGGTTACGGTCCGGGGAAGTCCGTAAACACCCCGGTCCGCCCCGTTGAGTGACGGGTCCCATTAGTTTTCCTGGTTTGCAAGTCAACTCAATTCTAAACTCACCCTGCTTCTATGCCAGCATGCATATTTTATTGGTCTGGAGGGGGACCACCAAAGTTGTGTGGGTTCCTTTATTTGATTTTATCGGGATTAGTTAGGTGATCTGGGTCTGATATGGGCATCGTTGGAAGGCCCATGGGAATGCCAAGTAGGGCGTAGGCCCAAGAGAAGCAAAAATGAGGGCTTACTAGGCCCAACAGCAGAACATGTGCGGTTTCGCCCGAATCGCTCTGAGTATGCGGTTCGGGCCGAAAAATCCAGAAAAGGCCAAAATGGCCTCAGGATTTAGCTCGGCTTCTCTCCAGGGTGTTCCAGCCAAGGTTTTAAATCCGAAATTTCGGTCAAGAGACCCCCGGCGATGCGTTTCGCCGGGGGAAATCGCTGGGGTCGTGCCCCCAGCGATATTTTTCGAAATGCCAACCGTGCCGAGCGAAATTTCACTCGGAGGCAGTCGGCATTTTTTTTGAAACCGAAACGTGCGCACGTGTGCGTTTCGCACATGTGCACGCGGCATTTTAACGACGCACCGGTCGATTTGGGAGAAATTTCGCCCAAATCGACCTGCAAATCAGAAAAAGGGGGACGAAGGGGGTGACGCCGTATGCTTTTTGGCTCAATTTTTGAGTGGATTAGGCTCGTTTTTCATAATATAAAGGGATTAAAGTGCTTTGAGCCAAGGTTTTGTGGATTTGGAGGAGATTAAAGCCACGTTCATCGCACACCTTGGGGTAAGGTCGTTTTTTTCAAAATTTTTTGATGTAAAGCTTCTGGAATGGCTTGATTTTATTATATGTTGAAGTCCGACACCCGATCTACAGATGGGTGTCGGCGTTTTATTTTTTGCACAAAAAATATATTTTTTGCAATTATTTGTGTCGAAAATGCATATAATTTCTTTTTTATTCATTTAAATTAGATAAATAAGGTTGTTGAATTTGATAATTATATATGTTATATGGGGACACTCGATCTACAAATGGGTGCCCCCGAATTAATTTTTTAGAAAATTAAATTTGTTTTTAATTTTTAAATCCGAAAATTGATATATTATTTATAAAAAGAAGAAAATAGATAAGTTGCCAAATTTAATTCATAAAATTGATTTATTTATTATAGAATTATTTATGTTAAGAAATTTGAGTTTATATAAATTTTTATGTATTTTTGATTTTTTTGGAATTAATTAATCCGAAAATTAATTAATTATTAATAAAATTAGTAAAAAAGATAAATACTCAAATTAAATTCATAAAATTGATTTAGTTATTGTAGAATGATTTATGTTAAATAATTGGAGTTTATATAATTTTTTTATATATTTTTGATTTTTTGGAATTAATTAATCTGAAAATTAATTAGTTATTAATAAAATTAATAAAAAAGATAAATACTCAAATTAAATTCATAAAATTGATTTTGTTATTGTAGAATGATTTATGTTAAATAATTGGAGTTTATATAATTTTTTATATATTTTTTATTTTTTGGAATTAATTAATCCGAAAATTAATTAGTTATTAATAAAATTAATAAAAAAAGATAAATACTCAAATTAAATTCATGAAATTGATTTATTTATTGTAGAATGATTTATGTTAAGAAATCGGAATTTATTTAATTTTTTATGTATTTATGATTTTTTTGAATTAATTAATCCGAAAATTAGTTAATTATTCATAAAATTAATAAAAAAATATAAGTACGCAAATTAAATTCCTAAAGATAATTTGTATATTATAGTCTTTATAGAACAATTTATTTTGAAGAATCAAAGTTTTAATAATTTTTTATATAATTATGATTTTTCGAATTAATTAATCCCAAATTATTCATAAATAATAATATAGTTTATAAATTATAAATAAGAAATTATAATTAGTTGGTAATGTTCGCATTGTCTAATGTGGATTAATATTTATAATTTGTTATTGTGCTCTGTTATTGACTTACTGTGCGTTTGTGCAAGTGTTCGGATTCCAGTGTAGTACTTCTTGGTTAGTCTGTTAGAGACAGTCAGACGGATAGACAGTATGGCATCTGGCAGTGGTAGTGGAGAGGGCAGAGATGGTGATAGGAGGCAGGATATTGGTTGGGCCCATTGCACGAGATTCGAGGGAGACAGAAATAAGACGGTCTGCAACTATTGCCACCAAGTCATAAAGGGTGGTGGAGTATCACGGTTGAAGCAGCATTTGGCACATGGCTACAGTAACGTGGCCAACTGTCGTCAAGTCCCTCCAGAGGTTAAGAGGCTGATGCAAGAGCACTTGGCATCAGGGAGTGCAGCTAGGGAGGGGAAGAGGCATGCACGGGAGGAGGTTAGACGTAGATTGGCAGAGCCTATCCAACCCTCTGTGGCTCCTGATATTGATGACGATGATGATATGGTGTACCCAGCCGAATATATGGCAGAGAGAGAGAGAGAGGGCAGCATTCAGAGCCTCAGTGCAAGCATCGTTGCAGTCTGAGTTTGAGAGGGTAGAGGCTGCGAGGCATGGATTTCACAGGGGTGGTACTTCTAGAGGAGATGCAGGTGTAGCTGATGTTGATGCTCCTACTCCTAGTTCTAGACATGGGGCTGGGGCTGGACCTAGCACCAGGATGCCCGATTATCCTATGGAGCCGAGTATGTGGCGTTCATCTAGTGCCAAGCAGAAGAAATTGAAGGATGTGTAGAGCAAGGGCACTGTCAGGGAGAAAATGGGGAAGTTTATATCAAAATTTTTTATCTTCAATCACATTCCAGTGAATGTAGCAGTGAGCCCCCATTTCAAGAACATGGTCGATGTTATCCAGGAGTCGGGTCAGGGAGTCTTGCCTCCTACGCCACGGGAGATTATGGGTACGTACTTGGATCAGGAGGAGGCAGAGATGAGAGAGTTTATTACATCGCTACGACCCCACTAGGAGCAGTTTAGAGTTACGATCATGTGTGATAGATGGACAGGTCCTACTAAACTGTCTATCATCAATTTCATGGTGTATTGTAGAGACAAGGCAGTGTTCTTGAGATCTGTTGACGCATCACACAATATCAAGGATGCGCCCTATATTACTAGCTTATTAGAGAGCGTGGTACAGGAGGTTGGCCCTGAGAACGTCGTTCAGATTGTGACAGACAGTGCCAGTGCGTTCAGGAAAGCCGGCGAGACATTACAGAGGTGGTATAACCTGTATTGGGCGCCCTGTGCTGCACATTGCACTGACTTGATGCTAGAGGAGATTGGCAAGAGAAGTCACGTGCTGACGACATTGAAGGATGCACGAGCACTCACCACATTTGTGTACAACCATAATTTTGTACTAGCGAAGATGAGAGAGAGATGTGGTGGAGACATAGTTCGGCCGGGGATTACCAGATTCGGTACGAATTATATTGCATTGGATAGTATTCTGAGCCACAGGCAGGGATTGAGATCTCTATTTACCAGTGACGATTGGACGAGTTGTGCTCAGAGTCACAAAGAGACCGGGAGGAGAGTAGAGGACATTGTTTTGTCCAGTACTTTTTGGGAGCATGTGCGAGAGTTGATTGCTAGATTGTACCCCATATACCGTATACTGCGGCTACTTGACACAGATTCCTATCCTACCATAGGATCCATTTATAAGTGTATGGCGGTGATGAAAGCTCAGATTAAGGCCGCAGCACCCAAATCACATTAGTGGATACTGAAGATTGTTAACGACAGATGGTACAAGTCGCTAGGTCATCCTTTGCATGCAGCAGGTATAATTAAATTTTATTTGAATCATTTTATGTTGAATCATGTTTATAATTATATTTTAATTATTGTACTAATGTTTTTTCTTGTAATCGTCAATGTAACGTATTATTTGAATCCCAAATATCATTATAAGGATAATCTTGGCGCACAACACGATCTCTGCGCTCGTGTCCACGAGGTTTTCCTGAAGTTGGACCCCCATTCAGAATCAGTTGGGGATTTTGGAAACGAGGTAGGGGCCGTAGCATTTAACTTCACTTATGTTATGGATATCACTTCTTCTTAATAGTTATATTAATTATTAAGTATTGACCATTTCAAATTATTCCACTACCAGCTGATACAATTTAGAGATGCGATGGGCTCATTCGGGTTGACTACGGCGATTGTGTTGAGGAACAAGATGATGCCGTGTAAGTGACAAGGGATTATGAATATTAATATTTTAAATTTCTAATTTCTAAATAAATTTTAATATTTTCTATTTGTAAATCCAGGTGAATGGTGGGCGATGCATGGCACAAGTGCCCCTACACTGAGGAAGTTAGCGTGTCGAATATTGGCTCAGACAGCATCCTCTTCTGCTTGTGAGTGCAATTGGAGTACGTTCGCACTCATACACACGAAGCAGAGGAACCGGTTAGCTTATCAGAGGTTACAGAAGTTGGTCTTTTGCCATTATAACATGAGGCTGAGGACGAAGCAGTTAGAGATAGAGCACGGCACCGCTGGCGCGACTGTGAAGGATCCTTTGGATTTGTTATTCAGTAATGAAGTCGATGACGAGGATCCATTTGTAGAGTGGGTTAGATGTGTTGAGATGGATTAGCCTGATCGTAGTCCTAGCCCAGTCATATCACAGGCTGCAGCAGAGTTGGGCATCGATGTAGACGCAGCTATGGAGGAGGAGAGGGGGGAGGTTCGCGAAGACTCATTGGATAACCTCATCAGAGTTGTTCCTTCTTCCGCTACTGAGACGACACCAGCCCCAGTCCCAGCCCGTAGGCATGTTTCATTGTCAGAGGAGGAGGAGGAGGAGGAGGAGACTGATGAGGACATTGAGGGGGAGACAAATGATGAGGATGAGTCCGAATCTTCAGATGATGATCATGGAGATGGTGGTGCTAGTGGTGGTTATGGACCTTATGGTGGTGTTGGCACCAGTGGCCCGGGGTTGAGCCCATTTACTGGAGAGGCGGCTTTCCATCATACCACACAGGATACTGACCACAGAGATAGAGATCGTGATGAGAGTGGGGGATATTCCTTTCAGAGGAGGAAAGGCAAGGAGAGACAGCATACAGGGATGCACGATGACTCGTCCTCCGTGGCACAGAGTTTCGAATCTTTAGATGTTGGAGGATCATCGAGTTCTTATGGAGAGCAGTAACCTCACTATCCACCACAACTGACCCAGGGACACTATCCAGCCTACTATCCTTAGCAGCTTGGGCCAGCAGATTCATCAGATAGTAGTAGTTACAGTACATCATACGGATATCCTGGAGCACACATGCAGACATCTGATCCATTTGGGATCTTTCTAGTGAATCCATATCCGCACGGCTATTATCCTATGCCTGTTGTACCTATTGGTATTGGAGTTACAGCAGTAGGGGAGCATCCCGGTTATCCTGCGCCGTCTCCTCCGTCACCAACAGAGCAAGAGCCGTGCTACTATTATGATGATTTCCCTCCAGTTGGTATCATGGCTTACATGACACAGGAGGAGTATGAGCAACATGTCCGTGCATATAAGAGAGAATACATATTTCGGATGGGATAGAAGCGCTACTGTCATTTTATTGGCGAGAGATCAGGGTTTGAGCCACCACGTCATTCATTTCATGTCTGATTTGACGGTATGATTATATGTTTTTTACTTTATATATTGTTGTTTTAGTTTAATTTAAAATTTGGATCCTCTTTGTTATTTTTTATTTAAAGTTTAAAGTTTAAACACAGCGAACACAGGCATCACCCCGATAGGCCGCCCGATCATTACATTTACATGCCAGTGATGCCACATTGTGTTTTCATGATTTCTGAGATATAGTATTGATGCTTATGGTAATTTAAGTGCAATTTTGAAGTATATAACTTATGCTTGTTGAGTTGTTGTAAAATTTAGCATTTTTTTGGGGGGAAAAAAGCACACTTGTGTGTATCTGTTGAAATTTCGGTCAATTCGCCAGAAACCACAGGAAAATTGGTTTTCCGGCGAATCGACGGCAAGCCGACGAAATGCCGTTCGGTGCCCTGGGCGGGACGCCCAGGTGCATCGAAATTCAAAACCTTGGTTCCAGCAGTCATGTAGGCCCCTATGTGGGCTCACGGTGGTTCAGAGAGTGGGAGGAAACCCTATTTTGGTCTCCTTTCGGAATTTTTGGAATCAAGGAAAGGAGGAGAAGGCTGGGGTCGTGCCTTATCCTATTTGGGTCACAACCACCAGTGAAACAGGGATCTAGGTGTCCCTATTTCGGTTCTCTTGATGACCACTCCATTTCTTATGAGAGAAGGAGAAATAAGGAGGCCCAATAGGCCGATCCTTAGTCAACATCCGGCCAAACCAAGCTCTTTCATTTAACTTACTGAAACCTAAACATGCTGGAAACGCATTAGACAAGTCATGCAAGGTACAAAGGGAACACAAAATCCATAGGCAAATAACAATGCATGTATGTGCTTAAATGAATCCCAACAAAGCAAGATAATGGGGGGTTTACCATAATCCTAATGCGTGATGCCAACAAGCTGAACCTAGGAGGTTCAGGGGGGTGAGAACATGACAAAACAGCTAGTATGAGAGGTCATGTTAATGGTATGGGACATCAGCATGTACAAGGGAAAATAAGGGGGCATGCAATCTTAAGATGGAAAGAAAATCTAACCTAGCACACGCATATTTCATGGCATACAAGGTACTGGGGCAGCATGTCATAATATGATAAAGAAAATTATTAAAAGAAGGGATAGAGAGGGGGGATTATGTGGGGTTACATTAGACGATCATTCATGGGGGAACACACTCCCCTTAAGAACCATTATGAACACCCAAAACAGCAACTAAGGTGACCTAAAATGTAAATAAAAGAACTCTCATCTCCTCCAAGGACTATGCGTGTGGTTCCCCTCTTGCCATGGGAGATTCCAAGTCATGAAAACGAGAGCAATCACACATACAAACCACTTTGAAAACTTATTTGGAGCATGGGAGGAACCAACTCATGAAACATCATGAAATGCATTCATTTTCATATATGTAACACAAAATGTAATGGGGAGTAATACCTTGGGGTTTTAGGAACCCTTGTGCAGTGTAGAGACTCCCTTGAAGCCAAGAAAGGTGTTGGATCACCTTTCTCCAGCAGCAGTAGCAACTCCTCCCCTTCCTTCTTGGGTGGGAGTGAAGAAGATGAGAGGAAGTAAGGGTAGAATGGGCTTAGGAGGTTGTTTGGGTGGCTTGGGAGGCAAGGAGGGCAAAAAAAGAAGGATTTCGGATCAAGGGCAATGGGGGAGAAGCAGTGGAGATCAGCCAGAAGAAGCCAACCCCTGTCCCATGTTCGGATTTTGCTTTTATAGAAAACTGGGATAAAACCGCATACTCAGTGCGGTTTGGTCGAAAATGAACAGTAACCGCACATACTGTACGGTTTGGTCAAAACCGCAGGGTATGTGCGGTTTTGGCCCTGTCTTTTCAGTAATGATTAGGGGACAAACTCGCGCAGGCATAGACTGACGAACCATGCAACAGTGCGGTTACTTTTCGCGCGTTGTTTGCGCTGATTGGCTCGCGCGAGCGGTGGCTGAAAAATCGACCGCACTTCAAATGCGGTTGCGAAGCGACCGCATATGAAGTATGGTCGCGGCTTTTCTTCCCCTTTTTTGGTTGAGTTGATGGCTGAGGTGACTCAGCCGCCCACTCAGATGAATTAGACTTCCCCAATTTCTATTATTTCCCATTTATCTTAATTAGTTTAATTAAGATATTTTAGCTTTGACTGATTTGCCCCTGGGATTGTTTTGCTCATATCTTCTCCATCCGAGCTCCGATTCCAGCAAACTCAGTTGCGTTGGAATCATGTCGGGATTCTCTATTCACTGGGATAGAGCAAGGTGGTCAATTATCACTTGATCAAAAAGTCAACTTTTGCCCCTCAGGGTTTTGGCCTTTCTTTTAGGATTTTGCTTTCTTTCTTTCTGCCTTTTAAGAAGGGTGCAAAAATGAGGTGCTTACACACTGTTCGTAGCCCAACATTGATTTCCATTTCTCTGCCATGATGTTGTCCAGTAATTTTTCAAAAATATCTTGTTGTAAATCCAAAAACTGTCACAAAACAAATGTACATAGATTTAGGAGTCAAGAAAGCATTAAAAACTTTAATAGAATTACACAAATATCATTTAAGGATTACAAGGATGTAAAAGGAATTAAAATAACTGTCATATTGATAACCATACCCAAACTTATAGAAAGTAAAAAAGAAATTTAGTGGATTGCTTCCATGCTTGCTTGTAGAACAAAACAAATAAACAAGTGAAGGAAACTTTACCTAAAGTGTAGCCAACTGTTGCGCCGGCGTTTTCTTCCTGTTGATGATGGTCCAGTAGTTTCCATTGTAGTCAAACTTGTCCTGCACATTAACAGACATATGCATGCCCATGGCAATATGAGGAACATGTTGGTAATACGGCACTGCGCTTACTATTGGGGTACAGATTATATCCACAAATCAATTTAATATTTTCACTTCTGGAATATTGTGGTACAAATGATTTTGTTCTGCAATTTACCCTCGCAAACTCCCCCAAACAAAATCAAGCCAAATCAGACATTATCGCCAATGTTCATTACTTAAAGCAATCAATGACAAAAAAAAACGAATTGAAAATAAAAAAATTAATGAATATACGGCGAAACTCGTAGACGAAATAGATTGCAAATGTACCAGTTAAGTCGTATTTTAAAAAAAAAACTCTCACTCTTGCGCCCTTCGTTTGTTCAGACTAATAGTGTAATAGTGGCTTGAAATCGTTGGGTTGGGGAGGAAGGAAGTAAGCTTCGAAGCTTGAAGGCCTTCGTTTTGTCAAAATCACCTAGTTCTCGTGCCCTTCATTCTAACAGAGGAAATGGAGTGTGTAACGCCCCAGACCCACAACCAGCAAGATATTGTCCGCTTTGGGCCCACGGGCCCTCATGGATTTCTTTTCAAGGATAACACCAGAAAACTTCCCAAGGGTCACCCATCCTAGCAGTGCTCCCACCCGAGCACGCTTAACTTTAGGGTTCCCAGGGGATTTAGTCCCGTGTTGCTCCTTAAAAGGCCTCTTGCTTAGTTGGGGGTCTTAAGACTACTTATAGCATCCCCGAGCGTTGTGGGATACCAACCATATGCACATCCCTGCTTGGTAGCTCACCACTGTGGTAGCTCTCTCAGGTCTCTCACCCCGCCCACTCAGACAGCCAGGATGCCACATATTTGTAACACCCCAGACCCATAGCCAGCAAGATATTGTCCGCTCTAGGCCCACGGGCCCTCACGGATTTGTTTTTAAGGATAACACGAGAAAACTTCCCAAGGGTCACCCATCCTAGCAGTGCTCCCACCTGAGCACGCTTAACTTTAGGGTTCCCAGGGGATTTAGTCCCGTGTTGCTCCTTAAAAGGCCTCTTGCTTAGTTGGGGGTCTTAAGACTACTTATAGCATCCCCGAGCGTTGTGGGATCCCAACCATATGCACATCCTTGCCTGGTAGCTCACCACTGTGGTAGCTCGCCCAGGTCTCTCACCCCACCCACATCACAGCCGCCCACTCAGACAGCCAAGATGCCACATACTCCCCTCCATGGGACAACGCGTCCTCGCGTTGGGCCGAACCCCCACACTTTCCGGTTGGGGCAGTCTCTGATACCATTTGTAACGCCCTGGATCCGAGTTACGTAGCATAACCTGTGAGACATGGAAAAATCAATTCAATGACTTCCTGATCATCACACGGGATTGGTTAAAAACAAAAAGTCGCCACTATTTTGTTTAGGTGTGAATGGACACCAAAATCTCAAATAAGCACAAAAAGGCAAATTTAGGGTAAAAATAACCCTAAAAAAAACAACCAGAAATGGGTAAGGGGATTAGGTTATGAACATGGGAAGGTGTTAGGCACCCCTATTCATCCACACAAGGTGGTTGCCAGGTATTGTTCATGTTAAAATAAAGAAGGCTTGCTACAAAAATCATAAAAAAACACAAAAGACAAAAGTGTATGGTTTTTTTTCATACGAATAGCCTGATTGATTCAGAAATTTCAAATATGATCATACCATTCCTAGGGTTTCATGATTAAAATAAAATTGAGATAAAATCAAATAAAACCAAAATAAAGTGAAAACTTCAAAAATCTGGCTTCAAGTTAAATTCTAGAAATCTAGAAAAATATGATTTTTATAAAATATTGCAGAATTGAACTTGAACAGTCTAGGACATAGATATAGCCCAAATTTCACATTAAATCAAGAAATCAAAACCAAAAATACCCACGTTGATGAAAAACATCAAAAGGGGAGAACTTAGACCCATAGGGTCTTCTCTCAAAAGTGAAAAAGGATTCAAAACCATATCATGAAACCCTAGAAGTTACTTTCAAGCTTCTGAATCCAAATCTATCATATAGATCATGATAGATCCAGGATCTTAGCCTAATATCACAAAAATCACGAAAACAGTGCTGTAGGTGCAAAAGTGTGAAAAATCCAAATTTTAGAAAAAAAGTGGGGATCTCATGCTATAAACATCATGGATTCATAGGATTCATTTAGATTCAAAATAAAACCATTAAAACATGATCAGGATATTCAAAGCAGTCATATCTCACAGATTAGAGCACATGGGGGTCTACCCTACGGATCCACCTGTTCTCTTTTCCCCTAGCTCTCTCTTCACGTTTTACGGCTAGAGAGAATTCTTGAGGTACTTGAAGATAGGTTTGGGTATACAAACACAATCAAATGCCTTATTCTAGAAAAAAGGAGAAGATCCTATTACTTCTAGAATTGAAAACAGAAAATAAAAGAGAAAAGAGACTTACCTGGATTGAGCAAGCAGAGCAGCAGAGATTCCTTTCTTCACTTGGAGCTCCTTAGACTTCAAAATTTCGTGGCCCTTTGCTTAAGGATCTCACCTCTATTTATAGGCAAACCCAGGGGTAAGGCTGGTCCAGAGGGATATACCATGATCCACCAGATTGGATTGAAAAATAGGGATAATGCACATCCATGGCCAACAAGGATAATTCGAACGAATAAAAGAGATAATTTGCTCATCTAAAGAGATATTGGACTGAAGATAAGGCTCAGAAATCGAGCAAGGATCAAATTCGCACAAATCTCCTGCGCCTGTAAATATATTGCGGGCAAGTGGTGTCCGCATTTTTATTACGGGCACTGCGTGTCCGTATATAAAATTCGGGCACGACCAGCCCGTAGGTACAATACGGGCACTGCTTAAATGATTGAATTTTATGCATTTTTTACCTGTTTCAAATCCCAATTAATATTTTCAATTATTTTCTCATTTTGTAGTACAATTTGGGGTGTCTACATAACCGTAACTCATTTCCAAGGGTTATCTTTTTCAACCAAAATCGATATATCAGAATGAAAGAGAACATGAAATGAACAATACTCGACCACACCAAAAACAACTACATCACTAAACTGAATACAAAATACATTACATTAACACAACTCTCAAATCAAGACAAATGTAAACCTAAGTTAATATAATCCTAGAATTTTCGGAAAAACGGCTATATAACCTATGTTACCACTTCATGAGGTGCTAACAAAAACCGGATAGTTTTATTCATCTCATCTCCTTTGCATCACACTAAGATTCTACTAAATAAAGTTTATCTTCAACTCTTGAAATTAGAGTATCTCAAACTTTACCCCAATAAGACAATGCCCCCACAACCTAAATGCATCCACTATAATTACTAACTCAAGATCATAATTAAATAATTCCTCTTTCCATAATTTGATAACCATGAAGCACAATTTGTTACTCTTCGCTGCTACCTCAACACACAGACCAAATTTACGCGGAAAGCCTCTCACTAAATATAAAAATTCTCCTTACTAGAAACACAACCAAACTAAAGCCATAGACAATTGTTGCTTCAACTTCTGAAAATCATTCTCACATCTATCACCACATAAATTCCATTGCTTTCTTTGTCAGCAACAATCCAAAAGAAATTCTCTATAAATCTCTCGTTATGATTTTCTTGTGAAAAGGTGCACCTCAAACTCTTGAAATCAGATTAACCTCAAACTTTATCTCATAAAGGTAAGGTCTCCAAGATTTAATGTAACCATTATGATTACCAACACCAAGTCTTGACGGAGAAATTCTTCTCATGAAATTTCACCCTTGCCTTCTAAAACCACCACGCTTCCACTACACATTCAATAATTCCAAATTACCAATGCATTCTCAATAATTTTACTCATGAAATCTCAATAATCCTCATGAATCTTACTAATAAAACATAAAAATAACTCGGAAGAGAACATTATGACTTGCTGTCACCAACCCTTTTCATATATGTATACCTATATGAAGGGTAGGGATGAAATCATGCAAATCCCCTTCTGGTTCAAATTAAACAAATACAACACACAACAGTATCTTATATATATATATATATATAGAAATATTACACTACATACCCCATTTGTATAAAGCTTAATACCCAAGTATGTGTTTAGCATTAGCCGATGCCTTACATTACCGAGGTATGGCTATATACAATTAGCTCATCACCCAATTAAGTACCCAGTTATACATGCAAGTATTGTGTACTTAATCAAACATCACAAACTTCTTATTTCACATTTGATCATTAACAGTTAAGATTATCTTAAACAAGAAGCCTTTTATTATGCTACCGCAAATTTGTAACTATTTCAGTGGCTTGCGAGGGCTAGAAATCTTAGCATAAAAATTCATATTAGCATCCTAAAATTTAGTTTAGGGTAATTGTAGTTGAATGGAATTGGTTTCGGACCAATCGGAACTCGAGGTATTGCAAGAAAAATCCGGAAAAATGGATGATTTCCGTCCAATAGGTTTCGGGGCTGTTTTGAACCACATGGAGTAGAACAGCAATAACTTCCTGTAGGAAACTCAGAATTATGAACTGTTTATTGTGTTGGAAGCTAGACTCGTAGAGCTTTCCAACGATGTATAGCACGCTGTAAGCACGTCATTTTTGCGCTCTCAGAAGAGCCGGAAATGCAAACCCTAACTAAAAAGTCAAACCCTAAGGGGACAAAAGTTGACTTTTTGATCAAGTGATAATTGGCTACCTTGTTTTATCTCATTGGATAGAGAATCTCGACACGAGTCCAACGCAACTGAGTTTGCTGGAATCGGAGTCCGGATGAAGGTTCGGTGGGCCGGTCAAACTTGAGGGAGAGCCGAAAGTTGACTTTTCCTCGAACCCTGTGCCAAGTGCTTAGCCCTATGTCATTGGATATAGGGCTCCGATACGAGTCTAATGCAATTGAGTTTGCTCAAATCGGAGTTCGGATAAAGGAGATATGAGCTGTTGAAGTTTCCGAGCAGCAAAACCGGAAACTGCACACGTGGCGCAGGAACTGCACACGTGGCAGCCAACGCAGCAAAATATCTCTGGGACTAAATCTTAAATATTCAAAAGTCACTAAAAATCTCAGGAACTAAACCAAAATTCGCAGGGACCAATCCGTAATTGCTCAAAAGTGTCAAATCGGTCGAATCGGTCAAGTCGAGGGGCAAATCCGTAATTTTTCGATTTGTATCCGACCAAATATGCCAGATACACTTGCCCCTCTTCATATCCGGACTCAAATGTCGGATAGAAAGATTTGCTTGGCGAGATTCGCGCCGATTGCCCGACAAATTCGCGGCAGCATTAAATTTTTGAAATAATTTTGTTTGTATCCGGCATTTTATGCCTGATACAAAGGACATGTAGTGTATCCGGCATTTAATGCCGGATACATTAAAATTGCCTATAAAAGCACAACAGCACCTCTGGCCGGGGGTTGGCTTCTTTTGCTAGTTTCCAGCTTTCTTCCCCCACTTTTTCTCATCCGAAACCTTCCATCTTCAACTCCCTTTAGCCCTCCATCACCTCTCCACACCACCCAAGCCATTCTTATCCTCCTTTTCCTCCATCTCCACTTACAACCCAACAAGAAGGTGGGTAGTTGCTGTTGGTGCAAGGAGAGGCAAGCTCCAACTGCTGTCCGGCTTCCAAAAGGGTGTCTCCACCCTACTACCAAGCACAAGAACCTCCAGGTAAGGCTCCACGTCATGTTGTATTCCTCATATGTTAAATTTGGATTTTTCTGCTAACATGCTTACTTTGGCTTTCCTACTTGGCATGGGCTTGTCTTCATGCTATTTTCTACATGCACTTGATTTTCTTTTTATGGCATGAAGCTACTACAAGCAAAAGTTCCACGTAGTTTAGTTTAGGGAGCATGAAAGCCCGTGGTTTACACATTTTAATGCCTTGTAGCCGCTCTTCTTGGGCTTATTCTAAGCATTTTTTTTGAGGAGCGTGTTCCTCCCTCCTTCACCTAATGTATCCCTAAGTATCCCCCCACATCCCTTCTTGATTTTCTTTTTTCTCTTTTCCCATTCTTTCTTATATTTTCTGTGGGTGTTTTTGCCGTTGCCATACCTCCCTTTGCTGTTTGTTCTTTGGTTTTAGTTACAATATGCTACTGTTTTGGGGTTTGCTGTTGGGCTTAGGGATGAATGCATGTCCATCTTTTGTTATTCAGTGTATTACTTCGTGTTAACATGCATGTTTCCCCCAGCCTACCACCTGCTGTTTTGGGCTTTAGCATGCCTACTTGGTTTCTTTTAGTTTGCTGTTTTTGCGTCTTGAGATGCACCCCCCCCCCCCTCCCACCATGGTTATGACCTCAATACCCCTTAGTAATTGCTGTCCCAGCAGACTTAGAAACTCCAAATCACCCCAAGCATGAAGGCCCCTTCTCCTACAGAATTTAGGCCATGTCCAGCCCTGATAGCATGCTTAAAACCCTTCTCCTTTCATTTTAAGTTGCTGCCCTACCTACAGCAGGTTTCCCGTTAGCTCTTATCGGTGGTTACATGTTTTACTTGGTCGTTTATTTGCTTTAAATGCATGCTTGCGTATATAAGATCCATGTGAGCATGATTCCCTACCTCGGTACCCACTGTTGTGGCTCATGCGAGTTGCTGTTGGGAGCCAACAGCAGCACCTCCAAACCCATGCATGAAGATGGTTACTCCTCACAAACCCCCATGCATCCTTAGCCTACTTAACAATGCTTAATCATTGTATTTTAGTAGATATTCCCTTTTAACTAGTTGCTGTTCCATGCTCCACCGTATGTTGGTTTTATGTTTGACTTGTATAGTATGAGGTTTGGGTTCTTGGTTTGGAATTACTTGTTACTTGGTGGCATAACACCATGAGAATGGATGGGCGCTAAGGCCCCGACAATGCTGCTGGAATCTTTAAAGAGAGCAAGGAGGGGCAGCAATCCCATGCCCTCCTTCTCTTGCTTTTGTTGAAGAAAACCACCAAGTGAGCCAAGTGGGAGTCATCCCCAAAACAGAACCCGTGTGGGCCCTCCCAAGGGCCCACATGACTCGTAGAAAGCCCCCAAGAAGCCCTCAAATGCATCCCCATTGGCAAAGCCCCGAAAAATGCAATTCTGTGGTGATCCGACAACTCAGGCCGGATCACCTACAGCTTGTGTGTATCCGGCAACTAAGGCCGGATACACGCAGAAATGCCTTTTTTTTGTGTCTTCTTGATCCTTGTTGAATTTTCATGCTATTTTTAACCGAACCAAGTCAACCAATAGGGTTTCCAGGTCACCCGGAAACCCAACTTGGGACATGGACTGCCGGTCCAATTGGAAACATTTGTGGGCCTTCCAACGGGGCCCACCCAGCCCAATAAATCCATTCGCATGTAAATAAGCAAGATAAATAAATCAACCAAAAAGTGGACCAAACCCAATGCGGCCCACCCGAACCCATCTTGTGGAATGATGTTTAAACTGCGTGGTTTGGCCGAGACCCAGGGTTAGGGCCTATCGGGCCCGCCAAAGCCCACTAATCAACCAAGTTGGGGTGCAAACCCTAAACTTCAAAGAATCGGGCTTTCAAGCCCAAAGTTGGATTACAGGCCCCAAGCCCAGTGCCCAAGTCATCTTGGCAGATTTAAATAAAATAAATTGAAAACATTTGTTGGCATCCATCATGGGGGCCCACCCGGGGCCCGCCAACCAATGCAGACCAACCCCTTGCATGAAAATCACTAAAGTCTCTAACTTGAATAAATTAAGTAAAATTAATTCATTACACCAAAGCCCTAAGGGCCTCCTAGGCTTAGACAGAGGCCCACCATGGGCACATGGGCTCACCCAAGCCCACCAAGGCAACCGTGGGCCTTCCAACAAGGCCCACCCCATCAGACTCAGATCACCTAAATCAAGCAAAATAAAATCAATTAAAAGGACCCACACCACTCAGGAGGTCCCAACAGACTTAACCCAATCGCATATCGGATTAGGAATCGGGTAAGACCAAGTAAAGCTGACTCAAACCATGGAACCCATGGGACCCGTCATCCGACGGGGTGGACTGGGGTGTCTACGGACTTCCCCAGACCACAACCGAGACCCTACTTAGAATCTCAAGCCGCAGACCAAAGCCCAAAATAGACAAACTTAGGCACCCAGGTGTCCGCCTGCACCCCATCAGGCGGTGGCGACTCCGAACTTCCCCATGCCGCGTTCCCAACGCGCCCACACACGCCTACCAATTCCTTATGGATTAGATCAAGTTTAACATTCAAGTAACTAGTTAAAATCAGTTCTGCAGAGTAAACAACAATTGCAAACCAACCGTGGATATTTTGTACTGGTCTTCTCTAAACATGAAATTGATTTACTTCCAACTTGTGTTCAAGAAGTGGTTATAGAATTACTCTTTACCTTTATTCATCAATGATTTGGTTTGATAACATGTTTGGAGTTGTGTGGTCGGAAATCGATGCTAAGGCTTCTTATTCCATGCTCTCAGCAGTAGTCCCTTTCTTTTCTTTTTTCTCACACCCCCCAGGTATGAAATTGACCATTTCAAACTGAAACGAGTGGAACGCAATCTTGTCGACAGTCAAATCCACATTTATCAAGGGCACATCAGGCGACACAATGGGAGGCACCAAGTTCTCAGTTAGGACAGTTATCACCCTTTGGTGGAGCGTGGATGGTATTGCCTTAGCCGAATGTATCCACGGCCTCCCTAGGAGCAGATTGAAAGCTGCTGTAATATCCATCACTTCAAATGTGATGTTGAAAATATTCGGTCCAATTGTGACCGGCAATTCAATCTCCCCTAGGGAGTGTGTCTTAGAGCTATCAAAAGCCCTCACTATCCTCCCATTCTACTTGATCTTCGACTGATCCAGACCAAGTTTGACAGAAGTGATTAATGGGCAGACATTTAATGCCGACCCATTGTCAATTAAAACTCGTGCGATCATGCTGCCCTTACAAAGCACTGTGATGTGCAAAGGGTCGACATGGTAGCATCCACCTGGGCTTATCTCACCTTCGGAGAAATTTATCACGTTGTGTGACAAGATTTGACCAACCATTTTGCCTAGTTGGTCCGGATCGATAGTCTGGGATACATGTGCACTCTGTAGCAACCTTAGTAATGCGTCTCTGTGCTTTTCAAAATTCAGCAAAAGACCCAGTATTGAAATCTGGGCCGGGACTTTGTTTAGCTGATCCACAAGATTGAATTCGCTTTTCTTAATTATTTTTATGAGGTCTGATGCCTCATTTTCTGCACCCTGGGGGTGTCTTCTCCTACTTTTGTTTTTCCTTTTAATTTTCTTTTTTCTTCTGTTTCTTTTTTCTCTCTCTCGACTTCTGTTTCTTTTTCTTTTTCTGCTCCTTCCACATATTTCCCTGACCTCGTCATGAGCTTTACCTCTTCCTGGTTCTGGTTCCTGACCACCGGAACCGTAGCCGTGACCCCCTCGCTATAATTCCATGGTACAGCTGCCTCAGAATAGGCTAGTTTAGGAACATTAGCCACCAACGGCTGGAGTTTTGACCGGGATGTATGGGCCGGTTTAGGGACATTGTAAGATGCAGGAATGTTTACAACCAAGGGTTGGAGCTTGGATTTTGTTGGAACAGAAGACGTGATGGAAGCAGTGGTGGGGTCAAGGTTGACGACCAATGGAGCCTTTGATGGCTTGGCTGGAGAACAGGTGGGTGGACTGCAATTGAAGACCAAAGGAGGCCTTGCAATGTTTATTTGGGCCATAAGAGAGGATACCCGGTTCAAAGAGGAGCTAATGTCCTCAGCAGCATGATCATTTTTTTGGGAGACAACATTGACCTCCTCTTCTTCTTTCTCTTGGAAGAAATGGACCTTGACTGAGGTCCCCACGGGTGCTATAAGTTGAGATGGGTCATAGGCCCTTCTCCTGGTAGATATGGCAGTGTTGGAGTTGGACGGGCCTGCCCCATTGTGGAAAGGCAGAGGGTTTTGCCCGATATCATTTCCTGACGGGGCGGGCGCAGCAGTATTAAAAACCAGGGCCTTCTGATCCAGCAGATCCTGGACAGCATGCTTCAGCATCCAACAAGTGTCAGTAGAGTGCCCCGGTGCACCCATGTGATAGTCACAAGTGACTGCTGGATCAAAATTCCTCCATTTTGAGGAATTTGGGTTGGGCTCCTTCAAGGTCACATACTCCCCTTTCAACAGGGTCGGTAATAGTTGGGAGAGAGACATGGGAAGGGGAGTAAAAACTCTGCTCCTCCTTGCTGCCATCCAGGCATCCTTCTCTTCCTTGGTAAAAGTCCTCCTCTGATTTGCAGGCACGAAGGGGGAGAAATTGACATTAAGAGGAGTCTGATATGACTGCTGGGCCTGCTGGGCCTGTTGGGGTGCAGAGATGTTCACATGGAGGGTTTCTTGGAGGGAGTAGCATGTACCAGGTTTACTTCTCCTTCTTTTCTGGCACCGTTCTTCTTAAACCTAGTCCCCTTCTTCTGTGCTAGGGAAGCGGAGGAATCAGATTGCCCGGTCAAAGTAGAGTAGTCAATAAGTTTTCCTGATCTGACCCCTTCCTCGATCCGGTTTGCCACCTGCACCAGGGCTGCAAAATTGGTGGTAATCTGACCCACCAGATGATTATAGAAGGGTTGGCCCAGTGTGCTTACAAAGGTTGAGATCATCTCAAGCTTCAACATCGGTGGCCTGACCTGGGAGGCGGCCTCTCTCCACCTCTTGGCATACTGCCTTACAAACTCCTCTTTTCACTTGCTCATTCTCATCATGTCGTACCGGTTTGGCACGATCTCCGAGTTAAATTTATACTGGTCCAAGAAGGCGTCGGCCAAGTCCTTCCATCTTCTGATCCTGCCATGGTCCACGGTGGCAAACCACCTTAGAGCCAACCCTGTTAAACTCCTCTGGAAGAGTTGGATCAGAATGCCGTTATCCCAGCCAAATTGGCATAGGGCCCCGCAGTATAGTTTCAAGTGGCTCATTGAGCAACCCGTGCCATCATATTTGTCAAAGTCTGGGCACTTGAACTTGGCCGGTAGGCATGCATCCGGGTATATGCACAGGTCGTCAAAGGTGGTGCCTCCATAACTATTTCCCCCCTTCACCTCCTTGAGTTCTTCCTGGATCCTTTCTATCTTGTGCAGGAGTTTCTTTTCCGTCTCCTCCCTGGCTTTTTCTTTTTCCATTTCCTTCTCATACTCCACAGTGTTTTCCCTGATCAGAATAGGTTCAGGGACTGGCTCAGAAATGGGTTCAGGCATGGGTTGAGTAGGAGGTGGAATGTAAGCTTGAGGTGGTGGTGCTTGATTGGAAGTTGAGGCTTGGTTTTGGGCCTGTTGGGCCTGAGCCGCCAGTAAGTCTCCCAGCATCTTGGCTAGTCCGGCCACCTGCTTTTGCAGCTGAGCAAAGTCCTGGGCAGGGACAGTAGCTTGGGCTTGGTTCTCTTCAGTATTTATTGCTCGAGCTTTGGATCTGGTCACGGGAGCAATGATTGCAAGTAAGTGTACCTGGAGAAGGAAAACACAAAGAAACGTGTCAACTCCCATTTAATCCTAGTCACACCTATAAATGTAGATAAGTGAGTTAGGTGAACACAAGTCTGGATTTATTTGTTTTTTTTTTCTATATTTTTCCATTTTTTTGTTGGAATATTTTAGGGCTTCCAAAGGTCCCACAAGATTTTGATTTGATTGGTTCTCGTGACCAAACAAAGGTTTCTTGGAATATTCTGGGGCTTCCAAGTGTCCCATAAATTTCTGATTTTGATTGGTTCTCGTGACCAAACAAAGGTTTCTTGGAATATTCTGGGGCTTCCAAGTGTCCCATAAATTTTTGATTTTGATTGGTTCTCGTGACCAAACAAAGGTTTTTTTTTTTTGGAATATTCTAGGGCTTCCAAATGTCCCATAAATTTTTGATTTTGATTGGTTCTCGTGACCAAAAAAAGGTTTTTTTGGGAATATTCTAGGGCTTCCAAGGGTCCCACAAAATTTTGAGTTTGATTGGTACGAAAAAGACCAACCAAAGGTTTTATTTTTATTTTTATTATTTGCTGAATTTTCTCAGTTTCAAGTTCAAAAGTTTGATTGAAAAATGTTTGAGGTGAGTTGGTATCAAGAAATATGACACCTTGGTTCCCTTTTTATATATCTTCTTTAAGCTTGTGGAAAGGGTAGATTAGGTTAAATCCAAAAAAGATTTTTTTTCTTTTTTTTTCTTTTTTTTTTGAAACATTTTTATATTCTCTTTGGGGCGCCTAAGGATTATTCACAATGTTTTAGGCATTTTATTTTCAAAAGAATTGGGCTGGAAAATCAATTTGCTAATTTTCGGGCTGTATCCGACACGATATGTCTGCCAAAGCTATGTCTTATTGTATCCGATCAAAATGATTGGATACATGCATAAGCTCTTGTAACCGACGACATATATCGGATAATAAAGAAACACTGTTTAACCGACCTGAGTTGTCGGTTAATGCCGAAATGGCCCTTTTTGACTCATTTTTTCGCCAGAACATGTTATTTTCATTCCCACTTGATGTTCACCTTGACTTGGCCTTCAAATCCTGCCCCCAAATTGGGCTTTGACATCATATTTGCAAAAATTCACAAATTTATGAGGGTACTTGTACCCTCCAAAGTTATACATCCATTCATGGATCTTGGTACTCTTGGTTGCCTCCTACATGGACTTTGGGCAGGATGACTTTTAAATTGAGTTGGAAACTCATCCTATAGGTTACACCAACCTTAGGCTATAGGCACTTTTGGGAAAAATTTCATCCCAAGCATATGGACACCATGGCTTTTAATTTGCATGACATTAAAGAAACATGGTTTTACTTTGCCACCTTGTGTTACCTTCAATATGGTATTCATATTATACCTTGGCCTGTGAAACATGCAAACGGCCTTCCCACATTTACACCCAATTCCCCAAACGCAATTGTGTGCTTTAGCTGAAAACGTGTTCCTCCACCTTCAAGCGTATGTTTTTTGGGTTTTGGCTTAATTGGCAACTTAGAACTCAAGTTTAGTGATGCCCGGAATCAAATCACAGATCCCATTGTCATCACATCATTGCCTCAAATTCTAAGGTAAATGTTTTCACTTTCGCTTTCCGAAGTAAAGACCTTGGTGCGTGAAGCTACACACATTCAGGTTCAACTTCCTATAGGTAATGGGTAAGCTGTGCAAAGTGTTTAAAGTGCTCAAGTGCATTTAAAATTGAGGTGCATTCATAATGTCCCAGCCCCTTGCCACTCTTTTCGTAGCCATGCATACAATTTCAAGCCAAGGCAAATATGACAATCATATTGGAATTGAAAACATAAGCATAAGATAATAAACACCCAAACATGCTTATGACCATCATATACACAAAAGTGGCACTCAAAACATGTTATGATGTTGTACAAACAACAATTAAAATCATGGCAAGCATGCTTGAAACCCCAAAAGCATTACCTAAATTTCCAGATTTCATGCCTTTTTTTTTTCTCATGCTCTAAGTGCATTATTCATGCCCAAATGTAAGCCTAAACAAATACAGCAACTAGGCATTGTACAAGAAACTTTTAACCGGGGAAAACATGCTTGAAAACTCCTCAAAATATTTGTTGAATTCTGGGTTTTATGGTTCTCATTTTTATGCTCAAAGTGCATTATTTATACCCCAAATCAAGGCCTAAAAACCCAGCAACTACTTGTCATGGTACAAGAAGGGTTTTGATTAGGTAAAACATGCTTGACAATTCCCAATACTACACTAAATTTCCAGATTTTGTATTCTTCATTTTTGTGCTCACCATGACTTATTCATACCCAAATCAAAGCCTAGAAATTCAATAACTAAAAATATGGCACAAGAAAGGTTTGAATTGGGGAAAACATGCTCGGAAACCCCAAAAAATTCCCATTGAGTTTACTAAATTCATGCACTTCATTTTCATGCTCAAAACATGGCACTAAAATCCCCCCAAAGCAAGGCATAAAAATACAACAAGTAGGCATGTATACCGAGATAAGACCATAAACATGATTCTAGGCATAATCAAACAATATACACATGCCTTTATCCATGTAAATTTCAAAGTAGCCCAATCAGATTTGAAATACAACAATATGTACACATAAAATGGGCAAAGTAGCAAGCCTTCAAAAATAAAGAAAAAGCATGAACAAATACACAAAATGGCTTAAATCCACAAGTCCCCAGCGGAGTCGCCAGTTGTGAGACATGGAAAAATCACCGAGATGATTCCCTCCGTCATCACACGGGCTCAACGAAAATGGGAGAGTCGCCACCATTCAATTTTTGGGGTGTAAATGGACACCAAAAGATTCAAAATAAGCAAAAAGAGCTAAAAGTTAAATATTAGAGTAAAAATAACTCTACTTGAAAATAAAATCCAGAGATGGGTAAGGGGATTAGATTATGAACGGGGGAAGGTGTTAGGCACCCCCATTCACCCACACAAGGTGGTTGCCAAGTGTTGTTCATGCTAAAAAAAATAATGAAGCTTGCTAAAATCATCAAAAACCTTGAAAAAGGATTACACAAATATGTGATATTTCCACATGAGAAATCCAAATGAATTCCAGATCCTCTTTTATGTCAATATCACTTCTGGAATATCACCAATAGATGGAAATCAAAGCAAAAAATTGCACAAAACCAAGTTGAGTCAAATCCGGAAAATTCGGTAAAAGCAAGAACCATTTGTCTTGAAATCATTCAAATCTAATTTAAATTGAATCAACCCAAATCCATTTGAAAGATTATGATAAATAGAAGACTCATGCAAATTTTCAATTAATTCCGGTTAAAATCCTGGGAGTTATTCTCTTTTGAAATATGCTACTGGAGATAGTTAAAAGTGACAAGTGGGCAAGTTTGGAAAATCATTTAGAAAAATCAGCTCCATATAAATCCATGAAATTTGGTGTGAATGAAGTATGTATGGCCATATTTCCAATGAAACTAGCTTCATACAAAAATTCATTCGGATGTGCCTTGGGTGACCTCTTGAACAAGCCCCAAGGATCACAGATTAACCCAAAAAAGTGTTGTTGAGCAGTTCTGAGTAAATCTGTTACCAACGACACAAATAGAGTCAAAAAATTATGAAATCAACTGGAGTTGAAATTAGACTTCCAAAGGAAAACACAGAAACAAAAATCACTCGAATCGGACTTAAAACGAACACATGGCGCTCAGTCGAAGTGACAGGTTCCGCAATCTGGCCTGAATTGACCTATCAACTTCGACTGATAGGTGTCAAAAATCCACTTGATAAAAATTAATGAAAATTTTCAGGAATAAACTAGACAGCCTCACCTTTCCCATGGCTTTGGAATTACTCCAAAATTCATCCAGACGATGAAGTTACGAGTGTCCGAAGTTGGGGTACAGCTGCTGTCAAGTTAAGCCCTTTTAAAGAAAATCAACTCAAAACGGTGATAAGGTGTGTGGAATCCGTGCAAGATAAATCAAAATCATTTTAAAAAGATATTGAAGAACCTCTAGGAAGAAATGGGGCACAAGTTTGGCTCACCATTCTCTCCGATTGGAAAGAATATGCCAAAAAACCCCAAAATTGAGCAAAAATGCCCGAAACCGAGAGGTTAGACCTAGAGGTCTTAAATACTTGTTTGAAATCATGTTGAAAACCATTAAGAAATATCCCAGAATTGTTTGGGGCTATTCATTCCAGATCTATCACAATGAATGCAATAAATCCGAAATATAAGCCGATTCCGACAAAAGCAAGTGCTATATGTGTATGTGTAAAAATCATTTCTTCAATAACATAACAACATATAGCATGCATTCATATCAATCAAATGGGGTTCTAAAATAACCTAGGGTTCCGCTCCATTCTCGTTTCCCTTAGTTCTCTCTCCCCGTTTAACGGTTCTTCGAGATAATCTTGGGGTACTTTGAATATGAAACGGTTTTCATAGAATCAAAGGGTTATTCAACAAGGTTCTAGTATTAAGGATCAATCCTCAGTCTCGTTTCCCCTAGATCCCGCCTTCACGTTTTACGGCTAGGGGGAGTCTTGAGGTACTTTGAGTAGAGGAAGGGTTTGCATACACACAGAGTAGGCCTTATTCTACAGAAGGGTAGAAGAAAAGAACTAACTCTAGAATGTAAAGACAGAAAAATAAATATGGGTTTAGGCTTACCTCGGTGCCTGGAAGCAATGCGGCAGTGGTTCCCTTCTTCACTCGGAGCTCTTCAATCTCCAACTTATTGGCCATTTGCTCAAGGAGGAGCCTCCTATTTATAGGTAAACGCTAGGGTTAGGGTTTGCCTGATGGTAGACACAAAATGATGTCCAGAGTCCACCAACCTTAACCCTAAGGCTATTTCCTAGATTTCCACTCCTTTAATGAAGGATATGACGGTAAAAAGTGAAAACTCTTGGAAAACCCTAATTTTGAGCAAAAAGCTTGTATCCGACATATCAGGTCGGATACAAGAGCACATATATGTATCCGATATATGTCGTAGAATACATTAACATCTGCTTATATCCAACAACTTCTGTCGGATATGAAAGGATATGCTTGTATCCGACCTGAGTTGTCGGATACAAGAGAAAATGCTTATTTTCCAAATTTTGTGTTGGTTTGAAAGGAAAGAATGATTTTTGCCAATTATTCATCATTTTTACTGTGCAATTTGGGGATGTCTACAGGGATCTAGTTTGAATTTTAGATAAGTTAATTCTGGTAACTGGTAAGGCTACTTGGAGATTTTGGTTTTTTAATTGTTTTAGGTTTAGATCTGTTCTAGATTCTGTTTTCTCTGCTTAATCGAGTTTCGTGTATAGGTATGTTATTCAATTTAGGTTATATCTGTTCATTTTGAGTTAATTCTACTTATTAGTTGATCGGTTTCTTAATCTTTTTCAAAATTATCCATAGCTCATGAAACACTTCTCTGAAGTCTTTCGGCAACTAAGATTACAAATTCGATTTTTTTCTCTGCAAAGTTTATTTTGCTATTATTGAGATGAATTGCCTTCATGCATAATCTGCACAGGTTAATTTAATTCCCTAATTTTAATACAGTTTCAATTTTTTGGCTTTATTTTTGTTTTGCTAGCTTAATTCATCTCAAATGGAGTTCTCCTATTTGGTTTCAGACCCTTTACTTTTCCTTTACATGACTTACATTCCATGGAAGAAAGCCTGAAATCTTTGTAAATCTACATGTGCATCACATGAAATGATTTCAATTTTAATCTTGTTTGTCTAGTAGTTTTTGTTGTTAGCTTTTAGTTAGATGCAGGGAAGGTGAATAGTACTAATCCACGGCAGAGTACAGGTATGAAGGTATTTAACTGCTTTTTGACATATTCAGATGTTTCTGCTTTTTAACAGGATCTAAACCTGGTTAATGCAAGATTTTATAGTTCAGTAAGAGGGTTTTGTCTTCACAGACAATAAAGTAAAAGATAAAAAGGAACAACAAGTAAAAAGGGAAAATATTGTTGGAACTTATTATTTTTAGTCTCCGCTGTCTTTTTTGTATCTAACTTTTCTTTTTATTTTTCAGCTGCTATGCTAATGATGTATTGCAATGTTTGATATGCACAAAGCCAATGCAAGGTAAGTGGTGCTCCTTCTCCTCGCTTGAGTGTAAAAGACTTTGTTGTACTAGGGCCTAATTAGTTTTTGTTGAGTGATATCTGTTATTTTATATAGTTGTTACGGAGAACTAACTCTTGCTAATGCTTCTTTGTTTTGCTTTCCATTTTTATTGATGGAAAGGCTTCCCCTTATTTATATTATTTACTCAAATTAAGTCCAATAAAACATTAGTGTTATCCCCATCCCTAAACTTGATAGGACTGGAATTGTTCTTTATTATGATTAGAATTTCCCTATTGAAATATGTACCATTAAATATCACACACTAGTGCTTCGATTTGTTGTTTTCTTTTTTGCTCTCCTTGAAGTCCTTAAAGTCATTCAAGCTGATGCTTTAAGTGAAACTGCAGTGTATAATTTTCACTGGACTCACTGTTTTCACAGCCATGTTTACTCCATTATAGCACTAATTATTATAACCATCTTCTCAGCATTCTTACGGAAGGAAACACAATAGTGGGGAAGGTAACTTTTTCTTTCTTTGTTTCTTCTAATACTACGGAAACATCTTTTTCCAAATAATTTGACATTTTGAGAGGGTTGATACTGTTATGAATTAGTGCAGTAAACACTGTTCTACTTATACAATCATTTCAGCTGATAAACGATGATGGAGGTAACTAACAAACTATATCTTTCCCTCAACACATAGCTTAGGACTCACAAGTTTCATGCTCTGCAGGTTGGTAAGCCAAGATAGTCACTTTGGAACTTGCTAGAGAATCAAACTTACTTATCAGCACATGAAATATCAAGCGGCATTGGTTTGAAGTGATCTAATTCACTTAAAGGAGAAAGGCATACGTGACAACTAAATGAGTCATATGCGTTGCTCAGAAATTCGCTTAAGAAATGTGTTTAAGTTTTCTTCGTCTTTCTTTCTTTTTTCTTTAATCTCTTTCGTTTCTTTCTGGGTCCCTTTCCGTTTTCCAATTCTGGAAATGGTATCAACATCAAGGTTTCATGTCAACATAAATTTGTAATCTTTAATGGGAGTTCATTCATTTTCTTCATTCAAGAAAAAAAAAATTATGATTCCTTTCCTTCACAAGTTTTGATTTTCCTATTTTGCAATTCGCGTGAAGCCCATAATGCCTGCTTGGGGGGAGAAAAACCCAAAATATAAAATTTAGCGTCAATTGAAATTCAAAAATATTACCGGTGGTCAAAAACTGCCGGAAATGATTGAAGAAACTTCCCCATTATCACAGGCACTTGGACGCCAATAAAAAAGGGGCTTATTACTGGCGCTCAGAAAAAGCGCCGCAAATAATATCAGCGACATTCCATTCAGTGGCATTTTGTGAAGCGCCATAAATACAATTACCGGCCAGTAAAAACCCATTTTTTTGTAGTGCTCCCAATTAACGAAAAGATGATCGATAGACTCTACTTTGTGTGAAGGGCAACAAAACAAATAGAAAACCATATTCAGATCCCTAACTTTTTTTAGCCTTCTTGTAGCCACTTTATGTGTCAATTTCTAAGACTATGGGTATTATTATCTCATCAAGAATCAAGAGATCAAGAGATTACTTTAAAAAAGTGTAGAAATAAGGTCTTTTTTAATGTATTTGCATACTGTACGTTTCTTAGAAGTAAATTTTTTGTTTTTATGAATGCACATACTGTACGTTTCTTTTAATTGGTCTTGTGACTCTTGTTCGCATATCTAATTAAATTTTATACATATCTAATATGTTCTTCATCAGTTAAATAAATCTATTAATTAGGTTTAAGCTAAGGATAGCAATTTTTGAACCCCGGCCAGCCCGTTAGGCCTGACCAGTTCATAAATTGACCTTGGGCCCAAATTTTAAAGCCTGCAGGATAAATTGGCCCGATTCATAAAAGCCCGATCGATCAAAATTATTAGGGCTAAGCTTGTGATAGGAATGTTGAAGCCCAGGCCTCTAGGCTCAACCCAATTTTGTATTCCTTGCATGTATAAACAGAATTGTAGCGGGTTTGAGAAGGATGTTTTGGAAAGATAATTCATAGAGAGAAACAAAAATAAAAAAAAATAGCACTAAATATTAAATAAGTTGGATAACTTTAATAATTCTTTAAATCATAAATCGAGACCCTTACATTCAATTTTGTTTTAAAAAATAGAACTTAGCGACGAGTGAGTCAGCGACGACCACCATCTGCTCATCAGTAAATGTATTGAGTTGGAGTAAGTCTCCGGTGGATTGCATGGCCTGTGTCTGTCTCAGAGCATCATCATCCTTCTGATGATCTCCTTCTGGTGCTGATAATCCTTGCCTTTGGCCCCTTCTTCAACCTCCTTATCTGTCAAGTCTTCCTCACCCTCAGGACGATGCCTACACTGGTGAATCTTATCACATGGTCTTTATTTAACATCTAAAAGAGTATCTACAATTTACGATTTCTTTAGAAAGTTTTTTTTAATCAACCGTCTATTAGGAAAGTATTACAAGCTTGTTACTCGGACGATTTTCCAAAAAACTCGGATGACTTTTTGGAGAAAATCGTTCGGATAAATTGGTGAAATTCTGGTCAAACTCACCCTAGTTTTTTGGGCGAGTTTACCAGAACATTAACGGGGCCATATCAACTGGAGCCTACGCTGAAATATCTGTTGGTCCAACGGTGGGCAAGGTGTGCACGTCAGCATCATTCACATACGTGTACATTCCTCTCACCGTTGGACCAGCTGATGTTCCAGCAAAGGGCTCCAGCCGATTTCAAGTCAACATTGACCTATCTGAGTAACTCGGCCCTGTATTCCGATTTACTCGATGGTTTTAAAACAGTGAACTGAATACTCCATTCAGCGAAATTAGCCTTTTTACTGGCGAGCATGCAATTATTCATCTTTTGTGTTAAACAATTCGTAAGTCCCTCAAGCTTCTTGTAACAAATACATTCAAGTTAAGTCTACGTAGTCTTATTAGTTAGCACTTAAATGTTACAAATACAACTTCTGTAGATCCATTTGCATAAAGGCTGCTTAAATATCCGAGATTGTGCAAATTTTGGTGTAATTAATATTAGGGAAAATTATGGAAAGGACCGCCTTTTCCCATATATTTCCAAAAACATGCTTTGAAAAATCGCATGTTAAAAAACGTATAACTTTTCCTGTGTAATTGTGTTTCAATCCGAAATCACTGTAGCTTGATTAATCACAAATTTTGTGATTAATTAACAAAATGTTCAATTACACCAATCAAACAATCAACATTGAGATTTGTCGATTAATCAAGTGGAATTTTCGAGAAAAGTCGCAATGATTATCGAAGATTCACGATGAACTAACATATATTCGTGAATTATTAAAATGGAAGATTTAACTTGTATCTTATGATGATCATGCTTGTTTCCATGTGGATCAACCTAATATTGTATGTATCCCACGAAGATCGATCATATTTGTATCCATTGATGATTCGTCTGATATCCTTAAAGATCTAACATGTATCCTTCGATGATTTGAAAATTTGATACCGGAATCTTAAATCATTGTTTTGCAATTAATCGAAAGGTATCCGATTGATCAAAATTCATGGATGCATGACCAACACACGATTAAAGCCCGATTCAACATTCTTATGATTAATTGAAGGGCAATTTTTGAACTTTGAAAGTGTTACAGTGATTTTGATTAATCGTAAATTATGCGATTAATCAAGCTAAAGTGATTTCGGATTCAAACACAATTATACGGGAAAAGTTTCACATTTTTTAACATTTGACTTTTTTGAAGCATGTTTTTGTAAATACTTAGGAAAAGGCGATCCTTTCAGTAATTTTCCCTTAATATTAAGCCATGCATTTGCTTCAATAATAAGCCATAGAGGAGTTACAAGTGAGCATTTGATATAGGTATTTTAAACATCTTAGAAGAAAACAAAAAACAAAGGTGCTATAAGGGCAGCTTTCGTCGGCGGTAGCAAGATACCACCCGTAAAGAGATAAACTTCTAGCAGGTAAAAGCTTTCCGCCTGTGATTAAAGATGTGAAGCCCCGAATTTTCAATAAATAAATAAAAATAATTAAATATGAAATCTGGAAAGTTAATGAATTTATTGAAATAAATTGAAGATTATATATATCATAATGATTTGGGGTATTTTTCATCCATTCGGGATGTATAATTGATTAAGAATAATGATAGAATAAATTTAGAAATTTTAGAAGAATAAACGATTATATATGAAATTATCAAGAGAACAGTATTTTGGTCAATTCCTAATTAGCTAAATAATTAAATAATTAATAGACTTGAGAAATTAAGATAGATCTAAGTTGGGTTTGATTTACGTATAAATAGTGAGATTCATAGCCTAATAAGTGATAATAGGGCATACTGGTAATTATAGTCAACTAGAAGCCTTAAGTTGAGGAAAAAGAGGACTTTTGTGGAGTTTTCATAATATTTAAAAATATGGGGATTAATTAGCACGAAAATTAGGAAAAATAGAAAATTTTTTTATTTAGAATTAAGAGAAAATAATTAGAAAGAGGAGTTATCATAAAATAGGAAAGTTTCTAAGTTTCGAATTTTCCTTGATTTTTAAAAAAAAAACATTTTTTTAATACCAAGGCCTAATGTGCCTGGGTTTTGGGCAAATGGACCGGGCGTGCTGCGGCCCTCCGGGCACGTGGCACGCCAGGCCCGTGCTAAACAGGCCGGCCCGTTTAGCAACCCTATAGGGAACCCACTTCTTAGATATATAACTATCCGAAGCAAGCAAAGCAGCAGTCACTAAAAGCAAATAAAATTAATTTCCCTAAACTAACTTGATTAACCATTGCATCCAACTACGTCAGATAAACATATGAGAGAACCAAGGGCATTGGACTTGCTCCCATAGTGGCCATTCACTTTTGTCTAAACTCAGTATGCCAGACAGACACCTTGGAACTTCAAATTTAAAGTTTCGAAACAACTGTTCTTTTGGAAATAATACAGCTAGCTGTTCCACTTTGTCCAAAGACACCAAAAAGTGGCTGGCAAGCACAAGTATATAACACAGAATTAAACGACAACTGCTAAAGCTGCTACAATCCAACCATTAATCCATAACCTCTTTGGGAAACATGCATCAGATCCCAACATATAAGTTATAGAGTGAGACTGAATATATCTAGAAATTATTTTCTATGGCACCAGGTTCAAAATCTTTTGCTAGAATATATATGGACTCGAAATTGTTGCTCAAACACTTATTGAAGAGGTGTACTGATGAAGGACGAGCTTTAATGTCACTGGACCTTCAGGTTTTCTTTTGAATTTGCAAGAATACACATTCAATCTATTGTTATTGCTTGTCACTCTCTTGTGTTAAAATTAAAAGCTCTACTTTTTCTTCTTTCAGAGTCTTAATCAATGGACTTGGTCATTTTGTCTCCACAAATGTGAGGCCAAAGTTTCAAATTGTTGGAACTTTTATATATCAAGGTAGCCATACGATAGTCTAAAACTCCAAAGTAGAGTAAGTTTAGTAGCATCAGTTTGCATCTAGCTAGGAGAAAACAATTGATTTACATCTTTGCCATTCCATCTATTCTTAATATGAAAGTACTGGATGCATGATAGAATCTCTGAGGCTGAGAAATTGCATTATTATGGAATTTAGCCAGAATATATATGAAATCTACATCTGTTGTTACAGTCATAAAAGTCTAGCTTCCCTTTATAACTAAACAAAAGCATGATGAAAACAAAGTAGCACTTAAGCTGGAAATCTTGCATTGAACCTTATAGCTCCTTGTACCTTTGCTCATATTTTGGCCACAAAGTATGACCAAAGTGAAATGATGGGCTTGTTATTCCACACACACTACTTTTTGAGGCTCTTAATTTCCCAAATTTTGGTAGACTTGTTATGCATCCTAGAAGTTAAGGAAGCTCTTCCCTCAGTTCTCCATGAATACTATGTATCAGATTGTCAAGGTGAAAAGGAAACATAAGCTAATTATCTTTTCGCCTTTGTCCTAAAAAATCATCAATAAACCACACCTTTCCCACCACTTCAATCTAATCAAAAGACACCACTAAGCAAAATGCCATTGTGTATTAGTGATTAGGGGTGCAACTCAGTTCGGTTCGGTCCGGGTTGATGTCAACCCAAAGACCAAACCGAAAATATGTATACTTGAACCGAACCGAACCGAACCGAATTGAAAACCGAACCAACTAAACCGAAAACCGAACCGAAAATATATATGAAAAAACCGAAACCCAAACCAAACCGAACCGAACTACATGAAAACTATTCGGTTCGGTTCGGTTCGGGTTGGACCAATATATTTTTATCTCAAATAAAGGTTTTTTTGTAATATCATTTAAGTTTAAATATAAACTTTAAAAAGTTTAACATATATTATATTATATATATATATATATATATATAAAACATAGATTATATATTATAATATATATATAATCTTATAATATATATATATATAAATTCGGTTCGGTTCGGTTCGGTTTAGGGAAATACATGAATTCGGTTCGGTTTCGGTTCGGTTCGGTTTATCGAACATGAAACCCGAAACCGAACCGACCTAGTTCGGTTTAGGGATTTTTGGACCGAAACCGAACCGAACCGAACCACTATAAAACCGAACCGAAGTTGGTTTGGGTCGGTTCGGGTTTGGTTTTAACCGGACCAAGTTGCACCCCTACTGGATGTGATAAATCATTATGCACATTGTATATTATTGAGAATTTTGTTCTGCACAAACAGATCATTTTATAGCAAGCCTATATATGAACAGGAGAGCTAGGTTCTTCCCCTATACAAGATGAAGCCATGTATTGTTGAAACCAGATAAATGTGTCCCACAAGAAAGCAAGAATATTGAGATGCCATCACATGGGTTTTGTAATAAATTTTGATAAATGAAAACTTTAGTACTTTATCTGCCGCCATGCATTATCTTTTCTGCCTTGCATGAATACAGCAAAAACCAGATTATAGGATTGGTTAACCTCGTTGCCACAATGAAAGGTTGGAAAAGAAAGACTAAGACTCGGTTGGAAGTACTTGAAAAGATTGAATCTTGCAATGTATAAATACAGTATGTTAAAATTTTGTGTTTAATTTTCCTCCTTATATTTCCTGGTGATCGATGTAAATTGGATGATATCTTGATTCCCCTTATTTCCATAGGATAGTTATTTAAAGGCTGTATGGTTTGTACTATATTCTCCCATTGAAGGAAATAATTGTATATTTGGAACGTCAATTCGTCAATGAAATAAATTAAGATTAATTATATTGAAAGCCCAACAACACAAAAGGAGAAGGGCCTCAACCTTAAAACTTAGGTTAGAAGGTGAGAGAAGTCCATCTCTTATATGGTTGGTGAAAGAATGGTGAACTCCCGATGTGGGACAAGTTCTAACAAATTAAACAACATGGTACTTACAGTTATAGGACAGTCAATCCCCCGTTGCTGTTAGTTGAGGGAAGATGAGGGCATTGAAGTTTGGGTTTTTATGATCATTTGGCACCTTTAGCCCCTTGATTTATATGGTTTTACGTTTCGTGTTCTCCAGCTACAGATTGGACCAGCTGACTAATAAAGTCTGAATTGAATAAATTCATCCTGGCAAACACCAAATTCTCCACAATTTGAAAATAGTGATTCTTTCTTCTAAATAATAAAACGTTTCATAGCCAATTTCTTCTTACGGGAATGATCAGAAAATATCAAACTTTTAGTGATACTTTTCGGGATTAATAAAAAATTAGTAAGCACCACTATTTTTTGGAACTATTGAGAATGAGGCATCTGAATATGAATTATTTACAAAGCAAAATTTCCTTGTTCGCTACCACTAAGGAGAAATTTAACTTTTGGTAATACCTTTAATAAATAATTCGCATACAGATAACTCATTCTGAAAATGGTGATGCTTAGTTTTAAATTCATCTTAACAAGTATCACTAAAAATTAAATATTTTCTGTCCATTCCACACACAGAAATAATTAAGATCTAGTCTCGTAAATTTGAAAATAATTAAAAGCAAGTGTCGTAATGTCTGTAACTAAATTATTTTAGAGAACATCACTAAAAACCAATTTACTCTGCATGGAGTGTTTAACTTTTATGTTAAGTTTTAGGGATTAATTCAAAATTAGTAGGTGTCAATATTATATTAAGGTATCTGAATATGTATTATTTTGATATTTAACTTTTGGTTATACTTTAATAAACAATTTGTATTAAGATAAATATTCTCGAACAATGAAAAATGGTGAATGGAATTGAGCCTTCAGCTTAAGTTTCTTGATACTTTAAAGGATTAACTACAACTAGAAAGCATCATTTTAATGGATCGAGAAGGAGGTGTCTCAATACGAATTACTTTTATAATGTATCACTAAAACCTATTTATCCAGGAAAATTTTGACTTTTGGTTATACGTTTTAGAAATATAATTCATTTTCAGATACCTAGTAGACAACCATTCAGAAATAGTGATGCCTACTAGTCTCTTTTTTTTGAACATTTTGAAAAATAAAGATTTTGACTTAATATTATGATTTAAACTTTTAAAGACACTGATCTCGGAATGATCCAATGCACAATACATAGTTTGTGGACCAGAAGTATAAATGCTTCCATTTGCTCTACTTCAGGAACCATCTCCTAAAATGTGTTCTTTTAGTCTTTTTTCTCTACTTAAGATATCATTTATTTATTTTTATGTGCACGGGACAGACAGAGAGCAGAGATTGTGAGTAGTCAGAAATGTTACAGAAGGATGAAAAAATGGGCTTATAACGTACCAAGCTTTACCGGTATCTTGACAGTCGAAACGCCAGAAATGACCAAAGTATTTAAATGAACATCTCATCACACGGTGGTAGATGTCTTGGCAGCAAGGTGTGTAAGTGCCCTTCTGTGGTAAGCCATCCGGAGCCTCTTGTATTTCTGTACAAAAACATTCAGGTCCATTTCCCTCTCAAGAAGCTGCCTGTGGAGAGTCTCCGATTCTTCTTCAACCTTACTCATTGCATCTGCAAACCCAGATCAATCATCATATATATGACAACCAGAAGAAATTCTGAAAATATTAGTGACATTAATTGAAAATGAATGAATGAAACATATGTTGCATGGCTCACCTTGCAGCCTTTGAAGCAGGTTCAGTGGGGAATAAAGTCTCAGGGCCTCTTCTTTCTGCCTCTCCAATTCATTCAACTGCTCCTGAGCAGCAGCAAGCTCACTAGTGCGGATAATTCTGCACTGTGAACCAGGAGGGAAGCAGCAGGTTACAGAAAATGCCTTCATCGGTTTTTATCATTTATTTTAATTTTTTTTGGGGCAAACCAAGAGCGCTTGTAAATCCAAGTTTCAAGCTTTTTCAAAAATCCAACAGCGCTTGTAAACGATTACCTGATTTCGAAGCTCCAAAATGCATGGTTCCCTCTCCAAGTTCTCTCCTGTTCCAAAGTTGCAACAAATCTTGCTCTATAAGAATTAAACTTTTAATGCACGATAAACTTGAGTAACAACAATGTGGAAAGACACTCACTTGCAAGCTGCAAGGTTTCCTTCCGAAGTTCATCCCTTAGCTGAAAATGGACAGAAAAAAAAGGGGGAGAAATGAGGTATTCAATAATAATATCAACAATAAATTAATATGTATATATATATATATATATATGTGTGTGTGTGTGTGTGTGTGTGTGTATGCAAATTCAAATGCAAATCCAAACAATTTTAAAAGTGTCTTTTATGTAAAATTTGAAGAAAAGCCACAGAATCATGGTGTCTTTTCCAATGTCTAATCTAAGGCCAGATTTGGTTGCAATCAAAATTGATAACATGAATATCACATCATACACCAGCACCACCAAGGAACCAAATCATTTTCTACCAACCACCACATGAATGGCTCCTAAAGGTTTCTTCTTTTTCCTTCTTCTTTTTTCTCCTTTTTTTTAGTTTATATTTTTGGCAGTCTTCATTGTAGCATTGTCAAGGAAGTTAAGGATTAAACTGCAACCAGTAGCCAAAGAAGAGATAATCAGCCAGCATGCACCTCACAGGACTGAAACTGATAAACTACCTTCATAGCAATGGCAAAACTAGCCCTTCACCAACAGGGCATTGATTACACCTAGAATTATTACATGGGCAATGATACTATGGGCGAGATGCAAAACTTTTATAGCTTCAAGTATTTTTATCTGCTCGGCAAGAGCAATCCGAAACCCTTACTATTGAAACAAGATGCTAAACCCAACTTCTGAGTCAGGTATCCGGTGTTCAGAAATCAGGTATAGCTTGAAGCATTTTTATCCGCCTGGGGAGGAGGTCCAATTCAGTACTTGTATATTTTTATGCCACATTGCTATATCCAACTACTGATACACCCATTTAACTCTCTGAAATCATATCAGATATTTGGAATAATCTCAGTACTAAAATCTGATGGTGATATATTTGGAATAATCAATTAAAACCAAGCAATATAGAATCATGCAAGGTAAAGGTAGCAACTTACGTTATTTTGAATCTTAACTTGATCGAGTGAAAGCAAGAACTGATTATAAGCATCCTTGTCACACACAAGCTTCCGTAACTCATCAACACTACCCACGGTAAAGAACAAAACATAAGAAAGATTGCCAATTATACTGAAAAAAAAATTTTTTTGAACCATAAATATCATTTATACATGGAAATAAGCACATGCAAAAAGGTAAAAGAGGTCACTCAAAAAGAAAATAGGACTATGGCAAGTAATAGCATGATCACCAACTAAAAATAAATACGTAAGAAAATAATCTATTTTCATCTTGAAAAGCTATCTTACATAGATTCTGCTACTATGCAGGCCAGGTCCCCATATCCTACGATAAAAGGATTAGATGGGTCTTAATACCTACAAACAACTGCACCTGAGTCCATGCAGCATAGATTAAAACTACTTGGACAAATAACAATACTCTTTATGTCAAATATGTCGGTCAGGTCCCCATATCCTATAGAGTAAGGGAATAGATAAGTCTTAATATCTAGAGACACCAACTCCCGAGTCCATGTAACATAGCTTAAAACCACCTGGACAAATAAGAATTATTTGAATTTCTACTCCAGGGATTCATGGGAGGAATATAAAGAAACAACACAAAAAAGGCGCATCTTAATAGTTTAATTTCTTCATGGACTGCCCAAAACTCTAATGACATAAAAAATAAAAATTAGCAAACTCAGAACCAAAGGTATTCACCCAAATCTGTGAAAATTATACAGAAAAATAGGGCATAATGAACCCGTACAAAGATGCATATCTTAGAAATATCAAGAATGCTACCTCTTTTCCTTTAGCAGAACAATTATGCCTGCAGCTTCAGATGGTGAAACGTGCGAGGGAGACTGCAGCTGCTCTGAATGTCTATGAACAGTAGAGGAACTGCTACTTGGTGTAGAGGGACGGGAAGAATTTGGAGAGCTAACCAAAGATGGAAGGTACCAAGATTGTCCAGGATTATCCTGTGGACGGGGCTGAGCTAGTTGCTCCTCAGAACCCCTGTAAGTTAAATTTCAAGGCACATCAATCTAAGATAATACACAGATATAAATAGAAAAGAAAAGAGAAAAAAAAAATGTACATCCCATGGGAGTGAATCCATTGACATAATAAATCTCAATAACAGAGCAATATATCAAAATGCAAGGAATTATTTTCATTTTTTAATTTATTTTTTTTGGTTGGGGGGTTGGGTGGGTGGGTGGCATATAAATTCCACAGCAAAGAGACTTGGTACACTTCAGTTACAATAAACAATTATCACTTGCTTTGGCAAATGCCGAAGCATTCTACTGGAGTCCTCCAAATCCTCTAGTAGATGGCATTGATGGGTTCAGGATGTGAAATATATCAAATATTAACCAACTTGAGAAACACCAAAAAAGAGCGAGTGTATATAAAACATAACCACTTCATCTTTACCCACCTTCCACCCTTTATCCAAATCTATTGTCTTAGAAATGAAATAATTAAAAATCACCAACAATCATAAATAAAAAAGGAGACAAATGGTCACCTTGACAAATATCATTGTAGGTTCTAAATGGTCGTTTAAGCACTCAATTTATCAACATCCCACTTTGGTGGGAACTGGCTTATGATGATGATGATGACTCAATTTATCTACATAGAATAATGAACACTAGTTATACATCTCTTAGTCCAATTTCTCACTTTACCCCAAAACTTTCGAACTCCAAAATATCCTACCTAATTTATCATGAGCATTCTCCAAGTCAATTTGGCATCTCTATCCTCCCCCCAAATGAATTTTTCCTCTCCATGACCAATTCATTTGTCACAAATTTCTATTTAGAATTTATCTCTTTCAAAGAAGACCTTTGTTTGTTGAATTCACAAAATCTATAACCCAATAAGCCTAAGGGATAAAGTCTTAGCAATGACCTTGTAAATACTAGATAACAAACTACTCAATCTTGAATCTTTGAATTGCCTCACCCCATTCATTTTAGAGATTAGACCAATAAAAGTAAAGCTTATGAATTGATGACCTTGATGGTTGATACCACTTTCATTTGTAAGATCTAATACCATGTGCAGAATATATTATACAATAACTTCACGGCAACTTTTAGGCCGACTTGAGTTTTCCACTTCTTTGTTTTGGTTTTAAGGCTTGGGCAGCAATAACTGTCCTATTTATCAATGATAAGCAAAAGCTAGCCAGTCATGATCTTTGACTTCTGCAAACTATGAGCATTGCAAATACTAATCCCAATGATTACTTGTGTCTGTGGGGATCTTGAATTGCAAGTAATGATTATTTACAGTGTTTGATATGATGATGGTCCAAAAACATATGCGACAAAAGATGAACAATGATTATATTAATCACAAACACATGTTTAACAGAATTTCCTGAATCTGAGTATCGGGTTCACTGTGCACATTGGACGACCATTATGCATCCAAAAGTTGCTGTTGTTTTTTTTTTTTTTTTAAAAGAAAAGAAAAAAGTAAGCCTTAGCTGGTCACATCTGCATGTTACAGCACCTTTTGACCTTTTTTCCCTTGAAAATTAAAAGAAAAATATCTCTCATCAAATTTCTCAGTAGTTGGACACAACTAAACAAATAGCATCCATTCTCCCCACACCCTACACTGCTGGCTGAATAATGCATTATGAACCATAGAAATTTAACATGCAAAAACTGATAATCATGAACACCATCTAGTATCAATAACTACCTCATCGCACGATAACCAGTAACCTAGATAAAAGCCCAAAAAATAAATAGCAAAACAAAAAAAACAAAAAACAGCACACACTTTGCCATAGGAAAAATCAAATGGATCTAAATTGTACGAAACGGGAAATTATACATTGCCTGAAAACTCAAACAAGCTGGTAATTCCAGCTAACAAACAACCTAATCACCAGAAAGAATCATGAAGTAATAAGTCACAACAATTACATGAAATCAAAAAGAACAATCAACCAAAACGCTCTAACAATCAATCCAAAACGCTCTAAGATGGGTTTTCTTGCATTGGAGTATACGAAACAATCACAAAATTCAAAATTTAGAAGCATGAAAACCCAAGATTAGATAAGAATCCAGCAGTGAATAAAAACACAATTGAAGCGCAAAGAGATTGAAGTACCAGAAAGACTTGAACATGACTCAGAAAAACTCCTGCGATCGTCTATTGAATCAGAAGGGGAGAAGCGAAGCCCTGATCTGCTATCACGGTAATACAAGAGAAGCCAACAAATGAAGCCGATGATTGGGGGGCGTACACGGGAATGCGTAGGCTAGATGATCTCCTCTTCTTTTGTCCATAATATTTGCGACAAAAAATAATTAGTCGTATACTTTGTATTCAATTATTAACAGGATGAAGAAAAAAACAATCCAACTTGCACTATCTTCAGCTTTTTTTGAGAATTTCATCGAGAATATAAGAAATCGCAATCACCATTATCAGCATAAATAAGGAAGACCTGATTGCAATTTTATAAGATCGACACTATCAAATCCCAAAGAAGCCAAACTCATCGAATCACAAAACCATAAATGGAGACCCACCACATCCACCAAAAACACAGAAACCACCATGAAAGCAAATAAACCATTAAAATCAACCCCTGGCCCAAATCTCAGATTCGGAGACCCTAATTGAAATGGAGGAAATACCCATGCAAGCTCAAACCTAATCAAAGCAATAAATAAAACCAATCGAAATATTTGATTCAAAATCCCTAAGGCTCTGTTTGTTTCACCAGAAAATATTTTCCACTAGAAAATATTTTCTAGAAGAAAAATTTCGAAGAAAAAGTTTTCCTTTTTTGTTTTTTCCAAGTGTTTGGATGTAACATGGAAAATGTTTTAGAATTTTTTTCTTTTTTCTTTTCTTATACAAATGCAACTAAAAACACCTCCCCTAGGAACTGAAGTGGCTTGAGCGCTTAATTTCCATGCAAAATTTAAATCCTTCGCTTCCATAGAGTTTCTACTCTCTTATAAAAACAACTCTTATCTAGCTCCAGCAAGTTGGATATGCGATGGATAATGATCTTATCATCCACGATACATAAGATGGATTACATACTCGAACCCCACACCATTGTTATCTTGTTAAAAGGTGGTGGTAGCATAAGAACCTTCAAAGTGAACCAATACAAGTAAAAAAAAATGGCCAACTAATTACATGTGGATTCTTCTCAACAAAAGAGATAGTCTTTATTGGAGTAAACACTAATAAACTACAAACAATCCATATCATTCATTGGATAGAGAACACCTAGTAGCATAGTCTCATTTCGTTTTTTTATAAGATGATCTCTATCTTCATCCATCTACAAGTTAGATATAAATAATATCACACATTATTTGAAAAAATAATTACTCACCAAGTAATAAATGTAGATATTAATTTCTAGTGGGACTACCTCATGAAGATCTTTGTAGCTCATTTGTGCTTTAAAAGATGGATTTGAAGCATGGAACCAAGCTCCAATTTACAGACAAGCCAATGGATTGGAGATGGGAGTTTGGGCGAGCTAAGCAATCTATGGTTGTAAGATGTTAACTTAGTAGTTATCACTTCAACATCTAGTTGCACTTGCAGTGATCAGAACCCATTGGACATCGATTAAAGCCTAGACAGTTAATGCCAAGGATTGGAGGACCAAACAATGAGTGCACATACTTAATGCTCAGTAGTTACACCAAGTCCTAAGTAGGACAAACTTTCATTTGAGGTACAGACACAATTAAAGTCTCAACTCTCAACTATTTTAACCAAAACAAGGTGAGCATTAAAGATGGTGAGCATTAAATAATTTGAAACAGTTAATAAAGAGAAGTGCAGTGTCTATATGAGAGATAACAGAGGGTTAATACTTGATAGAATATTTACCACATTCCCATGCAGAATTTCTAGCCAGATGGGGAAGTCAGTGCAATCAATTGGAAAAGGTTCTAGGCTGGACTTTTGCAGTTCCTACATAAGAGCCTCCGGTGCTTCTCGGTGTACAAGAAAGCAAGCAACCAACCAACAAAATCTCAGGCTCCAGACATGAGCATTAATATGGTTGAGTTGAATCAGTAATTCAAAATACAGTCTTATTCATTTTGAGCAATACTGACAGAGTTGTGAACAGAATTTAAGAGCTACCATCCAGGGTTCCAGTGCATCCTATCAATCGGAAATAGATACAAACATGGCAAGAGAAATTGATAAACTTTTTGCACCAATCCCCCTTAACCAAATTCAATATTGGAATGATAACAAGGACCACCGATCAATCATCCCAATCAATTATCAAACACTTCAATTACCAAACACCCAGAAGAAGCAATGATTTCCTAACCATAGCAGCAGCAAAGATTACAAAGCTATCATTACCCATCAAGGTAAAAAAAAGAAACACTGAATCAAAGAAGGAATTCGTAAACCCAATAGAAAATAAAAAAATGAAAAAAAAATAAGAGAAGTAGGAACCATTAAATGGAGATCTGACCTCCTTCTCACCAGATTGCAGCAATAGTTCTTCCTAGGATATTTTCCGTAAAGCCCCAGAAACCTAGATGGCTGGAGCAGTACAGAGAGAATGAACAATGCTTTGCAGAATCTGTCGTAGGCGTGCTCTTGGAGGAGGAAGACGTTCGTCGTGCCCTAGGAGGAGGAAGAAAGCACGAGGCTCACGAGCTACCTTCGTCGTGCCCCAGGACGAGGAAGACTTTCGTCGTGCCCTGGGAGGAGGAAGAAGGAGAGTCGAAGTTGAGGACGAAACAGAGAGTCGACTCGAAACACGAGTTATGCTCGTAATGCTAGGGCGGAAAATTTTAGCGGAATTTTTTTTTGTTACAAAAAAGGAAAGAATTTTAGCGGAATTTAGCCCAAGTTATTTTCGGCGGCGGAAGTTATTTTCCGCCGAGTTTTTGTCAATTAGGAAAATGTTTTCCCTTTTAGTTTTCCTAAAACAGACGTCCGAAAATTTTAAATATTTTTTTGAGAAAATTAATTTGTAATGCTATTTTTCAAAATAACTAAGATTCAGTGAACAAAGTTTTAAATTTTAACTTAGGGAGTGCAGCTAGGGAGGGGAAGAGGCATGCACGGGAGGAGGTTAGACGTAGATTGGCAGAGCCTATCGGACCCTCTGTGGCTCCTGATATTGATGACGACGATGATATGGTGTACCCACCCGATTATGTGACAGAGGGAGAGAGGGCAGCATTCAGAGCCTCAGTGCAAGCATCTTTGCAGTCTGAGTTTGAGAGAGCAGAGGTTGCGAGGCATGGATTTCACAAGGGTGGTACTTCTAGAGGAGATGCAGATGTTGATGCTCCTACTCCTAGTTCTAGACATGGGGCTGGGGCTGGACCTAGCACCAGGATGCCTGATTATCCTATGGAGCCGAGTATGTGGCGTTCATCTAGTGCCAAGCAGAAGAAATTGAAGGATGTGTGGATCAAGGGCACTGTCAAGCAGAAAATGGGGAAGTTTATATCAAAATTTTTTATCTTCAATCACATTCCAGCGAATGCAGCAACGAGCCCCCATTTCAAGAACATGGTCGATGTTATCCAGGAGTCGAGTCAGGGAGTCTTGCCTCCTACGCCACGGGAGATTATGGGTACGTACTTGGATCAGGAGGAGGCAGAGATGAGAGAGTTTATTACATCGCTACGACCCCACTGGGAGCAGTTTAGAGTTACGATCATGTGTGATGGATGGACAGGTCCTACTAAACTGTCCATCATCAATTTTATGGTGTATTGTAGAGGCAAGGCAGTGTTCGTGAGATCTGTTGACGCATCACACAATATCAAGGATGCGCCCTATATTACCGGCTTATTAGAGAGCGTGATACAGGAGGTTGGCGTTGAGAACGTCGTTCAGATTGTGACAGACAGTGCCAGTGCGTTCATGAAAGCCGGCAAGACATTACAGCAGCGGTATAACCTGTATTGGGCGCCCTGTGCTGTACATGCCATTGACTTGATACTAGAGGAGATTGGCAAGAGAAGCAATGTGCTGACGACATTGAAGGATGCACGAGCACTCACCACATTTGTGTACAACCATAATTTCATACTAGCGAAGATGAGAGAGAAATGTGGTGGGGACTTAGTTCGGCCAGGGATTACCAGATTCGGTACGAACTATATTGCATTGGATAGTATTCTGAGCAACAGGCAGGGATTGAGATCTCTATTTACCAGTGACGAATGGACGAGTTGTGCTCAGAGTCGCAAAGAGACCGGGAGGAGAGTAAAAGAGATTGTTTTGTCCAATACTTTTTGGGAGCATGTGTGAGAGTTGATTGCTGTACTGCACCCCATATATCGTATATTGCGGCTGCTTGACACAGATTCCTATCCTACCGTAGGATCCATTTTTAAGTGTATGGCGGTGATGAAAGCTCAGATTAAGGCCGCAGCACCCAAATCACATCAGTGGATACTGAAGATTGTTAAAGACAGATGGATGAAGTCGCTAAGTCATCCTTTGCATGCAGCAGGTATAATTACAATTTTATTTAAATCATTTTATGTTGAATCATGTTTATACTTATATTTTAATTATTGTACTGATGTTTTTTCTTGTAATCGTCAATGTAGCGTATTATTTGAATCACAAATATCATTATAAGGATAATCTTGGCGCACAGCACGATCTCTGCACTCGTGTCCACGAGGTTTTTATGAAGTTGGACCCCCATTCAAAATCAGTTGGGGATTTTGGAAACGAGGTAGGGGCCGTAGCATTTAACTTCACTTATGTTATGGATATCATTTTTTCTTAATAGTTATATTAATTATTAAGTATTGATCATTTCAAATTATTCCAATACCAGATCATACAATTTAGAGATGCGATGGGCTCATTCGGGTTGACTACGGCAATTGCGTCAAGGGACAAGATGATGCCGTGTAAGTGACAAGGGATTATGAATATTAATATTTTAAATTTCTAATTTCTAAATAATTTTTAATATTTTCTATTTGTAAATCCAGGTGAATGGTGGGCGATGTATGGCACAAGTGCCCCTACACTGAGGAAGTTAGCATGTCGAATATTGGCTCAGACAGCATCCTCTTCTGCTTGTGAGCGCAATTGGAGTACATTCGCACTCATACACACGAAGCAGAGGAACCGGCTAGCTTATCAGAGGTTACAGAAGTTGGTCTTCTGCCATTATAACATGAGGCTGAGGACGAAACAGTTAGAGATAGAGCGCGGCACCGCCGCCGAGACTGTGAATGATCCTTTGGATGTGTTATTCAGTAATCAAGTCGATGACGAGGATCCATTTGCAGAGTGGGTTAGATGTGTTGAGATGGATCAACCTGATCGTAGTCCTAGCCCAGTCATATCCCAGGCTGCAGCAGACTTGGGCATCAATGTAGACGCAGCTATGGAGGAGGAGAGGGGGGAGGTTCGCAGAGACTCATTGGATAACCTCATTAGAGTTGTTCCTTCCTCCGCTACTACGACGACACCAGCCCCAATCCCAGCCCATAGGCATGTTTCATTGTCAGAGGAGGAGGAGGGGGAGGAGACAGATGAGGAGGAGACTGATGAGGACATTGAGGGGGAGACAGATGATGAGGATGAGTCCGGATCTTCAGATGATGATGATGGAGATGGTGGTGCTAGTCGTGGTTATGATGATTATGGTGGTTATGGTGGTGTTGGCACCAGTGGCCCAGGGTTGAGCCCATTTACTGGAGAGGCGGCTTTCCATCATACCACACAGGATACTGACCACGGAGATAGAGATCCTGATGAGAGTGGGGGATATTCCTTTCAGAGGAGGAAAGGCAAAGAGAGACAGCATACAGGGATGCACGATGACTCGTCCTCCGTGGCACAGAGTTTCGGATCTTTAGATCTTGGAGGATCATCGAGTTCTTATGGAGAGCAGTATCCTCACTATCCACCACAGCTGACCCAGGGACACTATCCAGCCTATTATCCTCAGCAGCTTGGGCCAGCAGATTCATCAGATACTAGTAGTTATAGTACATCATACGGATATCCTGGAACACACATGCAGACATTTGATCCATTTGGGATCTTTCCAGTGAATCCATATCCGCCCGGATATTATCCTATGCCTGTTGTACCTATTGGTATTGGAGTTGCACCAATAGCCCCTCCATACGCGCATCCCGGTTATCCTGCGCCGTCTCCTCCGTCGCCACCAGAGCAAGAGACGTGCTACTATTATGATGATTTCCCTCCAGTTGGTATCATGGCTCATATGACACAGGAGGAGTATGAGCAACATGTCCGTGCATATAAGAGAGATTACAGATTTCGGATGGGATGGAAGCGCTACTGTCATTTTATTGGCGAGAGATTAGGGTTTGAGCCACCACGTCATTCATTTCATGTCTGATTTGACAGTATGATTATATATTTTTTACTTTATATATTGTTGTTTTAGTTTAATTTAAAATTTGGATCCTCTTTGTTATTTTTTATTTAAAGTTTAAAGTTTAAACATAGCAAACACAGGCATCACCCCGATAGGCCCGATCATTACATTTACTGATTTACATGCCACATTGTGTTTTCATGGTAATTTAAGTGCAGTTTTGAAGTATATAACTTATGCTTGTTGAATTGTTGTAAAATTTTTGATTTTTTTGGGGAAAAAAACAAACTTTTATGTTTCTGTTGAAATTTCGTCGACACGCGTCGGCGTGCCGACGAAATTTCAACCGATTCGCCAGAAACCGAGGATCAACCGAAATTCAAAACCTTGCTTACATCCCTCATCCAAATGACCTGTATAAGTCATTTTATTGCTTGTACAAGTCTAAAGTGGCTTGTACAAGTCCTGAAAGTGAGTTATATAATGGTGTTTTTGGGTGCATTTATTGGTACTATATCACTAAAAAGTAATTATTTTGATAAAGATTAATTAAAAGTTAAAACTCAAAATTTTATTGACTGAATCTTAATTATGTTGAAAAGTATCACTAAAAAGTAATTTTTCCTATTTCCTTTTCCCCATTTTCCAGCCAAACAAAGGCTGTGTTTGGAGCCTTAGATTTGGGGAGAAAAGAAATGAAATCTCAAAAAAAAAAAAAGAAGAAAAGAAAGGAAAATATGCAATTTTCTAGTGTTTGGTTTGCTAGAGAAAACAAAGAAGAAAATTTTTTAGAAATCATTTCAACTGTTTGGTTGGTTGTAGAGAAAATCAAAAGGAAAATGAAATAATTAAATTTTATTTTTTCTTTTTTTGTAGTTGGGTTTAGGAATAGCAACAGGGCGGGTTTGGGTCCGAATAAGGGTTTAGCCATTACTAAAACCCAAACCTATCCTACCATGTTGGAATCGGGTCGGGTCGGGTCCGGATAAGGGTTTTGATCACTGGGGATGTAATTTTTCATCTATTTAACTTCCAAAATAAGAAAGTCACATCTATTTGAAGTCCCTGCAATTTTTTCAAATATAAGAAAGTCAGAATGCTTTTGTTAAAAATGTTAGTGGGTGCAAGTATAAATTTCTTTAAATATGAAATGCATCATTTTTTGGAAGTTCAACTTCCTGATTTTTTATCAAGAGATCTGAATTCCTCAAAAAACAATCAGCTCAACCATCAATGAAAAAATGTTTTACAATTGCAACGTTGGAAACCCTGATAATTGCTTAAGATATTTCATCAGCCCTAGCTTTTTAGGGTAAGCAGCATCAATTTCGAAAAAAAAAAAAGAAAAGGACCATCCATTGCCAAGTTATGAGCTCATGCATAAGAGAACGAAATGCATGCCAGAAAGATCAGTGGTTGTTTAATGGTTGATGTTCAGAGCTTGCAATAACCATATATCAATGGTTGCAACATCAATGTCAAGTTTAATGAGAAAGTTACATATTATGAGAAATTTACATATTGGGGAAGGATGAGTTGCCTCTGGGATTTGATCCTACCAAACTACTGCTGCTTGGGTTGATTTCTTCTGGTCTTTGAATCCTCAAAAAGCATCAGATCTACTGCAATTGTTCTTTGGTTGCTCAAAAATAATCTTTGAACGGCTTGCCAAGTGGCATGACCCAAGTTTCAATGGTTGAACCTATTGGAAAAAGAAAAATAAAATAAAATACAATATTATGGAAGTTGAATAAGCGACCTAGAAGATAAAGAGATTTTGAAGGTTTAGTTGGTTGTTCAAACTGAGACGACCTAGAAATAAAGAAATATAAAATTACACCGACTGTTACGGAAATAAAGAAATATATAGCTATGATCCCACAAATTTATAGGGCTTGTTTTGATGTGTTCTATCAGTTCTGGAGTAAGATACAATGCTGATTAATAAAACCAAGACTACATTCTAAACTTGCTACATTTTTCTTCCACCGTAACCCACTTCCCAAAAATATAGGAATTGAAGACTACATTCCCAAAAACAAGATTCCCTGTATATATAGCCTAGTAGTTTAAATTCATTTCCGATGGGTGTTTGAAACATCAAACCAGATTTTACCACACAATCATGAAGACTGTAAAAACCTGGTAAATAATTGATCTGTAGCATCAGATATAACATTGAAGACCTAAAAAGTAAATTAAAGCCTAGAAAGAGTCATAAAAATAAGATTCCAAAAACCTTACAAATAAAGCATTACCAAATACCAAGGATAAAAATAAGAATCCAAAAACCTTACAAATAAAGCATTACCAAATACCAAGCATAAATTAAAGATCTTCCATGTCTAAGTCATAAATTAAAGCCTAGTAAGAGTCATAAAACCAAGAAGTTTGATTATGGCAAGGTAGAATGGTTTCTGCCCATCTTCATCTCTAACCACTGCTTACATCGCTCTTGTGGCACTCCCATAAAAGATCTTGCTCTAGTGATATCTCCAGCAATATAGTCATATGCTGTCATTTGATAATCGTCATCCAACCCTTCTATTTTTATCACTTCATTAAACAGTTCTTCTTCTGCGTATGAGCAAGCATTGCCCCTCTCAAGTGCCTTTGCTACTGCATCTGTTGCACTTTTAAGTGCTTTTAACTCTTCTCCCAATAAATCAATTGCTCTAAGCTTTTTGTTTGGTGGAGTAGTCTTACTTCCGGATGGCTGGCTGATGATACTCTCAACCATGTTCTGCAACCCACTATCATTATCCTCCAAATTGTTGTCCATATTGTTGGCACTAGTCTCACTTGCTTCCTTTTCATAACCTAAACGCCTTTCTTTCGCTGTCTCACCATGCTGACCAGTTGCTCTATCCTTTCCAAAGAGTGTTTGCATATTTTCATAGTTCAAAATTGGCTTCACTTGGAAGTTCTTCGCATCTGGATGTGACTGTCAAGTACCATAAATGAAAATGTTAGAGTCTGTTAATACATATTCTACATTATATAAAGATTGCAAAAGAAATATAAATACTTACTTTTAAATATTCAGACCAGACTTCTGGTTCTGCTTGAACCACCCCATCATTATTAAGACTAAATCCACTAGCATTTAGTAAGTCACGAGCTACTCCAAAAAAAATTTTCAAAGTTTTCAAACGATTCTTCAAGTGTTGTACCGTGCAAATAATATTAAACCTTTGACACAAAATACCTGCAACCTTCATATATGCAATATTGGAAAAACTCCTGTCAGGTTTTTGTCCAAGTTGCATCTGTTCAATAAATCCTTCTAACATGCAGTCATCCATCTCTGTTGTCGAACTGAAGTACTTTTTCTCCTTCATCTCAGATGTTTCTATGTGAGAATTATCCATTGTTCAATCTGAAACAATGAGCAACACATATATAGACAATATAAATCAATGAGAGGATTGGATGCTAAATATTTATCTATAAAAAGCACAGCTTAAACATGAGTAATTCTTTTCTATATTTCTGCACTTTCTTTACTAAGAACAATAAAATCAATCATGAGAAAATAGACAAACAAGGAAAGAAAAACTGAAACTTTGCTTTCACAAAAAGGTTATCATTGTATAATCTTGACTCCTTACAAAAAGGTTACATGTATATCTTCTATCAATCTTATACAAGCAAAAAACTTCAAAAATGACCATATATTTTAATTTATCTTTGAGCTAAAAAAATGAATATGTGCCTATTCCTTTTGCTTTCACAAAAAAGTTCTAACAAAAAGTTAAGAGATAATGAAGATCACTTCATCTCCCACGATTAGCATTATATTCACTCCACATTACTTCTGCAATTTCATGCCTTAAAGTTTCACCCACTCTACAATCATCAGCTAGAGACATAACTGGTGCCTCCTCCACTTCTGGCTCTTGTTCCTCTGATTCTTTGTTTGCATTAGCAATTAGGCTAGGATCTGGATCAATGCCCATCAAATAGTTGTGAAGGATGCATGCAACCCAAATAATATCTGTCTGTGTATCAATCGGATATTGGGGCTCTGTTCCACTGGTAATGATTGGAAACCTCTTTTTTAGAACTCCAAATGCCCTTTCAATAGCATTTCTTAATGATGAGTGACGATGATTAAAGATCTCTTGAATGTTTTCAGGTTGCTGGATTGAATATTCCTTAAGATGATACCAAGTGCCTCTATATGGGACAAAAAAAAACCCTTTTTTAACATGAATCCAGCATCTACTAGATAATATTTACCTAGAAATAAAAGATTTGGAATTAATAATTAATAAATTTAAGAACCAAAAATCAATAACAATAGACTAAAACATTCTATCACCTTCGGGTACATTGAGTTTGTCAGTTTCCTATCTTAAAGCATTATTCAATATCCTTGAGTCGGAAGCAGATCCCTCCCAACTAGCCAAGACATAAGTGAACTTTAGATCAAAGGTGCAAGCTGCTAAGACATTCTGGGTTGGATATTCCTTTCTTCCTCTATACCTAGGCACGTCTTCCTTTGCTACTTTCACACAGAAATGTGAACCGTCAATAGCTCCTATACAATCCTGTAATGATTTATATATAGATATGTGACTTCCATGTAAATACCTTACAAAATAATCCTATAGAATGATTTTAAATATATTTAATACCTTGAAATAAGGCCAAAATTTGATGTTGCTTGGGATTTCAGTAGGGGTCACAATTCCATCAGGCTGTTTTATGAAGTGTTCTTCTAATGATATGATTGCCCTTAACACTTGATGAAATTGTCGACTGATTGTCTCACTGGAACGTTGAAAATAGAAGCCAATAACTCTATTCTTCACATTATGAGCAAGAATATGAAGAAAATTTGCAACTTGTTCCTCCAAGGTACAATTCCATGTATCACTAAGCCTGTTTGTTTCTCGAAATATACGAACTAACTTAGCAAAGGCTTCTACCCACATACATAATGAATGATGACAACGCTTATCACTTTTTTGAGTAAGTCTTTCCATGAAATCATTCCTAACTTCATCTTTGTAATCTGAGATATCTCTATCCACAAAATTTGAATAATAGAATACTAAGGTAAAACAAGCTGCATGCACTGCATTTGATACAACAGTAGCAGCAGCTCACTTTCTTTTTCTTTTCCACTCCTCAATACTCTCCATCTACATAAATTAAATAAATTATAATTTGATAAAACAAAATAGCATAAACAATTGTTAATTAAGGTAAGACATTTAACAGTTGAGAAAATATGAGGATAATAGACATATCAAATTTTATTCTCACTCCTACATCTAACATATATAAAGAGCAAAGTGTTTAGGAACACCCTCCTAGGCTTAAACTAACCAAGTCAGACCAATTGAGCATATCTTTAGGTCCTTTAAATAGAAAAACTATTGTTGATTCCATATGATTCCATGTTGAGAAAACTATTGTTGCAGATTGGTCTAGACATGGGCAAAGTCAGAAGAAAGAAGTGGGCCTTGCCCCAATGAAACATTGGTTGGAGTTACCAATAACACTAAGAACTTTCAACTTCTCTATTGAGTGGGCAACTGAATTTCTAGATTTAGTATCAAACAAGTGCTGGGACCAATAGATGTAAATATGGACCCTCCATGTCCATCATTACCATGTGTGAGGTAAAGTCTAGGACAAGAGCATACATGCTCTCAATATTGGAGAAAAATAATCATGTGTGCATAACAGACTACAAATATGTTTGTCATACATCATCTTCAACCAGCTATGAGAAACTCCAATTTAAAACAATTTGCAGCAGCACATGTTCCAATACTATAAAATAACAAACTCCAATTTAAAACAATTTGCAGCAACACATGTTCCAATACTATAAAATAACTCCACACAGAAGTAAACTTGAGTAAGAAACTTCAGGAAAAAAAAAAAGGACAACAAGTACAAAAAAGCAAGAAACATTGATAAAGGACTATAATGGGGGTGGTAGCATATTTTCAGACATAATATTTTAGCAATCTTGTTGTGACTTGTTACACACAACGTTTTTTTTTCTCTAATGAATAATGAGATGTATTTGAAAGAGAACGATAAAGGTACAAAGGCAGTAAGAGTATGTGGGATAAGCCCGCATAACCCCACCCATAAAGCAAAAAACAACAACCTATCAATCTAATTACTAGTCTTTCCACCCTATAACACTATATACACTGAAGTGTAATGTAAAAAAACCCAAGCCACTCCCCATAACCCTGTAGCTCTAATCTGAATACAACTGATATTTGGTACAAAGGCAAACCCTTCTTTGTTGCTAAGGATATTAAAAACTAAAAGAAAAATATCTTTCAATGGCCACCATCTTCAACAGAGAAAAAAAAACATTTTTGCAGCTTATTTGAACAACAAGGGCATTCCTCGAGGCTACCCAAATATTCTCAGTCAAACAATCTAGATGAAACTAATGAGCATGGTTTAATAAAGGAATGGCAACAGCATTGCCCACCCTTACTAGAGTAGGTTTTTAAGGCATATAATGGGTACAAGTTTGGCCTAGCTCAAACTTGTTGCCATTACAAGCACATGTTGGCAAATATACTTTTGCGCAAAATTATACATTTTCAAAGTAAACATTTTTTTTAAAAATTTGCATTTTACCTGAAAAGTGTATCACCTTTACAAGCACATGAACTCTCTCTCTCTCTCTCTCTCCCTCTCTTTCTCTCTCTACACAAAAAGACAATCCCACTTGCAGAACAGGGGAAAAGAAAATCCCACTTGTGTAGAAACTGCTAGAGTTGTTAATAACATAGTACTTAGTGCCATGGCCTCTTCCCATCTCTATCTTTTGTTTTTTGTTTTTTGTTTTTACTTTCCACAAGGCTTGTAAGATTACTATATTAATACTATTTGCAGTCTACATGATGCAGATATGGTAGACTATCTGCAGAGTGTAAGACAAAGATTACAAGCAATAATTTTGTCATCTCTTGGTCCCAGCACCTCAATTTCTCAAGTTTAGTTGGAGGAAGATTATAACAATGTGATTAATATGGAAAGAATGGAGTGAAGTTATATTTAAGCAAAAGAGTATTGATGTAAGTGAATATTTAACATCAAACTATATATTTAGATTGAATGGACAAAATTACTTTTCCAGACAGATTTCAATCCTGAGAGTAGAAAAAGGGGCATGATAAATTAAAGAAAGCAAGGATATCAAATCCTAACAATATTAACATGAAATTCTAGAGCATGAAATTCAAAGCAAACTCACAGAAATATCAAGTTCCCAATTGCACACACAGCATCAAAAACCACATACAATCACAGGTTCCGACCAACAAGCACAATTTATTTTTTGGTTGACTTCGGAGTTTTATTGTTTGAAAGCTAGCCTCAATGATGTCAAACGATGATGTTATTTTCTTTCAGCTCCATCAACGTAAAACAACTCCCAAACATACTGTCAGCACCCCATTTTTGCAGCATAAAATTACCCAAGAAGTATATCTTAAACTAGCATATATGTGGGCACGTAAATCGAGGTTTTTATAATAGACCCGTCTTTTTGAAATAACAAGCCCATAATAAAGAGAATTCTGTGTAACACCCCGGATCCAAGTTACGTAGCTAAACCGTAACTCATCTCCGAGGGTTAACCTTTTTCTGCCAAGATCGATATATCAGAATGAAATAGAACATGAAATGAACAACATTCGACCACACCAAAAATAATTACATCACTAAACTGAATACAAAATACATTACATTAACACAATTCTCAAATCAAGACAAATGTAAACCTAAGTTAATATAATCCTAGAATTTTCGGAAAAAACGGCTATATAACGCCTGTATTTACAAGAATGGGCTAAGCCCTCAAACCAATACCTGATAAACACAAGAAAAACATATATACAATATACATCATTCCAAAAACTAAACCATCCAACATCTACAGATTTAAAATAAAATTCACTAAGGTTTTCACTCTCTTTCTCTCTCTCGTTTACAACATATATAATGAACAATATCCAAAACAAATTTTACAACTATCCAAAGAAGATATTTGCCTTCTCTATCTCTAGCCGGAATAGTGATCCTTCGGCCTATACTCCAGATCCCCCTTGATATTCTGCCCCAGTATGCGGCTCACCAGCAGAATCTAAAACAAAACCGATAAATCCAAAACACGGGTGAGACTAATGTCCCAGTAAGTAGCACATGCATGATATAAAACTGTTTATGCACCTTTAAGCTAATGAAATAACATGCTAACATATCATACGATAAATCTCTATCCAAATCATGCGAAGAAGCAGTTCATTATCATTTACACAATACTAGTAATGAACAAATAAAATTAGAGTAAACCAAACTACAATGTCAGCATAAAGTGTATGTACAAAACTCGTGGATTAGTGATTCTATAAATCGAGACAACCACCCCTCAGCCGGTTTGCCACCTCACGACTCACGGTTTGAGTCTGATCAGGGTCCTCGCCTGGAGTGGAGCACCCACGCATGGGCTGGCAAGGAAACAACTCACACACGCACACACTCTGTAGACACCCCAAAATTGCACGATTTTTGATAAATCTTGAAGGAGAGAAATATTTTATTGGAATTTTCAATTCTTTGCATTGGGTTTGAGATACTTAACCCATTTGAATCCAAAGCCGTAAAGGAAAAGGCCCAAATTCTATCTTTTGTGCAAAGTCAAACTTTTTCCGGGTGAATTTTGTTGACTTTTGACCCCAGAAAATGAAATATTTTTTAAAGCCAGATTTCAAGATAATTTTTCCCGGTAATCAGGTTTTTAGCCATGTTATAGCATAAAAGAATTTTTTGAGATTTTAAATCTTGACGAATACCTTGGTTTTAACATATTAAACCTTTTTTCCAGACCTGAAAAATCAGAATTTTGCCTAGAACTGGAAAGTTGATTTTTTATTCACTTGGAATTTGGGTCTGGAACTATTTTTAATGGATTCAAATGGGGGGTGTTTGCTTATTTACATGTAATATCTTAAGTAAATGGAGATTAAAAAATACGAGGACATTTACTCAAACGATATTACATGTAAATAAGTATTGCCTGTGTTAAAATTCGAAAAAAAGGCTTTTTTCCTTGTATCCGGCAACTCAGGCCGGATACAAGTGTCCTTCTTTGTATCCGGTGGAAAATGCCGGATACAAGTAGACCTCAGTGTATCCGGCATCATAGACCGGATACATTAAGGTACTTGTGTATCCGGGCTGATATACCGGATACACAAGTTTTGCTCAAAATTAGGGTTTTCCGAGAGTTTTTCACTTTTACCATCATATCCCTCATTAAATGAGGGGAAATCTCGGAAATAGCCTTAGGGTTAAGGTTGGTGGGCTATAGACATTATGTTGTGTCTACCATTCTCACCAACCCTAACCCTAGCCTTTGCCTATAAATAGGAGTCTCCTCCTCAAGCAAATGGCAACAAACTCTTGTTTTGAATTCTCGCAAATAAGAACTCCAAGAGAAGAAGGAAATCGCTGCGGGAGTGCTTCCAGAATCCAGGTAAGCCTCAAACTTTTCTTTTATTTTCAGTATTTACATTCCTAGATCTAGATCTCTTCTTCTACCTTTCTGTAGTGTAAAGCCTTCTTTGTGTGTGAAAATCCTTCCCCGGCTCAAAGTATCTCGAGACTCCCCCTAGCCGTAAAACGTGGAGGCGGGATCTAGGAGAAACGAGACTGGGGATTGACCTTAGTACTAGAACCTATGTAGCATAAGGCCTTTTGATTGATTGCAAACCGTTCCATATTCAAAGTACCCTTGATTATCTTGAAGAACCGTGTTTAACGGGGAGAGAGAACAGAGGAAAACGATAATGGAACGGAACCCTAGGCTATCTTAGAACCTCATTTTGATGAAGATATATGCATGCTATGTTTTTCTATTGATCTTATATGTTTTTTCAAGCTTGCACATATATAGCACTTTTTTTTGCGGATAGGCTCACATTTGGGGATTTATTACATTCATTGTGATAAATCTCCAATAAATGGCCTCGATCAAATTCTGGAATGTTTTAAATGTTTTTCAAAGGTTTTGGATTCATCTCACACGAATCTCACACACTTTATCACAGTTTTGAGTCGGTTTTACTCAAAAAGGGCCTAACTGGACAGCACCTGTACCCTTACTTCGGACGCTCATAACTTCATCGTCCGGGTGAATTTTGGAGTGATTCAAGAACCATGAGAAAGGTGAGGCTGTCTAGTTTATGTCCACCAAATTTCATGAATTTCTATCAAGTGGATTTTTGACACCTCTCTGTCGAAGTTGAGTGGACAGTTCAGGTTCAAATACAGAACTTGTCACTTCGACGGACCACCATGTGTTCGTTTTAAATCCGATTCGAATGATTTTTGTTTCTGGGCACTCCTTTATGAGTCTATTTTCAAATCCAGTTGGTTTCATAATTGTTTGATTCCATTTGAATTATTGGTAGCCGATTTACTCAGAACTGTTCATTTGTACTTTTCTGGGTAAATCTATGATCTTCGGGGCCTGTTCGGGAGACCACCCAAGGCACATCCGAAGGGATTTTTGTATGAGGCTAGTTTCTTTTGAAAGATGGCTATACAGACTTCAATCACACCAAATTTCGTGGATTTTTATGGAGTGGATGTTTCTATGTAATTTCCCAAAGTTGCCCACTTATCACTTTTAAAAATCCCCAGCAGCAACTTAAAAGGAGCATAACTCCTAGGTTTTTTATCGGAATGAAGTGAAATTTTGCATGAGACTCTTATTTACCCTAATCTTTCAAATGGATTTGGTTTGGTTCAATTTAGAATTGGATTTGAATGATTTCAAGGCAAATGGCATACTTTTTACCGAATTTTCCGGATTTGATTTAACTTGGTTTTGAACAACTTGAGCTTTGATTTCCATCTTTTGAGATATTCCAGAAATGATATTGACATGAGAGAGGATCTAGAATCCATTTAGATCTTCATGTGGAAATACCATACATTGGTCCTTTTTCAAGGTTTTCTATGATTTTAGCAAGCTTCTTATTTTTGCATGAACATACACTTGGCTACCACTTCGTGTGGATGAATGGGGGTGCCTAACACCTTCCCCCATTCATAATCTAATCCCCTTACCCATCTCTGGATTTGATTTTCAAGTAGGGTTATTTTTACCCTAGAATTGGCATTTTTGCACTTTTTAATGATTTTGAACATTTTGGTGTCCATTCTCACCTCAAAATTATGAATGGTGGTGACTCTCCCATTTTTGCGTTGAGCCCATGTGTTGACGGAGGGATGATCATTCCGGTGATTTTTCCATGTCTCATACACTCACACATACACACGCATACTCACACATACAAAGACCCCGCCGATCCCACACGGCGGACGAGTTGCCGCAGCCCTCCATCCCACAAGAGAGCCTCACCGATCCCACACAATGGTAGCGCATGTGGCCCTAGGTGTTAACTCGACAAGCCATCACTACCACACAAGCTAGACGGACTGTGGATCCACGACCAACTCTATACGGCCTAGACTCGTATAATAATTAACCATGCAAATATTTGACTAAACAAAACCTATAAGAAATCAACTGCCCAAGTAAAACTCAATCCAAGTGAACCTCGCTGTTCACTTGCCCTTAAATCCCTAGGCCATACTGTTTTTCGGGATGTCATAGGCTCATTGCCTTTCTCAACTAATCAAGAAGCCTCAGCTTCGATTTCCGACCACACAGCTCCAAACATTTTATCAAACCAAATCTTTTATGAATAAAGGTAAAGAGTAGTTCTATAAACCACTTCCTGAACACAAGTTAGAAGTAAATCAATTTCAGGTCTGGAGAAGACCAATACAAATTATCCCCGGTTGGTTTGCAGTTGTTGTTTACTCAGCAGAACTGATTTTAACTAGTTAATTGAATATTACACCTGATCTAATCTATAAAGAATTGGTATACGTGCTATATATCATCGGAAAGCCCTACGAGTCTAGTTTCCAATGCAATAAACGGTGTGCAATTTGGAGTTTCCTATAGGAACTTACGGTCATTTTACTACATGTGGTTTAAAACAGCCGCGAATTCTAATGTACGGAAATCATCAATTTTTCATGATTTTTTTTGCAATACCTCGAATTCCGATTGGTCCCAAACCAATTCCATTCAACTACAAATACCCTAAGGGCCTGATCGGTTCGCGGAATCAGGGTTAGAATTAGGGTAAGAATTGGAATTGGGTTCCCAATTCCAATTCTTTTGATTGGTTAAATATTTGGAATTTGGAATTGGAATTAAGGCCCAATTCCATAGAATTAGCTTATAGGCTATTTTTGAAGTTACCTAATTCCTTACTAAATCGAGAAGAATTGGGGATACGAGGTAGAGAATTGGAAGCACGATATATGCCCGACAAATAGAGCTAGCAAAATGTGACACAAGCCAACATGAGTAAAACGGGTTTGGGTTGACCCATTTATTAATTGGGTTGGGATTCCCCCAACCAGCCAGTAATCGGGTCAACCCGATTATGACCCAACAACTCGACGAGTAACCCGATTTAAAAAAAAAAATCTACAAAAGTGTCATGTCTCGACCTGATTAACCCCCAACCCGACCCAAACACTGTACAACCCGATCCAATTAACCCCCAACCCTATTTTAATCATATATTTTTGAAAAATAATAATAAACGGGTTGGCAAGTTGAACCCGTTTATTGGCGGGTTAGGTTTGGGTTGGGGGGTTTTCCAACCCGCCTTAAGTTGCTTTAACCTGAACCTGACCCAATTAACCCGATTATGACCCGGCCCTGAACCCGACCCAACCTAATCTTTTGCCAGCTCTACCGATAAAGAAGCTACCAAATCTCATTCTTCTCTTCCTCGCTGGTGTTGCGAAGCTACCAAATCTCATTCTCCTCTTCCTCGCTAGTGTTATAGGGACTAGTACGTATCTTCTCCCTTCTTCTATAGAGTTGATCATAATCGCCTGATCTTACATGGAGGACCTAATTAAGACAAAAATATTATTAAAACCCGGTAGTGTTGTTTTGGTTTCAGTTGCAGAGAATGGATTATTGGAATTCATATGTCATGATAATCAGTCATCTGTGTTATTATTAACATGGGAATGATACAAATCAATTCTTCATAAGTTCATCCAATCAGTGGAATTGGATTTTAAATCAATTCTTCATGGAATTGTAATTCCAAATTTCAATTCTCTTGCCATCCAATCACAATAATTTCAATTCTAACCAATTCCAATTCTTGTTGAATTAGAATTGGAATTATAATTCTTAATTCCAATTCCAATTCATTGAACCAATCGGGGCCTAAACTAAATTTTAGACTACAATTATGAATTTTTTACGCGAAGATTCCTAACCCTCGCAAGCCTTCGAAATATTTACCTTGACGGACTAAATGTGGAGAAACCATTGAGTACATCTATCATTATTTCTTCTAGTTGAAACAAAAGGAATTTGCAAACCTCAATGAAAAGCACTATAACTAACTTTTTGTCACTAGAAGTCACCAACAAAAGCCATCAGATTCGATCCCTACACAAACAGTAACTCCGATTGAACAACTAACAACTTATTTAGCTAATTTCAGACGACCAGCTCCAAGTAGTAGGCCTGTCCGCAGCAAATGCCGACAAAACACAACCCAATGACTTCCTTCTTAGATATCATAAAACCAATTACTCTTTAATCATGCATCACAAAGAGACAGAGTCATGATCACTACATTATCCCCACAACTTTACTAAGAATCATCATTTCCAAACCAGTATCAAACCCTTCAAACACCCAAATCAATATAGAACCTCTTTAAACTGCAAAATTGTATAACCTTTACATAATTGAATTTTTCTGATTTAGATAACCACACGGATACTTCATTTCAGTAGCATATGAGCATTAAAATAAGATTTCCCTAACCATCCTAGCCATACTTTAATCACCCTAAATCTCAATAATAATAAGACCATTCTTTATTGATGGAACAACTAAATATTTGCAGCAATATAACCATAATCTGAAAAATAGAAATCTGAACCTAAGTTAAAATCAGAACCTAATTTAAAGCTCTCATGCCAGATCAACAGCTTCTCATTATCATCACATGGTTTTAATATTCACCAACTTAACTAGTTTAAGTATTTACGTCAATCCTTATCACTCAAAAATTCTTAACAGAATAATACCCGACTGATTGAGCACTCTCCAGTTAGCACATACATCTCCAACTTCCATGTCAACCTAAATTATTGCATCCAAGAACATTGTGGAAACATGGGATGGAACAATAGTGAATTGGTAGTAAACAGAACACTACACCGCATCAATAACCAGAAAAACTACAGCCGCATCAACCCAATGGTAGTAAATAGAATTTTCCATGTCTACCTAAATTATTGCATCCAATGAAAACCTAACCTCGTCAGAAATTTCATAAAGAAGGAAAGAAAACAGATGCACGACCCCCTTGGTTTTGGGCGTTTCTTGCCAACTGGAATCACTCATAAGGGATCGAACAAACCATACCCAATCATACTCAGAGAATATAAACGAGATTATAAGAAATCAAACAGTAATCATTCGGAACAGTAATCGATCAAATCGGAAACAGATCAGAAATCAACAGAAACCCAATAGTAATCGTTCAAACAAAAATCAATCCACACAGAAACCTAACAATAATAGAACCCAACAGTAACAACAGGAATCGATCAAAGAGAAATCCATCGAAACCCAACAGTAAACTATTGAACAAATAGAAAGCAGAAAAACAAACGAGAATCGGATCGAACGAAGAAACTATGCTACTTACCTGTTGTGGGAAAATCCACACGCCCAACCCTCGTTTCCCCTCTTCTCCCTCTTCTTCCACGATTCCTCTTCTTCTTCTCTCTTCTGTGACTAACCCTCACAAACGCCTCTTTTTTTCCTTTCTCTTCTTCCTCCTTCCTCTTCTTCTTTTTCCTTCTTCTTCTTCTTCTTCTTCTTCTTCTTCTCCACGGTTCCTTCTTCTCTCCTTTCCTCCACGTTTTCCTCTTCCTTGCTGCGTTTTTTTTTCTCCTCAAACCCTTGACGAGCAAGCATCTCCATCATGAACAAAAAACCCATTATGCCCTTAAACCACTAAACCGACCCACTATCACTAAACCACTCAATCCATTTATCAATTAAACCACTTAAATCACCAAATCAATTTAAATAAGCCAAACCCAATTAAAATAATTTCCCCCAAGTAAAGTAATTCAATTTAACCCATTATACATAAAACAACTAAATCAAACTTTAACACTTGAACCAGTTCACTTGAATGAACCAACCCAACAAAACCTGACCCAAATAAATTTAACCTATTTACACTTAAAGCAAACCCACCCGAACCAAACCAAAGGGTTTGTTTTAAATTGATGAAGTTAATCGACTAACTAAATTTAATTCTCCATTTACTCTTACTTAATATATTTAATCTTAATTATAATTTTCTCAAAATTCCAAGATCTTACATTCTGAGCCGATTCCGATGCACCAAACCGTGCTCAAATCGGATCTCAAACGTCTAAGTTATGAATAAAAGAAATAAATGGTAGTTTGGGGATTTTTACAAAACCGAAATTGGATGCCACATGGCAGCCATGTGTACGCCATGGTGGCTGCCCTGTAACCAATGATAAATTAAAATTTTGTGGGGTTGTTTTAGTAAATAAGTAAGTTTGCTAATAGAGTTTCTTATGCAAATAAATAACAAAGTTAATAAAAGTTTAAGATTAAAAAAATAATAATAAAAAAATAAACAAAGAGAAATGAGTTGGACGAATTGGTCCAACTCATATTCTCTTGAGATATTGAGACAAAGCTTAAAAAAATATATAAGCCTAATAAAAATGTGGGACAAAATAGACTTTGACCAAACCTAATTGAATGAGGGTGTTTAAGAGAGGAAGAGGAAGAGTTAAGGGTTTAAGAGAGGAAGATGAAGGGTTAGTTGTTTAAGAGAGGAAGAGGAAGGGTTAGTTGTTTAAGAAAGGAAGAGGAAGAGTTAAGGGTTTAAGAGAGGAAGAGGAAAGATTATGGGTTAAGAAGTTGAAGGGGTGGGAATCTTCTATAAAAAGGCTTGAAGTTGGGAGCAAAAGGGAGGAGAAAAAAAATAAGAGAGTTCTTTGAAAAAAAAAAAGAGCAAGTAAGAGAATTCTTTGAAAGAAAAAGCAGCAAGTAGGAAGAAGTGGAGAAAAGAAGAGGGACGTTTACTAGCAAGGAGGGAGAAAGGAAAACTATTGTTCACAACACACCAAGGTTCCAAGACCTGATTTGAAGTGTCAATCCATAACATGTGAGTCATTTGTTTAATACATTGTATGAGACCTCTCTTTCATTACAATTTTTGAGATAAGATTACATGATTGGTGAGAGACATGTATATATGTTTGATGGCTTTGGGTAATTTTATCATGTAAAAAAAAAAAAAGACAAAGATGTAAAGTTATGAGTTTTTTTTCTGCATTAGGTTTGCATCTGTTTTCCAGATAAACCAATTTTTTTCACCTAGTTCTAGTTGGATTCAAGTCTGGAGTCCTCATGACATTGGTGGTATTTTTAGTTTAGTTTAATCTAAAAATATGCTCGAGACCCTACACTATGAGTAGGTATTTTATTTTTTTAATTTTCTTTGGTTTAGGTTTTCAATTGGAAATTTCTAACAGTAAATTTTGGAGCTTCATATCTCTTAAATGAAAATGAATTTTTGAAAACTACTATAGGTTATTTTAGTGTTTAAAGTCATGATTCTAAGGAATCAAATTTCGCACAATTTGGTTAAGAATTGAGGGAGATATGAATCTTTGAATGTGGATAGCGCAGTAATTCAGGTTGTTTCATTTTTTTTGTTTCCTTTGTAAATTAGTAATTAGGCCATGGTTAAAAGTAGGGCTGGCAATGGGTCGGATATATATCCAAATACGACCCGAATCCGATCCAAAATTACCGAATTCGGATATAGGATTTAGATCCACGGTTCGGATACGGATCTCGAATTTCAAATCCGAATTTTTTCGAATTCGGATTCGGATATACATGTATCCGATCCGAAAAAGATCCGAACCGAAAACATACTTATAATATATATAAACTTAGCCCAGACCATAGTTCAACCATAAGTTAAAAGGGTTAAATCATCATTTGATCATTAGACACTTGGATTTGTGTTAAAATTTATAGTTAAATTTACTTTAATTGTTAAAATTTTTTTTTAAAGTTTCAGGTTCAAACAGGCTCGAATTTGGATTTTTTATTGAATTCGGATTTCGGTTTTGAATTTGGATTTAGGATTGGATCAAATTCAGATTTCAGATATTCATTGAATTTCGAATTCGGATTTATGTATTAAAGATCCATCGGATATCGGATCGAATTCGGATATCAATAAATTTTTTTCGGATCGGATTCGGATCTTAGCAGATCCGTACCATATTCGACCTATTGCCACCCCTAGTTAAAAGTAGTTCAAGTGGTCTCATTTTCTTGCCTTGTAAATCAATAATTAGTTAATCTTGCACGATAAAAACAATAGAAAACAAAAATAATAAATAATAAGAAAAGGAAAAAGCAAATGAAACAAGCATTGAAGTGATGATTCTTTCTTATGGTTGAAAATGTTTCTTCTTTTATCTCTTGTGATTTTTGTTTGGTTCTTGTTTTGTTTTCTTACTACATGAGATGTACATAGTGGCCCTCCATTCTCTTAATGTAGATATGTTAGTATGAGAGGCTAAAGCATTTTATTTGAAGTGGTCGAATTGTACATGTTTAGTTTTGTTAGTTTTATTTAGTTTACTAGTTCATTTTAGTTTGGTTTCATCATTGATGTTAAAATTTGTTTTTTTTGAATGTCATTATTAGTTTTGTTAGTTTTATTTGTTTAATCTTACATCTCCCAATGTAGATATGTTATTATTAGAATTTGTTAAAAATAAAAATAATAAATAAGAGAGCCAATTAAATATCCAACTAATTTAAGGGAACCCATTTTGGTGGGGCAACCCAGGGTGTTCAAGGACTTCCCTGGGTTATAATCAGGTCACTTATCCGGAATCATTGGTGCAGACAAAAAAAAATCAAACAGGTGTCTACCTGCACCATTTCAGGTAGTGGTGACTCCATGAAACATGTAACACGCTTTTTCACCGCGCCCGAGGTGCGCACACATACGATTGTCTCCCCTGTTTGGTTGACTTCGGAGTTTTATTGTTACGTAAAGTTATCAATCATAAGAGGGTTCGTTCTTAGAGCTCCAAGCAAACACAAAAATTGCATAACAAATCGATTAAAAACCCAACAATTAATAGAGACTCAACTAAACACATAAAAAACGCCAGATAAACATCATCCAAAACACAAACACATCGATTACAAAAAAGAAAAAACCCTAACCCCAAGAACAAGGGGATGATTGTGAAAAAACATACCTGAAGCCTTGCTGATACTTTTCTGAAAGAATCGTTGCGAAATCGAATAGTTCGTTCTTGCTAGAAGACGCTGTAGAGAGTTGAAAACGTTTGCTCCGTTTTGCTCCGTGGAGAGTGAAGATGCAGTGGAGAAGACGTTTGCTTCGTTTTGCTCCCCAATGTTGAGGAGATGGAGAAGAGATTTGAACGAAGGTTTCTCAACGAAAGTTCTGCGCTCCAACGTTTTGCTCAAGCGTGCGAAGAGGATTTTTTTTGTTCGTTTTTGTCGAAGAGCCCGTGTTTTCATTTCTCCCCAAATCTCCCGTGTTTTCATTTCTCCCCAAATCTCTAGGTTTTTGGGGAGAAAATATTTTAGAGAAAGAAAGAAAATTTGGCCCCAAAATTTCTTTCTATTTCCCTCTCTTTTATGATTTCCAACTCTCACCAAACGGAGGAAATGACTTTTTACCCCAATTCTTTTCTTTTCTCCCCAAATCCAAGGCTCCAAACACAGCCAAAGAGAGCCTAATCTGAACCAACTGAATCAGCAATAATAAATATATTAGCTTCTTCACCGAAAATTAAAATAGGAAAAACAACCTAATTAAGACGAGTATTATCTTGCTCGAATAAAACGAAAAACAACAACAAACAAAGAATATCTCGAGGGTATTCCTAAAATGAAAGGAAAGAGAAGGTGAAGATGAGTGGGCCACATATTAATCGGCTCATAAACGTGCCGAACTTTAAATCTATACATCCATAAGGCGCTTACCAAAAAAAAATTCTATACATCCATAAGGGGCTCATTTGGGCTTAAACATGTCCTAGATGGCCCTATCGGTGTAAGTCATGGGGATGAGCGTAGCAGCTTATGGTGGGATGAAATATTCTGCAAATTTTCAAGTGTGCCCCAAAGGAAACATTTACAATAACGAAAAAACACTGATAATGAGATACTTCACATGACAGCATTTCATACCCACAACACACGACAAGTAATTCAAGGGAAATATTACAGAAGATTTCAACCCGCTTCAAGTAGCCAAAAAATATGAGAGGGATTGAATTCGAGGATATAAAGGATGACTTACCAAATATAGCAAAGATAAGGAGGGCGAGAAGGGCACAAGTGATAAGAGGCTTAGCCATGTCTTATGCGTGCTTGGGAGTAGTGAGCTGGTGAAGAGTATTTGAGTGAAGACTTGTAGAAGTGGGGGAGGGTATTTATATATATGGCATAACTTAGGGGTGGCTACAATGCAGTGGTCATGCAGTTGGTAGGCTTCGATTAGGAAACAAACAACTACTGTCATACAAACTAAGAAGTAAAAATCCAAAACGGATCTTTACATCTATTTAATTTAATTAGTGTTGTGTTTGTGCAGAGAAAGAGGTATATAGTGGTAGTTTGGAGATTTCAAATTAATTAAAAAGGGTGGAAGGGATGTGCTATTAAGGTAAGTAATAAAATTTTATTCTAATTATTGAGAGATAATATATCATGATTATTTAATTTTGATTATAGGTGATGTTGCAACAAATCATGGGAGTTTAAAGAGAATGGGTAGCAACTGTAAATAGTTTTAAATTTCTGTTATTTCAGTTTTGTTGATTGGAGTCTAGAACTCTCTAGAGATCTAGGAGAAGCTGCAAAGAGGATCTGTGAAGGAGAAAAGAGAGAGGAATTCTTCGTTCAGATCTGAAGAGAAGAGAATTGACGTTGCCGAATTGAGTCACAAAGAAGGAGAAGTGAAGATCTGTTCGCACGATTGAAATTGGTGGAAATTTGGAGAATTCATTCATTACAGACTTCAATCAGGTGAGATCTATTTATGGCTATAGTAATTCGTTAAGAATTAAGTAATCTCATGTGTTAGAAATTAGATATGGGAGAAATATGATCATATTAAGGTAATTCACAGAATTCAGTGAAGTGAGCGACAATTTTTTGTTGGAGCTCAGATCTATGAATTTAGTGGTGATTGGAGCTCGAATTTAAGTTCAACATATAAGTAGTGCCTTTACAAATTAACTTAAATCTGATTTTTGGATTACAAGCTTAATTGTTTGAATTTGATATGCCGATTGAGTATTTCATGAGTTTTGAGTTAGAATTGTTAAAATCCTTAGATCTGATCTAAACCTATAGTGATTTGATGATTAATTGGTAGGAAATGTTCATTTAATAATTTAGGAGATGTTAACAGTGTTTAAGAATGAATAAATCAAGTTTTGGTAGTTTAGTTTCCGAAAATTTTCTAAAAATTCTGAAACTGTTTGCGAACTGGCATTTTTGCCTAGCGCCTTGATTAGCATTTGAACGCCCAATCGAGCGCCAATTATTTTGTAGAGAACACCTAAAACAGTTTGAGCATCCATTTGGGCAATTTGCCTGTGCTTATTTTTAGAAAAATTAGAACCCGAGACTTGATTTGTTTGAAATGGTTGAATGCCCAACGTGTGGTTTGAACGCCAGATTGAGCCTCAGTTATAAAGTGAATTTAAGAAAGAGCGCCCAATGCGTAGTTTGAAAGCCAAATTGAGCCCCAGTTATAAAGTGAATTTAAGTGAGCGCCCAATGCGTGGCTCGAACATCAGATCGAGCGCCACACTCAGAAATATGTATTTTAACATTTTTGAGTAGATTTCAACTACGAAATGATTTTTAATAAAATCCAACCTATGTACAAATAAGATTTAGATGTTTTGAAGGTGTTTTCACTGGATTTATTTTAAAATTCAAATTAATAAAGAGTTTGAACAGGTTCTACTAAACTAGGTTTTTGAGAGACTTTTGGTTCCAAACTACATTAGATTGAGTTTTGATTGATTCCAACTCTTGTAACACTTTATTAAAACCATTTTTAAGATGTTTTAAGAGACCAAAATTATTATTGAACTCAGACCAAAGTTTTGGACACTTATTCCACAAGAATTAACCTATTTGGTTGAAAAATGGTTTAAATTGTTTTATATTTGATTTTGAGAATTTGCCACTTGTGTTACAGATTGTAAATGATCATGTTTTAAGTAAATAAACCTCTGAGATTACATTTCCGGATAGATTTGAGAAATTGGTATTTTTGAGCTCTATTTTGGATTGTTTTGGATTAGTTTGACTATGTTGTAAAACTTGCATTGATTTTGGTATTTATGAGTTATTTCTATAGATTTGAGTATTTAGATGATTTTTGAGATTTTATTTGGAATTACCACCATGTATTTGGAGTATTGGATTACGATTCCCATGTACTTGGGTAGATGTTAGACCTCTGTGTACTCAGGGATGCCCCATGTACTTGGGATCATGATACCTCTGTGTACGCAGAGATGCCTCGTATACTCGGGATGAGACGATTGATACTTGAGATGAGTTGTGGTTACTGGACATCGTACTTGGTTTTGGTTTTAGTGTCTAGTGCGCATAGCCCGAGATGAATCCATTTAGGAGCTAGATAGTGAGAAGGATTGTGCTTTGTTAGGTATAATTTTTTATTAACGCATGCATTTCCATCGTGTACTTGGTGAGGCCTTCTCTGTACTGGTGGGCTGCGTTATTCTCTTATTTTATCATGTACTTAGACTATGACTGGAGTGTACATGCCAACCCAATACTGTACTGGTTGGGTGCTCCACAAAAAGATGATGATCATGTACTCGGCTTCACACATAAATCGTGAGATGGCATAGTGGACATTGATCTTATACTAATCAAAGGCAATCTTATTTCATGAGTCCTACTATGACATAATGATTTGAGATTGATACTACTAATTTGATTTACATGCTGGATTATTTGGGGTTATCTCTTATATGATTTGAATTATAGTTGGATTATTCGGATTACCTGTGTTATCGTCACTATTATATGTTCTATAACTGATCCATGATTTAAAATTATATAAATTGTATTTGAGCATGCATTTGCTACTTGTTGAGATATTCGTATCTTATTCGGTTTTGTTTTGTTTTCAGATCTTGGAGAAGACGATACTCGAAGGGTAGATATTACTGGAGAGTTTCCAGAGTATAAAGCTGAGGACTATTACGTGGAGTAGTAGTGTGATTGAGTTTAGATATTTCCTTTGATTGTATTGATACTGTGAGTTGATGTTTTGATGCTTGATGATATTGGCATTTGAGATTAGGGATTGGGGATTTGTAGTTGATTCTGATTCTATATTCATGTTCATTTCATGTTTTCCTTCACTTTGATATAAAGATCCTGTGCGATAACTAGTACTTCGGAGTCAAGTTATGGTTTCATTACGTAACTCAGATCCAAAGCGCTACATTTTAATTCACCTTGATAAATAGCCATGTAGATTAAATTTTGCAATATATAAGCTTAGTATAGATCATAGTTTAGCATAGTCTAACTGCAAGTAAGAGCAAGCCACTGAAGCTTTAAACAATCTAAAGAAAAATCTTATATTACAATGATTATGTATGTGTACATATTAACATATAAACATATATCATGAAACATTCAAAACATATGTTGATAAAAATATGAAATATCAATTAATATATGTTATGTTCAAAAAATATATTAATTAACATAAGTAACATGAGGAAAATATAGAAGAAAAATAGGAAACATAATTTTTATAAGATAAAGATATAAGAACAAGATATATCTAATAGAAAATATGATTTTTAATAGATAAAGATATAAGAATAGGATATGTTAGTATATATTAATAGTATTTTATTTAAAAAAATATGTGCCTGTGCTTAGCACGGGTAAAACAACTAGTATTTATTAATAGAAAAGCTCTATAAAAATTTTTGGGGAAGCATCTATCATCATCATCGCCTGTGAATATAGGCCATTAAGCCGAACTACATAAATTCTATGTTTGCTTGCTTTGCTTTTTCTTTGTTTATTTTGCCATCTAGTTCATTCATGATTTTCTACCAAACCTAATTCTTAAATTCAACCAAATGAAAGCATGGACAAGAGTATTGCCCTCATCTTCCTTCCTTACGATCAAAAGCCTTTTTTACTAATTATTTAAAAATCAAGCCACATGATGAACATTACATTCCTCCTTTTTATAGTTTATAATTAATCACTACTAGTAATTTCTTATTAGTATCACCATGAGAACAATTTCTTATTAGTTTGTGATTTTTTTGTTGTAACAAAACTCAATTTTAAAGTTTATTTTATGGCCCTATTATGTACTTATAATTTTATATTAAACATATATTTATACATTAATATTGAAACTAAAATGAAAAAAATTATAAATATTTAACTTTTATTGGGAAATAAAAAAACTTGTTTTTCATAATGTGAAGAAGAAAAACAAACTTAATAAATGTATTACTTCTATTAGAAATTAAAATAGTTGTTCTATTATTGCTTTATTTTGAAAACATCTTAATGGAAAGAATTATAGAAAGAAATATATTTGTATACATTTAAATACAATTACGTGCTTCCTTTCATAAAATATTATGCTATTTTGATTTAATTAAACGTAGATAAAGATTTAGAATTATAATAAGACTTGCTTAAATAAAGTAGGACTCTAAAAAAATTAAAAATTTGTAGTTTTATCATATTGTACTATTAATTAATAATCTACGATTTTCCTAGCCATCGTAATTAACTAATAAATATCATCATAGTAAAAATAAGTCTATTACATAATTTAATATAAGAAAATTGCTAACATTTTCTTAGTTTTCCTACCCTTTTCTTTTTATTATTACGAATTTCGCAATTATAATTATTTGATTATTTTTATGTTCTTAAGGATTTATTATTGAAGTATGATAAATATATTTCTTATTATTTCTTATTATTTAATATAAGAAAACTATTTGAAAAAATCAAAAAATATTTTGCGTTTATCTTGAAAATTCATTTTGGAACTCTAAATAAAAACGAACATTTTGTGTATTTATTTTAATTCAATGTCATAGATAGAGAATTTGAATTATAGTGGGATTCACTTTTTCTTTGAAACATTAATGCAATAATTAGAAAATTAGAGATAAAGATTTTTATAGTGAAAATAAAATAAATATAGATTTTGTAGTAAACTATTATCATGAATAGAAAAATAAAAGATAAGAACAATCCTTTTTTCTCTTTTACTATAAAATGATAAATTATTTGAAAATAATATAAAAATTAGATAGAATTCCAAGAATGGTAATGAATTCTCTTTTTCTTGAAGACTTATTTCAATAATTGGAGACTTAAAAAGGATAAATATTTTCTATCAAAATATAATAAAATATAAAATTAGATAAATTTCTAAAAAAGGTAACGGATTATTAATAAAAATTTAAGATAAGAATAAAATTAAAAATATCTTCCTATATAATAAATTATTTTTGTAAAATTATCTCTTCTCAGTTAGATCATATTTCCAATTATAATATGATTCTCTCTTTCCTTTTGTTAGAAAGGTATAAGGAATTATAGTAAGATTTATTTAAATACGTAGGATACTAAACAGGATAGATATTTTTATTTAATATATCATGGGTATTATCAATTTATAATTTAAATATATATATATATATATATATAAATAGATAGAAATAAGAAAAAGAGCTAGTCTTTCTTTCTTGAAGATTTCTTTATGTAAATAATATAAAAAAAAATAGAATTGTAAAAACAGGTTGTTGTTGTAGTTATTTATAAAAATATAAGATAAGAACAAACTAAAGAATTATCATCTTACATTATTAATTAATAATCTAAATAATCCCCATTTATCACTTTTTTTCATCTTGATTGATTAATAAATATCTTCATGATAAAAATAAATATATTATTTAAGATCAGAAAATTTCTAAATTTCTATTTATAATTTATTGACTTCTTTTCTTTCTCCTTGTTCTTTTATTTTTCTTATATTATTAATGAAAATAATAAAAAATAAAAATATAATGCTACTAAATTAATTTAAGCATTTTAATTATCTAATAGTGAAATCATACTAAATTAATTTATAGTATTAATGAGAGGCAACTTCTACATATTAAAGTACCTTTTTTTGTTGGTAAAATCCTACTATAATTAAATAATAAGTGAACAAAATATTTTATCATTGCCATGAGTCATTCAAAGGTAATCAATTTCTTCCATGATTTATCTTCTAGAGATATGTTATATATATACATAAATATTGGTACGCATAATTTTATACACATAAAGATTGGTAATTTACTTCTCATTTTTTAATTAAAATTCTAATTAAGTAGATAAGTGTTAGAGAAGAAAAATATAATTTAATTTTATATTTTATAATTTTATTAAAATTATTTTAAGTAGATAGGTATATAGTGGAAAATAATTCTATGCGCCTAGTAATATTAAGTATTAGAGAATAAAAATATAAGACAAGTATAAATAACGATTGGTAATTGTGTATTTATTAAATTTTTTTTAATAAATAAGTATTAGAGAATAAAAACCTAAATATGTAATGTTATGAGATTTGTAATCTATTTTTATATTTTTATTAAAAAATTTTAAGTAAATGAAACTATAAATATCTAATTTTATTAAATTTGTAATTTACTTTAATGTTTTGTTTATTAAAATTATTTTAAGTAGATAAGTATTAAAGAAGATAACTACAAGACCTCGAAAATTTTCAGAAACTTAAATTAAATAATAATCAGTATTTTATTGTGGATTTTATTGATAGTTTGTAATGGAATATATAAGTGATTATATTGATGAAGGAGATCAGGAGTTTGATGCAAATCCAACTGTTGGATCATGAAATAAAGGGGTAAGTATAAAATTAATGCTATCTTTTAATTTGATTGGTTAGAAGTATAGGAGTTGATGGAGGGGAGACACATTGGATCATAAGGATTAAAATAGGCTTTATTAAAAGAGTATACGACTAATCGTATACCTATTCTCTTGTATTCTCTTGCGGCTAAAAGAAAAAGAAAAGAGATCGAGAGAGGAGAAGAAGGAGACTAAGGAGCTTCGCTGTTCTTGAAGAGATCTACATCCAAAAGGTCTTGTGTTGCAGAAGAAGAAAGGATCAGAACCTACACTAAGAGGAAAGAGGAAGAAGAAGAAGAAGAAGACTTGGAACGAATAGAAGTAGGTAGCACACCCGTTTAATTGATACTAAGTTTTACTGAGGTTTGATCGTCTAGCATGTTTTGGAAGTGTTGAATATATGTTTATGAATACTTTAGAGTTGATTTCTATGTACCGAATGAAGTATATTGCTTAGAAACTTGTTTCGCAGGTTGGAATTAGCCGCTGTTTGTCGAGTGCCTGACACGATTGCCTAAGTGATCTGGTCGACTCGCCTGTGTATTTTACAAACTTAGTCACCCAACAAATCAACTGAGCGACTGGGCTGAGTGACAATTGAAAAGATTGATTTTTAGATAGGTCGCCTATTAGATCGCCTGAGCGCCTACGTCGAGCGACCGTTTGATTTTCGGATTTATTTAACATATACGATCGCCCAACCAAGTCGCCTAAGCGACGAGGTCAAGCGACCAATCCAGAAATCTGATTTTTATGAATTTGAAGAGTTATTTCAATACAAAATGATTTTAAATGATATTAAATATCTGAACCAATAGATATTAAGTGTTTACAACTGTTTTCAATGATCTTTTGTATTAAAAACAAATTGATGAGTGATTTAGGTTTGTTTGCAAAAAGGTTGTCTTATTTTGGAAATAAAAGGATTTTTGCTATTTCAAAATCTGATTTGAGTTGATTGAAAAATTCTTACTCAGTAAAATATATTTTAAAGTATTTTGATTTCTGAACTTTAGAAGAACTTCATACCAGAAATATTTTGTAGAGTTATCTTTGGAAAGAGTATAAGCTTCGGAAAACCCTATATGCCACTAGGCACTATTACTAACTATATTGGTTTGAATTAATTGTTATTGTTGGTGTCTAGTGGGCATAGCTGCATATGGATCCATAGGGTTAAGCTAAAGAGTGAAGAGGTTTTTCTTTGGTTGGATACCGCTAGTTTGCGCTCGCGCTTCCTTTACAAGCTAGTTTGCATTGGGGGGTGGTTTTCATGTCTGTAGGGTCTCATTTCATGTTTGTGTTGCCAGTGAGTACCCTGTATGTGCAAACTAGACGCCATCCCCATGTATTGATTCAAGGGATGCATGCTTGGGTGGTACGTGCCGAACTCCGTGAGTTTCGTGTGCAATAAGTTGATGTCTAGGCCTCTTATTGTTAGATTCAGATTCAGGTTTGAGGATTATTTACTAGCTTCACTCATAAGTCACATAGTGGCATAGTGAATGGAGAGTTTCTTGTTAAAGGCCTTTTTATCTTCATGAGTCCTACAAAGACATATGATGGATTGGTTTTGGTTTACCTCTTACACTTTTGTGTTGAAAATCATGTTGATGGGAAAGATTATATCTGTTGAAATATCTTTATTCGATTACTGTTTTATTTATTGAGATTGTATCATGTTTATTCGTTTACCTGATCGAGCATGAAAATATGACTATTTTTATATATAAACTGTTTATTCATGCATAGTGTTACCTACTGGGATATTCGTATCTCATTCGTGTTTTGTTTTATTTTGTTTTTTAGCTGATACGCGAGAGAGAGACTTGGGGTTTGATACTCAGGGCGAGATTACATATTTTCTCCCAGAGGATTATTACTATCTTGAGTAGTATAGTTTTAATATTGATACAAATGATAGAAACAATTGATTTCTTATTTGTTTATTTTATGGATTTGATGATTATGAGAGTGAGAATGATACAACCTATTTACCAGACTTCGATTTATTTGATGTGATGGTTTGGAGGACACTTTCATCCACACTTGTTGAGTTTTATTGATGATAAACTTCCGCACTCTGATATTAATTGTTGAATGAATTATATTTATTTGTTTGGTATTTTGATGTTTTGGGCCTAGTAGCACTTCAGATTCGGGTTGGATGCCTGTTTTGCATTGACCTGGGTTCGGGGCGTTACAATAACGATAAAGTCTATAATTCTATAAATATGTTAAGTTATGAGATTGGTAATTTACTTGTCTTCTTTTCAGTAGATAAGTAATAAGTATTCGTTATAACATTGTTAATTTATCGTTAATATACAAAGATTAATATTTTGAAATTATTAATATTTCAATGAGTCAAAAAATTGAAAATTATTCAGCCCAGTAAACCCAAGTACAATACGGTTAACTGTATGGTGGATTTCTTTGATTAAATTACCCTGTAAATTATTATTCACAATTTCATAAATTAATTTAAATATCAACTAAATATTAATTTATTTTGATATTAGCCATTATACCGATCAATAAATTTAACGTTTTTGATTGGTTATACCTACTTTAAGCTTCTACTTAAAATTAAATAAGTAACAATTTGTAATTTACTTTCTTTAATTAAATTTTTTTTAAGTGGATAAGCATTAGAGAAGGAAAATAAATTTTACTTTTATATTTTTTTATTAAATTCTTTTAAGTAGATAACTATCAAAGAAGATATAAATATCTAGCACTATAAAATTCTTATTAAGTAGATAAGTATTATTACAATTTTTTAAAGTAGATAAAATAATAAATATCTAACATTATTAGAGTGGTAAATTACTTTTATGTTTTTACTAAAAGCTTTTTTAGGTAGGTAATATGTGAAACTAAAAACCATAGGGAAGGACATTTTGGGTATGTGAAAATTGAAAACACTTAAGGTAGTTCGTGCTTTTAATAGTAATATAGATTTATTACTTTAAAACCTTATCAAAATAATAACCCATAAAACTAATTACATAAACATACAATATAAATTATACTGCATAATAATAATAATAATAATCTTAAAGAAATCCTATGTATTAAGTAAAAATACATATATAAAAGACGTTTTAGAAAACTATTACGTAGGAGATATCACAGATTATTAGTCACGCATTACGAATCAAGATTATTCGTCATGACTATGAAATCAAGTTAGTTCCTCAAATAATTATTTGGGCATTATATTTTGTTAGTCATAGAGTCTATGTGGTATATGTATACGCTATAAATATATCTTAGAATTGGTTGACTACTTTTCTATATGGTACTAAAAGTATTAAGCTCGTACAGAAGAATTTTACGAAGGATGTCATGAAGGTGGATAACAAACAAGAAGTACTCATGCAATAGGATGCTTTAGTTCTCAGATGTTCTCGAACTATGCTGGACTCCTCAGCAATGAGAAAAAGAGAGGTTTTATAGAAGTGGGAGTTGGAGTGGAGAAGAGAGAATAAAGATAAATTGAGTTGACGGAAGAATATATGACTAAAAAATGTAAAAACTATGAAGTCAAGATACATTGACATGTTGTGAGGTTGGGAGTGGAATGAGCTTTTGATGCATGGGAACCTATTCCTTGGGAATGGGATTCTTCACCCACAAAGAAGACGTTGACTCTTGGAGGTTATTCTTATTCATTTTTATCCAAACCAAAAGTAGATTTATCCTTCCACAAGCTGTCTTTTTTTACTTCCTTTTTCTATTTTATATATGCGTCGTCAAAAAGTTGGAACTAAAATGTGGAGAGTTGGTTGGATATTTTATGAGGAAAATCTAAAAGCTTTTAGTTATGTGTTGAACCTAATCAGACGTGGTTTTCGCATTGTGGAGATGAAGCTTACCTAGAGAGCTCACATGATATGGAACCTTGATGAGTCATGTGCAGCATCATTGCTAGAAGCCGCTCTTTCTTTCTTTCTTTTTTTAGGGTTTAAAACATCTACAGACGAGCCCGTGTAAACATAAGCTTTAGGTGATTGCCAAGTCAACAATCACCTACAAGCATAAAATGATATTCTAAATGATTTGAATCATTCAAATCATTGAAATCATTTTTTTTATTTTACATGATTGACTACTTAGCAATCACCTATTAGCTATGGACGAGCACCTTTACAGGCTCATCTCTAAATGATTCAAATCCTTTTTTTTTAAAGAGTACTTAGTAATCATATGTTGCGCGCGATTAGAGAGCACGGAACTGATGGCATGTCTCCGATCACTGGTCTGTTTGCATGCCAATTCATATGGTATTGGTGATTGAAGGATACATCGGTCGATATGCCAAATGTGTAAAATGTGAAGAAAGTTGTCATTTTCGTATTAAGGATAAAAAATAATTTTAAAGTTATTCAATTCTAAATTCATGTGGATCCCCCTTATTATTTACACAGGCTTCTTGAAATCTAGAACAAGATAAAAGTTTTCTGAAAATAAATCAAAATTGTAAATTCACTAGCTTGGATCCCTTTTATACATAAGCTTATTGATTTTAAAGTAATTTAAGATTAATCATGCTTTTTGTTATTTGATTTCAAGCTTGTTTATTGTTATGATCTAAGATCTTAAGTCTCAACTTGTATTAAGGATTTTAGATAATGGCAAGAAACAGAGAGAGAGAGAGTCATTACCAGTTATATAGGGGCATTTGTGGTGCAATAGCCTGCGTCATAGGGCAAACCTCATCTAACATGATATATCTCTAAATATATAGAATTCATATATATCTCAAATGTCAACCCACTCCACTTGGACTAGGAATATAATCTGTGGCCCTCATCATTTTTAATTAAGTAGCTCCTTTTGTTAGTAGGAATTCTAGCTAGGGGGCACTTGGTGCTTAGAAAGGGTGCACATTTAGTTGAGTTGGGTCTTCAACGACAGTTATTCCCTGAAGGGATTATTATTAAACTACAAAAAAAAAAGAGAGAGGATATTTTAATACTTAAAACGTCCTCTCTTCCCTCATCACGCCCTTCCTTATATATGTACTCTACTTTAGTCTACAATTACATATACAGAAAGCACCCCCTCTGGATAATGCAGGAGGGAAGACAAAAATGGTGTTTGATCTGCAAGGCAAGTTCCGGCAAGCTTTTGGCTCAGTCAAGGATCATGCATCCATCGGAAAAGCCATGATATACTATCGCGACGGCTTTTCCAGCATAGAGATGGCTGTGTTGCGTGCCACAAGCCACAACGATTGCCCCATTGATGACAAGTATATGCATGAGATCCTCTTCCTAATCTCAAACTCTCCAGGCTCATCAGTTCCTTTCCTTGCTGAGACAATCTCTCATCGCCTCGACAAGACCCGGGATTGCGTCGTAGCCTTGAAGACACTGCTGTTAATCCATCGTCTCCTCCGCGGAGGGGATCGCCATTTCGAACAGGAGCTTCGAAACGCATACCTTTGTGGCCATCTCCGAATGAACACAAAGTGGTTTCTGAGGAATTACACTGATCCTTCAAGCTGGTTTCTACATAGATATGCAGCTTTCCTTGAGGAAAGAATTGGCTGGGTCATTAACCAAGCAGGAAAACTCGAACCCATCGAGTCCAAAGGCTTGGAATTTCGATTTTACAAAGAGAAGTCGATCGACACGGTGTTTCGCAGATTACCAAAATGCCAAGTCTTTCTTGATCAGGTCTTGCAGTGTTCATCACCCCATATTTCGACTTCTGGCCTCTTGTTACGGGCAGCTATGAGCAACATCATAAAAGAGAGCTTTCAAGTTTACATGATATTCTGTGAAGGAATTGAAACTCTGGAAGATATGATCTTTGAATTCAGCAATGCTGCCAGAGTTTCTGCACTCGACATACTCAAGAGAGCCTCTCGACAGAGCCACCAACTTTTTGAATTGTATGAGAGCTGCAAGAAAAGTATTTGCAGTAAGAACTTGGAGTACCCCAAAGTTGAAGTCATCTCAAGTGATCATCACATCGCCATGGAACAATTCATAAACTGCAAACCAACAACTCGAAGTGGTTTTTTAGATACAAAATCAGGGTCGTCTAAGATTATCAGTTGTGGTGCAAACACCATTGAGACCGAGGACTCTGTGATTGGTAAAGAAGATGAAGAGAGAAAATATCCCAAAGCCTCAACCCCTTTCTCTTGTATTTTAGAGACTAGAATAAGCATGGTTTGGGTAGCATTCGACGAAGATGAACCTCAAGAGTCCCATCTCTCTGTTAAAGAGAGTTGACGCTTATTTACGTGGAGCGAGCGATCCTTCTGCTGAGGGAAGATGAGGAGAAAGCATGGATGATGGAGAATATTGCTTCTATGACATCAATCTGGTTCCACTAAAGCCTTTTGATGAATTGGACTGCAAGTTTTTTCTCGGAAATTTTAGTCTAGTCTTATTATTCCTTTCCGGCCTTCAAGATTTTCTGTTATATATCTATTTTGTCACACCCCCTATTCGGCTTGTTTAGTTGCTATCTCTTGGCATCTTATTAGAATCTTGTCACCACCTGTATCTACTTTCCTACCGTAATCTATTCTCACTTAAACCTCTTTATATCTGAATCCTTATTCTTAGGATTGTTTAGAAACGTTTTTAAAGAAAGCAATCTAAAAACTAAAAGGTTTCCACTTTTTTTTTTTAAAATAGATGGAGTAAAAACCAGTCAATTTGGTAAGTTTAATGATCTTGATCTAAAAACTAATTATGATGATGGTGGTGATAGCGGCTGTGGTTGTGGTGGTGGTGGTGGTAGTGGTATCTGTGGTCAAGCAATGAATGGAAGTATTATCAGTGATGGTGATCGTAGCGTTAGTGTAATAGTAGTAATGATTGTAGGGATGATGGTGGTGGTACTGTTGGGGAGGTGATCGTAGTTGTCGTTGTGGTTGTGATGGTAGAGATCGTTGGCTGGTCATGATAGTGGCAATGACGGGTGGTAGTGGTCATGGTAAAGGTGGTGATGGTAACAGTACAGCGATGGAGGTAATGTTCTTAGTAGCAATGGTTTTTGTACGAGTGGTGGTGGTAGCAGTGACTGTGATGACAACAACAGTGGTAGTGATGATGGTGTAGTATAGGTGGTGGTGGGGATGCCGGCGGGAAACAAGGCTACTAAAGCCTTTTTCCTGTTTCCTTCTTTTTTCGGCCGAGGTACAACTATAAACTGCTTTTGGTCAGAAAGGTAACTCTTCTCTAGTACAATACAGTTGACAAAAATCTGGTGCGGATAGAATGATAATACTACAGAAGTTCCGGTGATTTAGGGGCTAATTGTTATCACCCTAACCTCCAGGTTAGCTTACAATTTAGGGGCGCATTTCATTTATAAGCGCCCAATAATGGGTGATCAATGGCGTCATTTCTTATAAGCGCCCAATAATGACTTATTAACGATGTCATTTCTTATAAACGCCAGAAACTGGCATTGGGTCGGATATTTATTCGAATCTGATTCAAAAATGTCGAATTCAGATATGAGATATAAATCTGCGGTTCGAATTCGAATTTGCATCCAAACAGAATCCAAACTGAAATCAATATATGTTATACAGAAATCCAGACTAGAGACAGGTTAGACCGTTTGTAAACTTTGTATAAACCATGGTTGAACCATCCTTACTCATGTCTTGCTTTAATATTTTTATGGCTCATTAGCTTTGATAGTTCAAATTTGCTTTAATAGTTGAAATTGATTTTTGAATTTTAGGTCCAAATCGGATTGAATCCCGATTTCAATTATTTGTTTGGTCAAATATCGAATTCGAATGCTGTATATGAATTCCGGTTTGAATTCAGATTCAGGTATCAAAGATTCATCGGATTTTGGATCGAATTTGGATATCCGAATTTTTCTTTCTTTTTAGTTTGAATTTGGGTCATGGTAGATCCATAGCATTCGACCCATCATCTGCACTACCTGCAGCTTCGTCTATTAAGTACTTATCAACGGCGTCATTTCTTATATAACTTATCTATTTAAGTACTTATTTAACCTTGGTGTTTTTAGATGCACTAGAAAATAAGAACAGTAGCTTACCGGGCGCAATAGCCTTCATCACAGAGCAACTTTGTCTAAAGTTACATCTTTTGATAAAATTGATATTATTCCAACTCCCCCTTGACATCAATGTTAACCACTTGGACTAGGAATTAAATCTCTGATAAAATTGATATTATTCCAACTCCCCCTTGACATCAATGTTAACCACTTGGACTAGGAACACAAGCTGTGCTTTACTATAAGTATCTCCTTTCTTAATAGGAGTTCTGAGGGCCATTTTATTATTGTGAAGGAATCATTTAGCCAGTTGGATCTTCAACAACCTTCATGGCTTCATGGTTATATTATGGACGAAAAATAGTTTTGACACTTGAGCTGCCCTTCTCTCAACACACCTTCATCACATAAGTTAACTGAAAAAAAAAAAGAAAAGAAAAGAAATAAAAATCAGCTTAATCAGTTCAGTACATAATTTGCATGACTTGCCTATACAGACCACACATAGTGACTTTCATTCTCCCAACTTAATTAGGATCAGAGACAAACAATCAAAAGAGGGAAAAGAAAACAAGATTGTTTTCCATATATGAATAGGAAAAGGGACATCCTACTCCAAATTTGAACCAGTAGAAATTGCAAAAAGACAGTAATATAAGTCACCTTAAGGAGAAAAAAGTTCAGAGCACCAAAAAGCCATAAATATGAAACACAATGCAATGGAACGGAAATAGAGATGTTCACACAGATGAAAAAGTGTTTTTAAGTTCCCAATTCCTGCGAAAAGATTCATAGATGAGGAACAATGTAGAGGGAGAATAGAAGTAAAGAGATCTGAAGAAAGTAAATCATTATAGAAATATGTTATTGAGATTTCCTTATAAACAAAAAGAACCCAAGGAAAAACAAAACTGTTATCCGACACACTGGCTTTTGATATCCATCACATACAAAATAAAGCATATCTCCGTAGAATTTCCAAGATGTCAAATACAAATAAACAAATCAAATTCAGTTGAAGAAACTGAAAACAATAGATTTGATAAAGGACGAAAGGCTATAGAGCTTCCTTCAAGACAGAGTCCTATTCATGGATCCTGATGGCAGACTTCAATATGAACTTGCAGAACAAAAGATGTGGTAGTGCTGTAAACACAAGGATCCCAGCATTTGGAAACTCCGGCATCCATCAATAGACAAATGCCTTGGGTTTGAAGGAGATAAGTTCAAGCAATTATTCTGGAGAAACAATAAGCTCATTTGCTTTCCCTTTTTCCCTGATAAATCAACTTTTCATCTGGAGTGGACACTGCAACAACTGAGGACTCAAAGCTAATGATGATCATCCAAAACTATCCCTGGAAGCAAGAGGATGATTAGTGAAAGTCAAAATAATATAATAATTTTTTTAAAAAGAAATCAGATCACTTTCCTCAAGTTATATACTTGGAATTTACAGCATTCCTCTCAGCTTGAGGCGTTGGTATACCCTGTTTTTTTCTTTTTATGATACCACAGTAAAACCAGCACCAAGCTGATTTATTACACAATTTTAATATAGCAACTGATCTCTTCAAATTAGATCTGGCAGAGTCCCATTTCTCTAAAAAAGAAATTAAAGCCATGATGACCTGGCCAGACCTCCTCCTATAAGTTGGTAACTTTGATATACTCCTTGTCATTCCTGCCAGCCTTATGCTAATCCCCTGAACCTGAGCCATCGTCCCAAGCATATAACTCAATGAGAGTGATCTGATTTCTTTAAAAATTGATTTAGAATGCAGTTTCAGAAAGAAAACACAATTAGTTGAACTCAGATCAAAATTAGCTGGTGGACGAAGTGCACTTCAACAGTTTAGATTATGAAAAAATGATCCTAAATCAACCTACAGTTAGCAAAGTTCAAATTGGAATGCCACCAGGTATTACAAGTAAATAAATATGGGAAAAATTATAATTACTGAGGAAACACATAAACCTATTCAGAATGACAAACTCATGGGGAATGCGAAGGAAACATAGGATGATGCCTGCCACCTGTTTACTTTGGTGCCACCATTTAGCGAATCTTTAAGGTAAAATGTTTCGTGATTCTGTTTTTCTAACATTATTTCACTAACGATATTGCTCAGAGTCCTATATTTGATGACAATATTAGAATTGTACCTGCATTTCTTTAACAACAGAAGGTAGCCATTTCTCTCCTCTAGTTCTTTTAAGTTCAGAAACTCTTTCTTCCTCTCTTTTGACAGCCGCTTTTTCTGCAGCATCCTTAGCTTCAAATCTAGCTAAAGATCTCTGACATGCTTCTCTAGCTGCAGCAATTATTTCCATACCATCAACAGCAACAGAATGGACCTCACGTCTAAACTGAAGACCAGCAACAATTGCTATTAGGCAGTAGCAAATTATTAAAAAGAGAGAGAGAGAGAGAGAGAGAGAGAAAGAAGAAGAACAGGGCGGGGGGAGGGAGGACAGGACAGATAAGTGAGAATAATTCAGTAAAAAGAATAAAATATCCACAAAACAAAGTATAAACCTTCTTCGATTTCTCATTGATCTCTTCTCCTGGAAGAATCCTTGGCCTCTTCCTTGGTTGTTGAAGTTCATCTGCTAACAGACAATTACCCTCAAGTTCTTGTTTATGACTTGGCAACAGCACATGAGGAAACGCATGGCTATATCAGTACCAGAAAGGTTGGGTGTGTTACACAACATAGACAAAAAAACACACATGGTAAAAACAACTCATTATCCTAAATCCCTTAGGCAGTGAGTCACAGCTTCGAACATCAGTCTGACAAAGGATATCATAAAAGAAAACCATTAATGGATTGCCAGAGAATGGTCTGGCTCACATCATCAAGAATAATGATCCTGAAATGGCAACCATTGGGTCCTGCTGTGTATGGCTTAAACAGGTGCAAGGTTATCATTGAAGGAAGCAATTTGGGAAATCAAAAATTCAACCTTCATTACTTTCCAGATTTGCATGGAAATTATCGATTGGGTAATTAAAATGATAGGAGGATAAGATGAGAAAGAGTAGTGAGTGAGAGGAAAGATAAAACCCAGATGAGTAGAACCTAGCGGATCAGGAATGTCAGAAGCCTCCACTATGTATGTATGTATGCATGCATATATGTATGTATTTATTTGTCCCAACTAGCTGCAGTCTGCAATTTGATTTCTATTCCTCCATCCCAACATATCAAGAGCTATAATGTTAGTCCGATTATAGGCATCTCATTTCTTTCTACATTTTTCTCATCCAAAGTTGTATTCATAATGCCAGGAGGAAAAGCAGGAGGTGTGAGATTAAATCTGACCCACAGTGACAGTGCAAGTCTGACGCCAGTGATGACAGTGTAGCACAAAAACTGTTGCCAGAGACAACCCTGTTCTAACGAGGACTTCTACTGTAGTATTGAAAAGCATCTTTTTCAGTACCATACCTAAAAGGTTTGGATGCGCTAGTTTACATGGTAGATTATTTATATGTGCATAGAATGCACTAAAATGACTACTACTGAAGGTTTACGAGTATTCGCTCAGTTATTAGTGATTTTGGATTCATTTTTTAATACACTAAAATGACTACTACTGAAAAAAAAACCTTTTCGATACTGTAGCATTTTCCTCTAACAACCATACCCTGTGACAGTGCAGCTGCATGGGATGTCATATGAGCCCCAGTCCAAATAATCACAGATCTGGCAGGCCTCCTCTGTTTGGCACCTACACTTTACAGCTTGATTTTTATATGATACATCCTCAGGACATTTTGTAATCCCCTTAAATCTGGATATCCAAGTCATGCCTGGGGCCCATGGTGGATTAGAGCAACTATGTGTTAGTAGTAAGTACATTATTACACCTTTACCTTCATTTTGACAGACATAGCAAGATTTTCTTTGTCGAACACATCCACTCTAGCCTTTGGAACAGTGTCTAAGATAGCTAGGGCAGAGTAGGCACTGAGTTAAAAACTTCACACTTGGCAACTCCGTTGCAGCTCACAATACTGCTTCAGATGAAGGCTTCCATCTCCATGGGGATCGCTTCACTTGATTCTAAGGATGATGCTCACTCAATGGCATTCATCTTGTTCAGTTTCCACAGATGTCTATTAATGTTGTGCCACATGGCCCCACGTAGGCTTGCTAAATCAGCCTATCCTGCAACATGTGGGCAGGTCTACCACAGCCATGCACACCATGAGATTCCTTGATTGGAATTGGATGACGCAAAGGCAGATCTAATATCTGGGATGACTTCTCTAATTTTTCATCCAAATCCTCATTTCTGCAACCACATGCCATCATGCAATCTTGACAGGTCAGTTTTAATGGCACCTTATGGTGCTCTTTGTTTGCCAGATCATCAAATCTGGTGCCAGATAGTGGCTTCACTACTTGAAAGATATCACTCAAATCCTTCCACTAATGCAGCCTGGAACAAGTTATTCCCATTTTGTAGGTGTTCATGGCATTTGGACATCAAAGAACGTTTCCTGCTGTCCGGATGGATGGATGAAGCAGGTACAATATACTACCACATATTATCCATTACCAAAAATCCTCCAAGTTACAAATACATTCAATTTATTACTATAACATAGTAAAATTTATAATGACTAAATTTTATGAGATACACGTACCAATATGATCAAATATAATCCCAGGGGGAGCATCTCTGAACAATCTGATTCCACCTTCATTTATGGCAGAACACCTATTCACGACAGGGATGGGATCCCTTACCATCGCCAAATTCTTTTCCAAAATGTCCTCCAAAAGCTTTTGTGCCTGTAAGAAGTTTGTTAAGCACCACAATGAGTAAATAAACCATAAAAAAAATAAATATCTCAAAATTACAAGATGCAACCAAATTCAAGGTAGATTTGACCCAAGTATCTGTGCCAAATTTTGGCCCAACTGGTCAGTTCTAATGTTCAATTTACCTTCTAAATTTATAATTAATACTTTCAACCAATGAGGTGAAAAAGTTCAGGTGGAAACCAATAAAAAAATAAATATTCTGAAAACCGGGAAAAAATTTATTCTCTGGTTGGAAAAATCCTCATTTAGGTCCAAATCTAGTGATGTTAAAATTTAGATGTCTTTGGACCATTGTGATTTGTGGACAGTCGGAACTCAACCAAAGAGAGAAAAGGCAGAATCATCAATAGTAAAGGAACTTGAATAGCTTTTCCAATGAAGAGAAATGAAATTACAAGAGAAGAAACATTGGAAGTTTTAACCATCCATGTGAATTGCTCCATCAGCACACTAATGGCGGTTGTGGCACTTCCACCATAGTCAAATATCTCTCTACCCAACATCAATATCATAAGAAGAGAGAGCATAACCGCTTGCCCTTGTTCTCACTCCCATTGTTATACCATTTCCATCTTCAGCATCGTCATCTGCCTTGCCTTGTCATGTAACATTATATGAAGGTTCAACAACAGAAAGGAGCATGCTCTTGCAAAGAAATAAATAAACAAGAATGTATCCGCATTTAGGATTTTTTTTTTCCCTTTTTTGGGGTTTTTTTTTTTTTCCCAATAAATTTTGGGCACATGCACATCTCGGACTGACATGCATATAAATGGAGGTCCAATAGAGACCTTTTTTATCAGTACAGACCACTGTGTCTCTCAACAGCATCAATATACTAGAGCAAGAATTTTGTTCCTAGGAAAGATGGAATGCAACCGAGTACACATCAATATCTTCATCAAGTGGATCACCTGTTTAACACCATTGAGTAAGGGTTTTTAATTTATATGCAGTAAGAGGCGCACACAGCAGTACTAGAGGCCATATCAGGAATATGTAAGAGAAATGCAACAGAAGATCTGGGCAGTCAGCCAGGATGAGACATTGCAAGGTCAAGATGAAACCAAAGCAGAGGAATAAAAGGGGAAAGCTATTGTTTCTAACGAGGCTACAGCTCTGGTCGGATTGAAGCAGGTGGTGCGGGTTTTTAGATACGGTCCGCCTAGATTATTGAGTAATACTGTAGCCTCAAAGGGATCTCTGTGCACTGATGATATTTTGAATAAAAAATGGGAGTGAGTACCTCTCAAGAAAGGATGAAACAAGACTTAACATAACTCTGAAAATAAAGAAACAGAGAGATCAGAAGCAAGAACAGTACCACAGAAAAACATAGAGTTGGAACTTCGGGAAGGAGTGGGGTGTCTCTCTTAACAGCTCAAAGCACTGATTCCACAAATGGATAACTGGAAGGAAAACATTCTCCACCAGTAACAGTTAACACCTCAGACCAAAGCGAGAATAACAAGGGTGACTGTGAGAGCTCGAAATGGGTCTATGTTGCCACTCAAATAGAGATGGTGGGCAAACAAGGTCAGAGTAGGAAGCTCAATTATCAGAATGGATTGATGACAAATCACTAAACTTTTATGGTTTTTTTTAATGGATTCAGATTAGGATTGCACAAACCATTTGCTGCAAACCGGGCAGCAGCTTTGAAAGAAAAGGAGGGAAAACAATTGCAGACTCAAACATCCTATCCTGCAACTTGTGGGGTTTGAACTCATGGGGCCAAAGACCGGTAATGAGTACATGGTTCTCTAGGCAAGAGAAGATATCGTAAATCTTCAGGAAACTAAATTGGACAAACACAATCAGTCAATTGTACAGTATGTTCGCTGAAAATAGAGATGCAGGCATTATCTCCTTTAATGCAAATGGCTTGGTACTAAGAATTATAGTGTCACGGAATAAAAGGTTGTTCAAAAAATAGTATCCGAATACAGGCAGATGTTCAATGTCGATTCAAATCATATTAGGGATAAATTTCTTTGGCATTATCATTAATATACTGAACTCTTACTTATCAAAAATATATTGAACTCTTAAGCTTTCCAAACAGCAATTGTTCTGAGATGAAGTGTAGTATGTGAAGGAATTTTGGCTTGTCCAATGGCACTCAGCTGGTGAATTCAATGCCATTAGATAAAGGCATAAGAGATTCTCTAATTTAAGAAATTCAGCAAGCATGAGAGGTCTTCCAAATTTTATTAATTATAATGGGCTGGTAGAGTTAATCCTAACGGAGCCAACTTACGTGTAGTTCAATAATCAAAAACAGACTAAAGCTATCTAAGTAGGGCAGATTCTTCATCATATCAGACTGGGGAGAACATTACAAGAATGTAGTCTGTTACGCCTTGATGAGAACGATGTCAGATCACATACGAATTCTTCTGAAAAGCAACACAAGGAATGGGTCCATTATGGTTTGGAAGTATGTGTCTGATGGAGGATGGTTTTGTCGAAATGATTAAGAGTTTTGCTTTCTTTCATGGGAGGACAAATTAATTAGTTAGTTTTTTTTTCTTTCTTGCCAAGCTTTTGTTGATTAAGGAAAAGCTTAAGGTGTGAAACTAAGAAATATTTGGAAAAGTGGAAGCCCATAAAAAGATCTTGTGTATAAGATGTCAAAGCTTAGATGAGGATAAAACCAGCTCTTTGTCTCAACTTGAAATAAACAGGCATTTCTTGGCAAAAGAAGCGTATAAGAGGGTAGCGGGAAAGGAGAATGTGTATTGGAAGCAAAAGCCTTGAGCTGGTTGAAACGAAGAGACAAGAACACTGCAATTTCACAAATTTTCAATCTCTCCAAGATGAGATAATACCATTTATAGACATAAATATGAATGCAATGCTTATGAAGAGAACAGACCCATCACTAGGGAAACAAGAGAATTCTAAAAAGCACAATAGACGAGGGAGGCAGAATAAAACCTCCATTAGATGGCATGGAGCTTGGGCCCTGAGGAAACAACTGGCTGGAAAAGCTGGTTGAGGAAGCAATTTACTATTGAGGCCTTTAAGGGAACTAAACAACTATAAGGCTAGATGATTTCACTATGGTATTCTTCAAGAAGTCTGGGACCTGGTCTGAATTTAATGAAGGTATGGGAAGCGTTACACCATGACCACAAAGGAGAAGAGCGTAAATTCAACATTCTTAGTATTAATTCCAAAGGAACCTGGGAGCAGAAGGTACAAGGAATTTAACCAATAAGCTTGATAGGGGCAGTTTATAATATATAATCTCAAAGATTCTAGCTAAAAGGCTTGAGGTTGTATGCATCACATACTTCCAGCCAATAGAGGCCTGGTATTTGTTAGAGACAGCATGATCATCATGCAATACTTAGAGACAGCTGTGGGAACACGACCCGTAGGGTCGGTTCGGTTCAATGGAGTCGCCACCATCCATGGTTCAATTAGGGTGTGGATAGACACCAAGAGATTAAATGAGTGAGATTTTAAATTTTGGTGCAACCAGATTTTGGGTTAGAGGTTCACTTAAGTGGTTGGGAAGGTGTTAGGCACCCAACCACCCCTGGTTCAATGAACCAGTTACCTTATCTGAATTTCACCCTAAAAATTTTATTTATTTACATTTTCCTAAAATTCTAATGAAAAATCTTAAATATTTACAAATCCTAAAAAGGGAAAGTTTCTAAGTTTGCTAAATTTTTATACAAGTTGAACATTTCTAAAATCCTAATCTTTACAAATTTCTAAAAATTAAAAAGAAAGTTTCTAAGTTTACTAAAAAAAAGGAAAGTTTCTAAATTCTAACTGTTTCTAAATTTGCTAATATATATATAAATCCTTAAAAAGGAAAATTTTCTAAGTTTGCTAAATTTTATACAAGAGGGTTATTTCTAAAATCCTAATATTTTCAAATTTCTAAATATTTAAAGATTCCAATAAAATAGAAAATTTTATTATTTCTAAAGCATCTAAAACTTTCTTCTTCTTTTTACTCTTTTTTTAATTATTTATTAAAAATTCCTAAAATTAAAAAATCATAATTTTTACAAGCCCTAAAACGGGGAAATTTCCTAATTTAACTAGAATTTGTACAAATAGACTATTTCTAAAATCCTAAGATGGCAAGATTTACAAAATTCTAATATTTACAAAAAAGGAAATTTCTAATTCTAAAATTTATACAAAGGAAATATTTCTAAAATGGAAAGATAAAAAATTTCAAGATTAACAAAATTCTAATATTTACACCAAATAATTTCCAATTTTGCAAAGATTTGTACAAACTAGATTATTTCCAAAATTTCAATATGTAAAAGGTAAGTTTCCAAAATCCTAAAATTCCAAGATTAACAAAATCCTAATATACACAAATCCTAAAAAGGAGAAAGTTTCTAACTTTTCTATAACTTGTACAAATGGAATATTTCTAAGATCCAAAAATGGTAAGAATTCTAAAAAACCTGAAATGCACATTTATAAAATTACTATTCTTAACATTTCTAAAAGAAAATCCAACCTTTAGGGAATTTACAAAATATAATATAAAAATATAATGATTAAAACAAAATATGTACATACACAAGAAAAAAAATAAAAATATCAATAAATAAATGTGAAAATAAAAATAAAACGTGAGATTTTTTGGTTTATCAAATAAAATGATGCTTCAATATGATATCGACCCAATCCCTTAATAAAAATCTGAAATAAGGCTACTCATGAAATTCACATTTAAAGGTAAAAAGAAGTGATTAAAATCATTAAATAACCATTCCCGCTTTATTTAATTTGGTTAAAAACATAATCTTGGCTTTTTGTTTACACAATTAATTTCTGTAAAATTTAAACAGCAACCCTTAAAAATGGTATTAAACTTTAAAAATTCCCTAATTCTCAGATATTACAATGAAAATTCATGGTTAACAGCATACCAGAATCACCTCATTACATGAACAAATTACAACATTTTGTTATCTTAAGCCATGTAGAGAAACCTTACAATGTCATCCATTAGTTTTCAAATAAACTTAAAAGATTCACAGATTTCGAACATTCACATGTATTCATGGAGTTAATGAAGCATGTTACATACAAATAAATGTTAACAAATCATGCATGTGACGACAGAAAAAGGATAGATGAGAAAGGTAAATAAACTGCTCACACAATTCAAAAGGAGATTTTTATTTACTTTAAACAATCAGATTACACATTACATGCATAAAAATTAATCAATTCATAAGCTAACGGAAAAACAAAAGAGAATGGTGTTTACCCGGATGTCTGGATAGAAGATAAAATTTGCAGGTGTCTGAAGAGAGAGAAGTAGTCTGCCGCAACTGTTACAAAATGGGCTTCACAGGGAAAGCCTCGCACTATAGAGTAATCACAAAATGAGAAGACAACAGCAGAGATCCAGAGAGCATGAACAGGTAGAGAATCTGACTGAAATAGAGAGAAGCTGTGAGAGAGATGAATCTATTGAGAGAGGTTTGCTGCAGGAAGAAGACCGCGGCAGCAAAAGAGAAAGAGATGGAGCGACTGAGTGTCTTGCGAATGAGAGAAGATGGGTTCGTGAAAGAGAAGGTGGCGAAAGTGAGAGGGAGAATGCTAGATAGAAGAGTCTATTGGGGTTTTTCCAGCAAAAAGAAGTCGTTCCACGAGAAGAGAAAATTCTCGTTTTATAATGGCTGGTTGCCATTTTCGGTGGATAAAAAATCTAGAGAGAGCTTCGCTTGAGGGAAAGGGTGACTTCACAGTATTTTTGGAAGATTCTAACCTTAAGCAGAAGAAGAAAGAGAAGGAGAGAGAGCCAAAGAGATATGGTTTCTGGTTTTGAATGACTGTTATAACAGTCGTTTGGAAATGTTCGAAATTTGAAAAGATTGCTAAAACTTTCACAAGAAGCCTTCTAATCCTATTTTGATTGCTTTATATTCACTTAGGATTCATTTTAGAAGATTTCCCCTAGATTTGGTTGCCAAAATAGCAACCTACGAACAAGAGAAGGAAAATATGTTCGTTAGAGCTCTAGGGGTGTTTTTTTTTTTGGGAAATTCAAGAAAAATTATTCCCTTTCTGATATTTTAAAAAGTTTAGGGTAAAAAGGTAATTTTAAATTTTTCCATTTTTCCCCTAATTTCAAAACCTCTTTTTCTGTTTTTTGCAATTCAACCTACCAAAATTGGGGTTCTGACAGCTGCCCCTCTTTGCTAGAGCCTGAAATTATTACTAGCGAACAGCAAAGACTAAAAGAACCCTAATTTTGGATAATATAAGAGAATGTCAAATCATTGAATGCATTTTTTTTGCCAAAATTTAACATTGAGAGGACAAAACCACTAATGCCGAAGTCTTACATAGTGTTCTATCTTTCACCTTTTCCAAGTGTCCAATGCTGAAGTCTTATATGGAGCACTTGTGATGAGGCATCCAATGCCAAAGTTATATATGGATTGCCTCTTCTTTTTTTAACCCAAAATATAATGAATTTTGTCATTCAACAATTCTTGTATTATTAAGGTTATGGCTTTAAATCCTGGGGCCTTGACATATGATTTTAGGATTTGACTATCTTGGATCTGCTCTGAAGAGGAATGATGTGAAGGAAGAGCTGTTTGGATTAAAGGAGTTTTTGGATGATAGAGGAAGTACGGTAGAGAATGGAATGATGCCTGGGTTCATGGTTTTAGGTTGGAGAGAGGAATCCCTAAAAAATTACAAAAATGAAAATAAAAATTACATTAGAGCCATCACTTCTACCCTTTGAACTTTTCAAGCAGCTCCCTCAACTTCCTGGAAGGTCTTCTGTTCTTGACACCGTTTTTATTTGAGCTTATACATTACTGAGGACCGGTATTTGTTTCAAGCATCCTTTGAGATTTCTTCATCAACAGTCTGGACTCTTCAATTTTTGTCAAAATATTTTGAATGGTTTCTGCATCCACCAAGGAAGACTTTCTTGTTCTTAATCAGCTCATGTATCTTCAGCCGGCATCATGCAAGGTCTGCATCTACTGAGGAAGACTTCTTTAATCAGCTCATGCATTTTCAGCACCTTCTCTTTTGAAAACGACACCATGCCTGTTTCTGTTTATGGATGATCACATATTGATCTCCTCTGTTTTTCTAAGGACAAGCTTTGAGTATTTCAAGTATCTTATTCAAATTCTCAATAAACAAATTATGAAAACCTAATAATGCAAAACAAAAGAGAAATCTGAATAATAAGCGGAAGTAACATGAGTCGGGAATTTATGATCAAGGGAACTTTATCATTAACCATCCCAATACTTGGGGATTTATCCATGTGTTTCAATCCAGATACCATTTCCTCCCTTAGAACAGATCATATTGCTTCATGACGCTAAGCATGGAATCACCAAGTTTAGTCAGAGAAAGAAACCAGACATCGCCATCCAATTCGAGAATCATAGGATTGAGGCCATAAGATTGTCACTTTGCTTCTGTTCTTTCTTCTTCATTTTCCTTTTCCTTCTTCTTCTTCTTCTTCTTCTCTCTCTCTCTCTCTTTTTGGGAAGACTTTCCAAAACACTACCACTTTGATCATCAGCACATTCATTCTGCATCATTGGGCTTTTCCATCATTCCTTCATTACCAATCTCATCAGCGTAATTCTGCTATTTCCAAGACATGATTTGATCGGAGAGGACTTAACACTAGGACAAAATGTAGGCTAGGGTTTGGGTTTAGAAAAGAAAGGATTATTAGGCTCAAAATTTCTTAAATTCATAAGTAATATCAAGGCTTGCAAGGTCACTTGAATTTCCTTTTGTACCCAATTCCCTTGTTCTTCACTCCCTTTTATTGGTTATTCATTTTCTTTCCTTCCTTTCTCTTTTCCTTTTCCTTAACCATTTTTCTTCTTTTCTCTCTCTCTCTCTCTCTCTCTCTCTCTCTCTCTCTCTCTCTCTCTCTCTCTCTCTCTCTCTCTCTCTCTCTCTCTCTCTCTCTCTCTCTTTTTTTGGTGCACTTTATTTCCCTTCTACCTTTCTCTTCGTTTCTCATTTTTCTTCACCATTCTATCCTTCATTCTTTTATAATTTGCCCCATTCTAAACATTCCCTTTCAAATCCCAACTTGCCCCAGTTTAAAATTGCAAGCCTTGATTTAAGGTAAATCAAAAAGGAGTATAAAGGCTCAACTGGTCTATCTAGGGGTTTGTTTTAGTTTTGCGGGATTCAAGACAAGGACGGCCTCTCGTCATTTCAAACATGTCCTGGTTTAGGCATAATATTCTTTCACAACATCTGAGTTGATTGGCCAAGAAGTGTCTCACCATCCATATCTGTCAGTATCAAAGCTCCTCCAGTTAATACTTTTTTGACAACATATGGACCTTCATAATTGGCCGAAACTTTCCTTTGAAATCTTCTTGGTGCGGTAACATCTCCTTTAACACCAAATCCCCCAATTCAAAAGTCCTCAGCCTAACCTTCTTGTTGTAAGCCCTTGCAATTTTCTTCTAATATAACTGTCCATGATACAATGCCTTTAGTCAATTCAACTGATCAAACCTGGCTTGGATCCATTCCGCTTCATCGAGTTCTACTTCCATATGGATTCTCATCGATGGAATTTCAACTTCAATAGGTAATACCACTTCCATTCCGTAAACTAAAAAAAAATGGAGTTGCCCCAGTTGATGTTCGGATTAACGTTCTATAAGAATGAAGATCAAACGACACCTTCTCATGCCAATCCTTGTATGTCTGTGCCATCTTTTCAATAATCTTCTTCACATTTTTGTTCGCTGCTTCCACTGCTGTGTTCATCTTTGGCCGATATGGGGGCAAAATTATGATGCTGTATTTTCAATCCTGCACACATTTTATCCATGTCTTTGTTATTAAGATTTTTAGCATTGCCTGAGATAATGGCTTGAGGGATACCATATCTACAGATAATATTATTCTTCAGAAATCTCAAAACATGCGATCTTATGACACTTGTGAATGACATGGCCTTTACCCATTTGGTGAAGTAATCAATAGCTACCAACATGAACCGATGGCCATTAGATGCTTTTGGCGATATTGGACCAATTACATCAATTCCCCATATCACAAATGGCCATGGTGAAATCATAACATGCAACTCAGTGATTGGAATATTGATCCTATCGGCATATATTTGACACAAATGACATTTCCTGACATGATCATAGCAGTCATTCTCCATGGTGCTCCAATAATACCCATTCGAAGTATCTTCCTAGAGAGCATGTGCCCATTCATGTGCGGCCCACATATGCCTCCATGCACCTCTTATATAATCTTCATTGCTTATTTTCCATCAACACAGGTGAGTAGTACCTCATGGTATGATTTTTTATACAGTTTCCCACAACTTAGGAAGAATTGCCCTACTAACTATTGGATGGTATGCCTTTCAGTTGCTGTAGCTTCTGGCGGAATCATCCCATTTTCCAGATACCTTTTAATATCATAAAACCATGGCTTCTGATCATTGTCCTCGTCTTCAATCAATGACCAATGAATAGGCTGATTCCTTACTTCTACCTCAATTGGCTGCAAATTAGTTTCTCCAGTGATACCTATCATAGAAGCAAGAGTGGCTAGTGTGTCCGCAAATTGATTTTTGCTCCATGACATATAATTGAAACTGATATGCTTGAATTTCGAACTTAACTCCTCCTGGTACTTGTGGTAAGGTAGTAACTTCTTATCTCTAGTTTTCTATTCTCCAGTTGTCTGAAAAATAATTAAGCTTGACCCCCATACACATCGACTTCACATATTCCCATGTCTAATGCTGTCAACAGAGCTAAAAAGCATGCCTCATATTCCGCCACATTATTAGTGCACTCAAAATTCAACCTTGCAACAACAGGTATGTGTAGTCCATTTGGTCTTACAAGCACTGCCCCAATTCCGTTCCCCTTGATGTTTGCAGCCCCATCAAAATAAATCTAGATTGAAATACATAGATAAATCCCCAAGTATCAGGATGGTTAATGATAAAATTCCCTTGATAATAAATTCCCAACTCATATTTACTTCTGCTCATTATTCAGATTTCTCTTTTGTTCTGCATTATTAGGTTTTCATAATTTGTTTATTGAGAATTTGAATAAGATACTTGAAATACTCAAAGCTTGTCCTTAGAAAAACAGAGGAGATCAATATGCAATCATCCATAAACAGAAACAGGCATGGTGTCGTTTTCAATAGAGAAGGTGCTGAAAATGCATGAGTTGATCAAAGAAGTCTTCCTCAATAGATGCAGACCTTGCATGATGCCGTCTGAAAATACATGAGCTGATTAAGAACAAGAAAGTCTTCCTTGGTGGATGTAGAAACCATTCAAAATATTTTGACAAAGACTGAAGAGTCCAGACTGTTGATGAAGAATTCTCAAAGGATGCTCGAAACAAATATCGGTCCTCAGTAATGTATGAGCTCAAATAAAAAGGGTATCAAGAACAGAAGACCTTCCAGGAAGTTGAGGGAGCTGCTTGAAAAGTTCAAAGGGTTGAAGTGATAGCCCTAATGTAATTTTTATTTTCATTTTTGTAAATTTTTAGGGATTCCTCTCTCTAACCTAAAACCATGAACCCAAGCATCATTCCATTCTCTACCGTACTTCCTCTCTCATCCAAAAACTCCTCTAATCCAAACAGCTCTTCCATCACGTCATTCCTCTTCAGAGCAGATCCAAGATAGTCAAATCCTAAAATAATATGTCAAGGCCCCAGGATTTAAAGCCATAACCTTAATAATACAAGAATTTGAAGAATTTTTGAATGAAAAAATGCATTACATTTAGGGTAAGAAAAAAAAAAAAGAGGCAACCCATATAAAACTTCAGCATTGGATGCCTCATTGCAAGTACTCCATGTAAGACTTCAACATTGGACACTTTGAAAAGTTGAAAGATAGAACACTATGTAAGACTTTGGCATTAGTGGTTTTGTCCTCTCAATGTTAAATTTTGGCAAAAAAAAATACATTCAATGATTTGACATTCTCTTATATTATCCAAAATTAAGGTTCTTTTAGTCTTTGCTGTTCGTTTTTTTTTTTTTATCAGTAATCAAGGAGATAAAAGTATATTAATGGTAAAAGATAGAAACAGTGTCTTAATGGTACATAGAATATGTACCTAAGACAACAAAGAAAAGAAAAACAGAAAAGACATAACAGGACCTAGAAGATAAAACCAGCCAGCCCTCTAGTCTTGGAATGTCTCCCCTATATAGAACTCATGAAAAGGAACATTCAACAAATAATTTTCTAAAACAACCCAATCGTACATCAATTTCAGAATTTTTTTCTCCAGGCTTGCTGAGTTTTTTTCTTGATCTCTGAAAGTTCTGTGATTTCTCTCCCTCCAAATCCCCCATTATATGGCAACTAGAGTTACATTCCAAAGCATAGACTTGCTGGATTTCCTTTTCGACGTCCCCCATGACTGCAAAACCTTGGAATAGCTCTCAGCTTGAGCCCATGGAGTTCTGAACCTTCCAAGGATCTTATTCCATAGGTTTCTTGCTTCCCTACAGTGAACCAATAAGTGCTCCACTGATTCTTCTTCTTCTTTACACATTATAAACGATTAGGGAGTTGTCAACCTCTGTTCTTTAAGTGATTGATCGTTAAAATCTTGTCCAATGCAGCAGCCCAAATGAAGAAGGATACCTTACTTGGCACTGACTTTGTCCAGATCAGATGGCTTTCTTGAAACATTGAACCAAAAGAGTTTAGAGACTCAAAAGCTGCTTTGACCGAGAACAAACCAGACCTGCTATTTGACCACAATCTAGAGTCTTCCTTTTGATCCAACTGAACACTGTACACTTCTTGAAGAAGTTCTTCGTGGCTATTTAGTTCCCAATCAAAGAGATTTCTTCTTAATATAATGTTCCACACAATACCAGCGTCAGAGAACGATATATAATCACTAACCAAAGCACCCTTATCTCTACATATATTGAAGAGGCCTGGGTATGAATCCTTCAACCTCCCCTTTCTGCACCAAATGTCTTCCCAGAACTTTATCCTCCTCCCATTGCCGATTGAAAAACTGCAGTCCTTTTCAACAGAAGACACCAACTTAGCTATTGGTTTCCAAAAGCTAACCCCAAAAGACGATTTTGGTTTGTTCGGAAACCAATCCCCAAACGGAACTCCATACTTCACCTGGACCACCCTTCTCCATAGGTTATCTCTTTCAATCCCATACCTCCATACCCATTTTTGAAGAAGAGCTTTGTTAAATAACCTTAGAGGTCTGATCCCAAGGCCCCCTTCTCTCTTCATCCTACATATGGACTTCCAATCAACCAAGTGAAACTTGTGCTCTCCGCTTGGTCCTTCCCAAAGAAATCTTCTCTGAATTAGTTCCAGTCTCTTAGCTATAGAGATAGGAATATACATTATGGACATGAAGAAAGATGGCAAACTTGCTAGCACACTAGAGATCAAAGTCAGCTTTCCCCCTTTAGATAGAGTGCAGCTTTTCCACACCGAGAGCTTTTTCTCCGTTCTCTCAATGATTGGATTCCAGACTGAAGTTTTCTTGAAACCTACTCCAAGTGGGATTCCAAGATATGAAGATGCAAAATTGCTGACTTTGCATCCCAAAAATAGGCTTAGGTTAGAGATATTCTCTACATTGCCAATTCCTATCATCTCACTCTTTCCCAAATTAACCTTCAAGCCCGAACACGCCTGAAAACAAATAAGAATGCCCTTTAACCACCTAACTTGCTGGATACTTGGCTTGCAGAAAATCAGAATATCGTCAGCAAATAGTAAGTGATTTATAGATATATTTCCCCCAAAGGATACTCCCTCAAGGCCTCCAATAAGTGAGGCTCTCATCATCATTCTACTAAAAGTTTCCATGACCAACATGAAAAGGAGGGGAGAGGGAGGATCCCCTTGCCGAAGGCCCCTTTGGGTGCTGAAAAACCAGCCGTAGAACCGTTCACCATCACGGAAATTCGGACTGTTGAAATACAAAATTTGATCCATTTCCTCCACCTTTCACCAAACCCCATCCTCCTTAATATGTATAACAAGAAGTCCCAGTTTACACTGTCGTAAGCGTTTTGCAAATCTAGTTTACACATGATCATATCTCGGTTCTCCCTTAGGCAAGAATCAGTACATTCATTGGCGACAAGGATACCATCTTGGAGCTGCCTCCCTCCAACAAATGCACCTTGAGCTTGAGAGATCAAAGAATTCAGGACCACCTTCAGTCTGTTAGCTAGAAGTTTTGCTAAGATCTTATAGACACTACCAACAACACTAATAGGTCTGAAGTCTTGCACTTGAAATGACCCCTCCTTTTTGGAATAAGCACAATGAAAGTTGCGTTAAAACTCTTCTCAAACCTCCCAACCATATGGAATTCATCTATGGCAGCCTTTAGATCATGCTTGATGACATGCCAGCAGGATTTGAAAAAGGCTAAAGTAAACCCATCCGGCCCCGGCGCCTTATCACCAACAAGTTGGTCAATCACCCCTTTAATTTCTTCCTCTGAAAAAGGCCTTTCCATACAGTCCCTTTCCTCAGTTGGTAGACTCTCAAACTCCAGTCCATCAACCGCTGGTCTTGGCCTAGACTCCTCTTTAAAATGGTTGCATAAAAAGTCAGATAACTTCTCCTTTATGTCCTCTTGAGCCTCGTACATCTGCCCGTCCACCTCTAATTTGCTGATTGAGTTAGCACGCCACCTTGAGTTAGCCATCCTATGAAAAAAATTTGTATTTTTGTCTCCAGCTTTCAGCCAAATAGCTCTTGATTTCAGCCTCCAGCTAACTGCTTCCAAAAAAGCCCACTTTCTAAATTCAGTTTTTAACTTCTCCTTCCTCACCCATTCATTCGTAGAAATCTGCCCATTATCTTCTATTTCATCTAACTCTTTTATTTGAACTAAGATCTTAGATAAATGCTCATCAATCCTCCCAAGTTCCTCAAGGTTCCATTTCTTTAATAACAATTTCAGCAACTTCAGCTTCCTATTAAGAACAAAGCTGGGCTTTCCTACCACCTTCAAGTCACCCCACCACCTCTCCACCATCTTGACAAATCCCACATCTTCTAGCCACATATTTTCAAAGCGAAAAGGAGATGACCTTTTTATACTGTCCTCACATCTAAGCATTTCCGAGTCAAGATGTTTATCTTCATGGGGAAACCACCATATCCCTTCTTGAGGATCTTCGACCGCTAAGACGATTCCCCACTGAATTAGTCTTGTTATTCACCGACCAGGACAGCCTCTGGAGTTCTCTAACCATTTTCTTTTTGGATTTAACCTCCTTCTTATGTTGGGCTTCAATGGCTGCAAACAAAGCCATCACCTCCATCTCAAATCCCTCGAAGGAGACTCCCAACGCGCTGCTCATCTCCATGATCTTGCATAGCACCCCTTCCTGAAGATCCTCCTCTACCTCTCTGATCTCATTTTTCCATTCCGACTTCTGGAACTCCTCCAACGCAGAATCCTGAAGTTCTCCAGCAGCTGAGAAAGGGTTAACCATCTTTATAGGAGATATAATTTCCCCTACTTCTTCCCCCTGAAATACAACCAGTTGCCCCTTAACCTCCATCTCAGGTTCAGGCCCAGAAACGATGCCTTGGTAACTAGCACCTTGAAGCAAATGATCTGAAAACCCATCTTCTGAGTTCACCTTCTCGACCAACCCCATCGAACCACATAACAACATATCTTATTCCTGAGAAATTTCCCGATGATCAGTAGGCTCCTGATAAAGAACAGCCAAACTTGCCAAAGGAGACACCTTTACAGACTCATCATTCGAACCATCTACAGGCGAACCTCCCCCTCCAACGCCATCGTTGCTATCCAAGGATAAGACTTCATCTTCACCGAGTGAGCCGAGTGATGCTGAATCTTCCAAATCCAAGCATCCGGACACCTGTCTAACCAACATAGGGTAATCGCCATCTTCCACCGTGGTACCTTGGGATATAGTTTCTAATATGGGGGATGCCCAATTTTGCTCAACATGGGGTTCCTCTTCAAGCTCGCCACCTGTTCCAGAACGAGAACCCTCTGCATTTAGATCGATTACACTATTTCCTAAAGGACAGGTCATCCCAACTGGGCCAGGATCCAAGCTGTGGCCCTCCCCCAACTCGATCCAAGATCCCATTTCAAACTGAGGCCTTGGAGCACCCACGCCCAACCCTGGAGGCCCACTGCCCTCCTGGGGCTTAGGTGTAAAACCCCGAATTTTCCTTAAATAATAAATTAAATTAATAAATAATATTCTTGAGAGTTATAATTGATGGAAATATTTTATTATTGTAGGGGATGATATAATTAATGGAGATCCAGAGTTAGACGCAGATCTGACCGTCCAATCATGAGATATCGAGGTATGTGTTCTGATGGGGCAGTGTGTATAGGAAAGTTTACATGTGAGATACATGGGATCAAGAAGTATATATATTAGTTTATTAACCTAAAACACATACGTTTTGTATTTCGCTCATATACAACAGCCGCAAGCGACAAACACGATCGAGCAACTAAGGAAGAAGGAGGAGGAAGAAAGGACTGGGTTTTGGTGTTCTTCATCGTCCAGGGATTATCTCACGTTTGTGAGTATAGTTGGTTGGAGAAGAGAAGGAGAAATACGCACGAAAGAGGTAGGTGACATTGTTTTCGTTCGTTTTTGGTATTTTACGTTCGTTTAATCGCAAAAGCATGTTTTTATATGATCTATTGATGTATTTAGTTTAGTATCAATATTATATGTATGATAGAATGAGGTTAGACGAGAAAAATCACGATTTAGAACTGTTTCTGTTCGTTTTTGGATGACCGCCGACCTCGACTGTACTCGGCGATCATCGGCGATCCTCGGCGCTAGTTATAAATCTTAGACCACTGGAAGACGTATCGTCGGCGTCCTGTTTTGAATTACCGCCGACCACAGACCACCGGGGCGATCCTAGGCGCTCTGTTCAAATTTTGCAGATTTTTGAAATTTCAAACCCTGATTCAATTCCAAACTATTTTTAGACAATTTTAATGATTAATTAAGATGTTTAAAGACCAAAATAAATTATCTAATTCCCTGTTTTACAAAAAAATAAATTAGGAAGATATTTAGGACATTAGTTGCCAAACTTTGAAAGTAATTGAGAAATCTAGTTTTTGGAAACCTTACTATTATTTAATTACTAGACATCTTTTAAATGACACCATAAACCAGAAAACTTTATAAAGAGAATTCAGAAATCAGATGACCGAATATTGAAGTAATTGACAGATTTAACCTTTATATGCCGCTAAGCACCAACCCTTATAGAAATATTATATTTTAAGGAATTTTGAAATCTAGTGGGCATAGCTGGTTATGGATCCATAGTTGTTACTAGATAGCTGAGAGATATGTCATTTGGGTTGAGTTACTCTTATATGCGACGCGCTTCCTTTGCAAGTTAGTTTGTCTGGGAAGGTCCTATGTCTGGAGGGACACCTCGGTGAGCCGCTGGTGATTCCCTGTACATGTGGATAAGCGACCATCTCCATGTATTGATTCTGGTGCTGCATACTGGTGGTACATGCCAACTCTGATGGGTACGTGTGCAATAAGTTAGTGACTACGGCTCTTGTCTAAGCTGCGCTGCATAGGACTTGAGTATCATTAGTAGCATGGCTCCTAAACCGCACAGTGGTATAGCAATTGGTTGAGAATCATCTCAAAAGGTTTATCTATCTTTGTGAGTCCTACAATGACACTGAAATCACAAGCACTTATTATTATTGTATACATGCTGGAGGCATGTGATTGAGCTATTGATCGGATGTGACTGTTTAGTGCATCCTAGCAAAGCATGACTTATGTTAATGATTTTGATATTGGATTCTTATAAATGAACTTGCTGAAATTCATTTCTAGAACTGTTTATCATACTGTTTTGTATTCATAAATGATGCGAATGATTATACGAGCCTGATTAGTCGATATTGCTTAATCGTGCATGAACTGTTACTTTACTTATATTAACTGTTTAATCATGCATGTGTTACCTACTAGGATATTCGTATCTCACCCTACTTTTATTTCATTTTTCAGCTGATACGCGAGAGGGGGATGATAGTGATTTCCAGGGAGAGGTAGCTGAGTATTCACCGGAGGATTACTTTTATCCAGATCTTGTTTGAGGTGAAGGATTGTTTAGACTTAGTCATAATTGATAGACTATTATTCATTTGGATTTGATGTACTAGAGAGATGAGAGAGATAGTAACCATTTTATTTTACCAGACTTTGACTTTAATGATTGATGATTAACTTTAATGTTTATTTGAGGATTTTAGACTACACTTCCGCACATACTTATTTCCGCACTCTAATAGTATAATAAAGTGAATGGATTTTTAATTCTTTAGTCTGGTATATTCTTGATGTATATTTGATATGGGCCAGTAACACCTCGGATTTGGTTGTTGAACTGAATTCGGGTTGTTACAGTAGCGAATCGGGTTCGGGTCGGGTGCCGGTTTGCACTGACCCGGGTTCGAGGCGTTACATTAGGTCTCCAGATCATGTTGACGGGTGGGTTAGGTGTCTGGGCCCACCTGCAAGGATTTTGAAAAGAGTCTACAACGTTCTCTAAGGAAGCATTTAATGAGAGTTGAGCACACACTCTTTCAACTGACGGCAAGACACTTCTCTGACAGAGACTTTCATCTCCACCTCCACCTGGCACCCTGATTAGTGCCACGTCTTCGTCTTCTTCATTGAGGAGGTGGGACCATCTCCGACAAGACCCCTGAACAACTTCCGACAGCACCATTATTGAAACTTCAAAACTTTCCGAACCATCCCACAAACATATAGAAGAAGGGATTCTCCTCGAAAATCCCTCCCTCACAAGCATTGAAACTTTTGTCAGATCGTTATGGGACACCTCAATGGACCCAATCTTAACTCCACCCCCGCAGATAGCCCCCACCCTTTTCAACGAGGAAGAAGCTAGAAGATGAAAGGGAATTCCACTGATGCATATCCAGGACCCTGCCGATTTTTTAGGCTCGACATTGAGACTACTGGTCGTTTTAAACCTGTAGAAACCGACTTTTGCTCGACCCTCCAACAGGATAGCTTTTAAATGAATGAGAAAGCCTATCTCCTCCTTTGACTGAGCAAACATTACCGCCTTATTTTCAGATAGCTCGAAAAGTGAGCAGTCCTGGTTGAGAATATTTCGCAGCTTAACTTGGACGCCTTCCCACTTTAAAGGAGCACAAGTTTGATAGCACATCACAGCACGAGCCCATCTCGAATCAGACAGGCATGCTCGAAGAATCCCAACAAAGAGGGGCAGCTTTCAGAATCCCAATTTTGGGAGGTTGAATTGCAAAAAACAGAAAAAAGAGGTTTTGAAATAAAAGTTTGAAATTAGGGGGAAAATGAAAAAAATTAAAATTACCTTTTTACCCTAAACTTTTTAAAATATTAGAAAGGGAATAATTTTTCTTGAATTTACAAAAAAAAAACCCCCTAGAGCTCTAAAGAACATATTTTCCTTCTCTTGTTCGTGGGTTGCTATTTTGGCAACCAAAATCTAGGGGAAAGCTTCTAAAATGAATCCTAAGTCAATATAAAGCAATCAAAATAGGATTAGAAGGCTTCTTGGAAAGTTTTAGCAATCTTTTCAAATTTCAGAAATTTCCAAACGACTGTTATAAAAGTCGTTCAAAACCAGAAACCATATCTTTTTGGCTCTCTCTCTCCTTCTCTTTCTTCTTCTGCTTAGGTTAGAATCTTCCAAAAATACTGTTAAGTCACCCTTTCTCTCAAATGAAGCTCTCTCCAGATTTTTTATCCACCGAAAATGGCAACCAGCCATTATAAAACAAGAGTTTTCTCTTCTCGTGGAACGACTTCTTTCTGCTGGAAAAACCTTAATAGTTATGGTAAACTACTTCTCTCTCTTCAGACACCTGCAAATTTTATCTTCTATCCAGACATCCAGGTAAACACCATTCTCTTTTGTTTTTTCGTTAGCTTATGAATTGATTGATTTTTATGCATGTAATGTGTAATCTGATTGTTTAAAGTAAATAAAAATCTCCTTTTGAATTGTGTGAGCAGTTTATTTACCTCTCTCATATATCCTTTTTCTATCGTTACATGCATGATTTGTTAACATTTATTTGTATGTAACATGCTTCATTAACTCCATGAATACCCATGAATGTTCAACATCTGTGACACTTTTAAGTTTATTTGAAAACTAATGGAAGACATTATAAGGTTTCTCTACATGGCTTAAGATAACAAAATGTTGTAATTTGTTCATGTAATGAGGTGATTCCGGTATGCTGTTAACCATGAATTTTCACTATAATATCTAAGAATTAGGGAATTTTTAAAGTTTAATACCATTTGTAAGGGTTGCTGTTTAACTTTTACAGAAATTAAGGGTTTAAACAAAAAGCAAAGATTATGTTTTTAACCAAATTAAAAAAAGCAGGAATGGTTATTTAATGATTTTAATAAGCCCAGATTGAATGATCCCAGATAAAAATAAAATCACATCAGATTTCTTGACCTAAGACTGAATGATCTACAATGATGTCACTCTGGAGTTCCTGATCCCCACAATAAGTGACCTTGAATTGAAAGATCCTGGACTTAAGTCACCCTGAATTTTCTAAACCAAGACTAAGCAACCTTGGATAAAAATATTCTGACTTGAATGATATAGAGTAATTGATGCAGGACGAAGCGACTTCGTATCATATGATTGACACCTCTCTTCATCGAAAAATAACAAAAATATAAGACTTATTATATTCATTGGTTTCATCCTTTTGTCAAAGAGAGGCAATTTTCACAAAAAAAATCCATTAGTAAAGAAAAATAAGGAGGATGTTAAATTTCTAAAAAATAAAATAAAAAAAATTAGAGAAAATAAAAAGAAATTAAAAAAAGATAAAATAGGGAGAAGATTACAATACATACAAGAGAGGGTGACATCATGTACTCATCCTTCCTTCTCTGTTCTCTCTAATATTTCCTTTCTCTTGTTCCTTGTTTCTTTCATCATTTTACCCACTCAATTTCTCCCCTTTGTACTCTCTCGTCCCTCCCCTTTTATTTTTGTTATGATTTATTATGTTATAAAGAGGTATCTATGTAATTTTACATTTTTAAATAATCACGTGATCTAAAGAGGTGAGGCTGACTAAATCAGCACAAACTCTTCTTTCTCCCTTTCTATCTCTCTTCAATCTTATAATTCTCTAACATTTTATGGTCCCTAGAACTCCAATATGGTATCAAGGCATTGATCCACTAATAATTTCCTTTTCATTTCTTCCTCTTCTCCATCTTCTTCTGCCTCATTTACCTTTTTCATTTTCTCTAATGTTGTTAAATTTCCATATAGAAAGGGCTAGAAATCTGCGAACACTGAAATGAATAGTGCTCATGAACATAGTTCTATGAACAATTTTTGTACCTTCATCATCACCATACATTCTCCATATGGTTGGGGTTTGCTGTTGTGATGATATGCTGCTATGAAGGCTTCCTTTTCTTCTCAAATCTAATGCACTACTGTGCCAGAAAAGAGGTTTATTTTGAAGAACATGACAGTGGATTGAAGTAACAGTAATGTGATACTGTTTTTCCAGTGTACAATGGTTCCAGTAGACTGTTGAGGGAAGATCAGTTCCTTGCACCTTCATATTAACCTTTTTTTTTTTCCTTCAAGATTTTTCAAGCTTCTTGATTTCTTGTGCTGTATGTTAAGGTAAGATGGCTTGTACGAGTGACATAAAGGTTCCTATTCAAGCATATAGTGATGTTGCTAGCACTAGTATAACATCTCTAAATTATAATAACCAGTTGTTGTGGGCTCAGTCTACTTGTATGTTGAAGCAAAAGGAAAATTAAAGTTCTCATTTTTGGATCCTCTATAGAAAATTGCTGAAGACTATGATGAATGGTTTAAGGGCAACCATATGGATCTAACTAGCCATTAATGCTGTTTATTGATATAATGAAGGAATTTTGGGAGACTGTTAAAGATATGTATACTCAAAATAAAAACATATCAAGAGTGTATCAATTGTATGAAGATATTTTTAACTTGAAGCAAGATACTATGAACTCAAGTGATTATTACAATTCCTTTTGAAGGTATGTGGGAGGAATTAATTGTTTACAAACCATTGCCCATTGGTATAGAAAAGCACAAAAAGTTAAGAAAGGAATTCTAGGTTGCTAAAATTTTATTAGAGCTGAATTCTGGTTATAAATTTGTCAATGAATCAAAGCCAAATTCCTTATCCCAACCAGTTGGGTTCCGCAATATGAATCTTGTTCCTCTGTCCCAATCTATCAAGGACTCTATCTTCAGTTAGCCTATGTTTTCATAACCACTTTGACATACTACATCCATTCTCTTATTGAGATTCTTGTTTAGACTGCATAACTTAGTAGATTTATCAAAGTTCCACACTGACTGCCAACCAACACCACCCTCCTATTCCTTTATCCCAACTTGGGACCAGCGGCACCCAAAAGATATAACAATGAAAATCACAAAATAATGTTGGTGGAATCATGATTTACAGGACTGGCCGGTCCGGATCGGGATCGCTCTGTCCTAGTCCGGTATTCCAGTCCTAGACAAGGCATTTTAAGGGACGATATGAACTCAGGCGGTCCAACTCGAGACCGCCCGAGTTGAACCTTGTTTTTTTCTTTTAATTTAAAAAGGAGATTCTTGCACACTAAGCTGCAAGAGTCAGATGACCTTGCAAGTTGCCTGCAAACTCATCTAACGCAAGGGTCATGTCGCTAAAATAAAAAAGAATAAAGAGAGAGAGCCTCTCCCCGATGTCTTCTCAGGCAATCACGCAAGAGAGCAACAAAATAAAAGGAAAGACCAAAAGAAAGACTCAAAGAGAGAAAAGATAGAGAGAGCACAAGCGCCTCTCTCACGTTTGATGCTCCACATGTTGCCGACTCGCCGGTCCCGGTACCACCACCAACAAGAGAGACTATGACAGAGAGAGATAGAGATGGAAAAGGAGGGAGAGAGGGGGGAGAGAGAGACTGAGGGAGATATAGGGACACAGAGAGGAGGGGAGAGATGGACAAAAGGTCTGAGGGAGAGAGACAAAGAAGGGCAGCGATTTTTATTGTCTCATTTGTATTGACAAGGACCGACTAGTCTGGCCGGTCCAATAGAGTTTGTACCAGGACCGGGCATGACAGGTCCAATCCTAGGTCCCAGTCTAAAAAACCATGGGTGGAATTGATTACCAATTTGTGAAAGGAAAAATGTTTATTAGTGAATCTTTGCCCTCACTTATCAATATGTGCTCAAGACTGTAACAAGATCTTGTCAGTTCTAAGTCACCTAAAATCCCATCAAAGGAAGAATATACACTTATAATAGCAAGTAACAATAGTGTTGCAGTTGTTAGTCATGGTTATGTAAAGGGGCATGATAAAGGTTTAAGAGGAGAATGAGGCAAAAAAGACAAGAAAATCGCTATCAAGAAAATTATGGTAAAACCAATCATACATCTTACCACGCTAGGATATGTTTGGGAAATCTACTTGTCCCAAATGTTGCTATGTCCACTAAGTGTACCACGCAAGGTTTTCTGTTGTGGTTTCACTAGATGTTTTGCCCAATGATTGAACCGATTCAAGGGAAAATCCTAAATCGTGTAAGTCGGTGAAATTTTTTTATTTTGGGGAAATTTCAAATTTAAAAGGCCAAAAAATAAAGTTCTTTAAAAAAAACATCATTTTTGCCCATTTCGTTCGAAATTTCACTCCATTTCACTCAACATCTCACTTGATTTAGAATCAAGCACAATTTTGGAATGCTGAACAGTAAAATTTCAAAATCAGCCAGTGCTTCTATGTATGGTGAAATGAGTACCATTCCACCTCATGATGGTCAATTATCCTGAAATCAGCCATCTAGTGCTTCTATATCTGGTGACTAAGTTATCTTTTCCAAGGATGAATATAACAAATTACTAGAACAAAAATAATCTCTTAGGATGCCTTCCTCTTTACTTCTACTCTAAGCCTATTCACGTTGATTTGCCTCTTTATTCTCTTAACTGCAAAATCAATGCCGATTATTTATGATGCATCTACTCATATGATTGGTGAGTCAAGATTTTCTGTTCTTCTACTAAGTCTTCCCATAATTCATCCATTATTCTAACTTATGGTTCCTCATCTAGTATTGACAGTCATGGTGCAGTTGAACCAATCCTTCTATCTTCGTTCTTCATCCTTTATTGCGAGGTAGTATTCTATCTTATAGGGAAACTTGGTTGTAGAGTGATATGGTCCAAGAAGCTATTAAAGAGAGAAGAAATTTTTAAAATTTGGCAAAAGAATAAAACCCAAGCAAACTTAAAAAGATATAAAATTGTTAAAAAAGAAACCAAGTAGAAAATTAGCAAGACTAGAAACCATGCCAATGACAACTTGTACAATAAGCTAGGTACTAAAAAAAGTGAAAACTTTATTTATAAATTAGCAAGATTTAGAGAGAGGATGTCTTTTGAGTAGACTTGACATATTTTGAGGTCCCATTTCTCATGGACCCTCTCAACCCTCTTGTCTGTCTTGTATTTCTTCTCTCTATATATACCATACCTTTCATTATTCATAAAAAAAAAAAAGATTTAGAGAGAAGAAAATGAGTGACATAGATTAGGTTAGATGTATAAAAATTGAAGATTCAAGAGTTTTACTAAAAGATAAGGAGACTAAAGAAAGGTGGAGAAAATATTTTATGGAATTATTAAATGGAAACGTTACACAGAGATCTAAATTCTGTGTGGATGACAGCAATAATAAAAGTAAAGGACAAACTTATATTCATAGGATTTAGTTGTAGGTGTTAAAGAAGTTCTAGTCAAAATGAGAATAGGAAAAGCCTTTGGCCTTGATGGCATCCCTACAAAGGTATGGAAGTGCATGGGAGATATCAATACATCTTGGTTGACTAAATTATTTAACAAAATTTTAAGGATTAGAAAAATGCCAAATGCTTGGAGAATTAGTATAATAATGGAATATATAAGAATAACGGGCAGGAGTGTGCAACTTACTGTGACATTAAACTTATGAGTCACACTATGGAATTGTCAAAAAGAGTGATTGAACATATATTAAAGCTAATAACTAGAGTTACAGAAAACCAATTGGATTTATACATGAAAGATCCACTACTGAAGCTATGTTTTTACTTGAATTAGTTAATATAAAAGTTTACAGAAAAAAAGATTTGAACATGGTTTTTATTGATTTGGACAAAGCATAGGATAAGGTTTCAAGAGAACTAATTTGGTGGCCTTGTATAAAAAAATGTGTGCCAATGAAATATATTGATGTAATGAAAGATATGTACGAGGGAGCCTTAACTAAAGGGAAAACTATTGGCGGTGAGAGAATTGAGTTTTCGGTTAAGATAGGTTTGCATCAAGAGTCAGCTATTAGCCTTATCTTTTCGCTTTAGTTATGGATGAGTTAACGAGTTATATTCAAGATGAGGTGCCTTGGTGTATGTTATTTGCAGATGATGTAATCTTCGTAGGTCACACTAGAAAAGAAGTAGATATTAAGCTAAAATTGTGAAGAGATACCTTAGAATCGAAGGATCTTAAAATAAATCGTGCAAAAAACTGAATATATGAAATGCTCTTTTAATACAAATAATAATATAACTAATGAAACATTAGAATTGATAATCAGGATATTCTTTAAAGTACTAACTTTAAATATCTTGGATCAATGATACAAAATGATGAAGACATAGCGCCTAGGATTAGAGCTGCATGGCTCAAGTGGACGGGTGCTTCTAAGGTATTGTGTGATAATCATGTTCAACTTAAAGGGTAAGTTTTATAAGACAGTAATTAGATCAGCTATATTGTGTGGTATAAAATGTTGGGCGGCTAAGAATCAACATGTTTAGAATATAAGTGTTAACGAGATGAAGATGCTAAAACGGACTTGTGGCAAAACTAAAAAAACAAAATAAGAAATGAAGACATACGAAAATGATTAGAATAGCATGTATCGAGGATAAAATGGAGGAGAGTAGGTTAAGGTGGTTTGTACATGTAAATAGGAGACTTGGCGATGCACCCGTAAGAAGGTTTGAGAGGATGCATATTGAAGGGCCAAGAGATCAAGAGGAAGACTAAAAAGACACAGATTGAGTCAATAAAATAAGACTTACAAAAACATAAATTAATGGAAGATATGTTTTTTGATAGAGCGGGATGGAGAGACAAGATCCATGTCCCCGACCCCACTTTGGTAGGAATTGGCTTTTGATGATGATGATGACTTATTCTCTCAATTGTTCAGTGAATTTCTGCCCTTTTTTTGCGTCTTTTAGTATCTCAAGACGAAGAATACAACTCATCAAGAGTGTAAGTCAAACAGACTATTTTACCTCAATATTCTTCTCCACAAACTATCGCTGTTGTTTACACTCATGTGTCTCCTTTGTAGTAGCATTATCTAATGTGAAGCTGTTCGCCCGTGTGAAGAGACCACTCCCTGGATAGTTTATTTCGTTTGTGCCAGTTTAAACCAACGGTCAGAAGGGAGCTGGGGGTGAAGCTCTCCATGGTACGGTAAGGGCGTATTAGTAATTCTCTTTGGTCAGTAATATCAAAAGGCATAACCAACCATAAAGTATACGTTCCACACCTAGCAGCCAAGTTACAACACAAGAGTAAACACTGGCCTGTTAACCTCAAGAAAATGAAATGAAAACTTGGAGAAACTTAGTATAAGGAAGGCCATGCAAAGAACGGTTAAGAAGCATTGGAAGTTGGGTGCCAAGTATTAGAGACCAAAAAAATTGGTGTCAAGACTCTGCCCATTTGCTGTTTGGTTCTTCAAATGACAGAAATAGAAATGCAAGAATCTTCGAGGAAAAATAAAAATCAGAGAGCATAAGCCAAGGAATATGTTCAGAATCATATACCACTATGCAAACTGCAAAGGCAACAGGATAATTTCCCCGACATTGATATGCTTTTATTGAATACGATGATACCATTTTGTATGAATTTCAGTATGTTGCTGTTTGCCTTGTTTCTCATTTATTATCTCAGTATACATTTCGCATTCCCTGTTCTGCACTTATCTTTTTGGAAATTACTAATCAGAAATTAAAGGGAAAAAAAAAGTTGAGATCAAATAGATTAAATAGATAAATCACTTAGTGTTCCAATGCATAAGACCAGTTTACCAAACGATTTGCAACTCAAAGAGCAAATAAACTAGAAACTCTCTTAAAAATTAAAAAAGGGAGTGATGAAAGGACTGACCTTAATTTGGTAGAGTTTGATATGCTGGTGTTTTTGTTTCTTCTCTTGATCTTCTTCATGTTTTTTAGCAGCATGGTTAACATGAATTGTTAAATCATCAGATCTAGATGCAACCCCATTTGCAATAGCTAAAACGCTCGTCGTAGTAACCGAATCGATTGCTGCTCTCCAACTGGCATCGCCATCTTCCTCTCCGCTACTGCAGCAGCCCAAATCCTCGCTATTCGGCATTGAATTGCACCAAGGAAAACTCCTGTTCGTGGCTTCGTGCCTTCTGCTATTCTTTACTCGGAATTTTTTAGTGAGAGTCTGTGTTTAAAAACTCTGATTCTGACAGGGCTAGTAACTCGGACCTGCTGAATAGCTCGTCGTCACAAAATGTTTTAAAAGTTAAAATTTAGAAATAATGTTTGGGAAAATTATGGAAAATGGTCACATTTCCATAATATTTATAAAAACATGCCCCTAAGATCATAAATTGCAGAAACAGTCCACTTTTAAAATTTAATTGCTTTGCAGAGTTAGTAGAATGTTGGCCATTTGCAAAGGGCAAAATTGCCCCTGTTTATAAAAGAGGGAAAGAGAGGGAAACACGTGAATACCTTCTTCCCCAAAATCCCTTCACTCAAAAACCCGTCAGAACGAGAAGCTTCAAGGATGCGTCAGATGCCATTTGTTTCCCTCTCTTATTACACCGTCAAAACGAGAAGCTTCAAGGGAAAGGCACGGAAGCTCATTTGGAACCCTTCCTTCTTCACGCACTCGTTGCTATTCATTTTCATCATTCACTGTCGTTGATGTTGATCTAACCGTCCACTAGGCATCACCGTCAGGGATCTCGCCACCGTCCACATGAGCCGTCAAGGTTCTCATTTCCATTAGCCGTCGTCAGTTGCTGCCAATTTTGTTGCCATTAAGAGATGTGCAGATTTTAATTTAATAAATTTTGTTATTTGAACAAAAAGCCCTAATCCCCAATGTTGCCTGTGTGAAAAAGAGGCATGTTTTTGTGTACAAAGTTATTGTTTCCATGAGTTTTGTGGATAGAGCAAAACCAAGTTGGCGTTCATTGTGTATATAGGGAAATCAAATTAATATTTCCATACCCTCTTAATTCTTATCAGAGAATTAGTTGAGTTTGGGCAAATAACGTTGAGTTATTCCAGTAAGCTATTTTGTGAGAACACTTGTGTATTTACAGAACTGAATCATTGTGACCTATGATTTGGTTTTCTCTAATAGATTATTGCTTCTTCTTATTTTATTATTTAGTTTGTTATCTAATCAAGATCTTTGAAAATTTTAATTGTGCTTTTCATATAAGAGTTAATATTGATAAGTTTCTTGTATTTGGTTAGTGTAAATTACTAGAAACAACAATGGTTAATTTTCTAACCATTAGAATAGATTAGTTTCGAAGTACACATGGACTTTGGATGGCCTTGATCCGCCCTAATCCCCAATATTGCCTATGTGAGGTGAGGTTCTGAATAAAGAAAGTTAGTCTTGTTACTCCTCATTTGCTAAATCAATAAAGATCCTAACTGTTAATATCGTCTTGTTTGGTCTGCAACACATTTATCTAGCATGAACAAGAAAAATCTTGCCATTTCAATTTAACAAGTTTCATGGGGTTACGAGTGCACCTCCTTGAACATTTGAACCTTTCAAAAGAAAGTTGCCTAGTTGCCTTCTTCCTCATCCCCTCCCTCTCTACTTGTTAATTTAATTTAAATTATTGTTTTATTCATTTCCAGAATTTGATTCTTTCTCATAACATTTCCCTAATTTAAATGTTGTTTGACTGAAAAAAAAAAACAGTGTCGAATATTAGACACATTTGTACCGATCATCAGTGGTAACATGGCCATTGAATAGCATAAAACTATTGACTTAGATTTGTCTAAGATTTTAACCTGAAAGCTTTAAAGAACAAAAAAAACAACCCCATGTATGGACATAATGATGTATGTATGTGTTACAATGCCTGAAATCTACTCGTGAGGGAGTTATCTAAGAGCCATTTTAGGCCCATCAACACAGTCCATCACTTGTATTCCCTTTTTATCAACTGGAAACCTAAAAACCTCTGTCTACAAGTCTTTCTCATTGTACACTGAAGAGGCCTAGTTTGGAATCCACAACCTTTTTCATCTCTTTATGTGAAGAGATTCAATGAGGCCAAATATGATGCGATCTATCTCATAACATGTGCTTCCTCAATAAGCAAACTATTTGATAAAGTAAGTCTCCTGTGATAGGGATGTAAGTACACCATTTTCTATGTTCTAGCTTAGGGGACCATTTTCAAGTTTCTCAAAGGAACTTTGGAATTTATATGTTTCTTAACTAGTTCCCATATATATTTTAATGGATGCTAGATTGCTTTTATGTGATTTAATTGTTATGTATGTGAATTTTACGTGGCTTAGGCATGGATGGTGCACAGGATCCCAAGGGCCCTGATGATTTCACCGACGTGCGGAGTGATATTGATCCGGTAAGGCATTCCATTGCATTATTTCTTTGCTTTTACACATTCTTATATACATTTCCTTTTATTAACATGTTTTCATTATTTTAGGTCCACCAAGCACATATTCTTCAGATGATCGGGTTTGCCCACGACTTTACAAGGCATTGTACTACTTTTGCTGCCTCCTTACGCCACTCCGAACCACAATCGCATAGGTCAGAGGCCACAGCACCCGATTTGGAGCCTTTCAGTCCCCATGATGTGCCTCCTCCACCACCTCCAAACCAATCTCCGACACATGCTAATGCCACGCCTTATGCACACCCACATGTTCCATCGCATTCTTTTGTCGTAAGTCTACCACATGATGGACCCTCGGCTACATTAGACGGTCCAAGTACTATTCAGCCCTGTCCTCGAGGAAAGCGAATAAAGCACAGTGCACGCAAGTTGCAGTCACCCTTTGTTGAGGAGCATAGATTCCTCCCATTACAAGAAGCGGAGACAAAGGTGTGGCTTTATGCCATGTCAAGGGGGTCGCCAATGTAAGTATAGGTCTTCTGTATGTGACAATGAGAAAGACTTAATTAATTTGCTATTTAATTAGGTATTTTATATATTTGACATAATTAAGAATTTTACACCATGCAATAGTGTGCTCATTGTTGGTGGTTTTTTTTGTTTGCCTTATTAGTGGAAATGGTGCAGGGAAAAGCTTGTTGATTTTGGTGAAACCTATGCAACGCAACACGAGCTAGCTGCTCTTGCTCCTCGACGAAGGGTTAGCGACTTGGTAAGTTTTTTGTATTGAGAATTGTATCATTTGTTTTAGCTTACAGTAATATTTGGATTAGTTTTCTCACTCAAGTGAATGTAGAATAGTTTATTAATGTGAATGTTATTGCTCATGTCAAATCTATGCGGGAACATGCATTAACTATCCGTCGCCACTATATGTCACCCTACACATGTGTATGTATATAGGATCCTACGTTAGCATGTTTACAATAAATAATTCACAATGCATATGAAGTAGTTTATTGACTGAGATATTATACTTATGACTTACAGGCTTCGATCCTAAAAGGAGCATTGAGCATGGCAGATGGTATACGAAGGCATTTTGCATGAGATGTTCTAGGATTTAATTTGCTTCGGTGTCATATAGTATGATAAACTTTGAATTTTTTTTATTATTCTCTCTTAGATCATTAGTAATGGCTAGTACACCTTGTATTGTCATTTGGCAGGTTTTCCTACCCGTCTTGAAGAGGAGACATTGGTTCCTAGTTGTTTTAAACATGCTAGAGAAGCGGGTGGAAGTGCTAGATTCTTTGGCAAATAAACGACCTGATCATTATCGTGTTGTCTCAACTAAATTGGTATGTAAAGAACTATATAGTGTCAATATATTATACAATTTGATATTGAATGATGCAATTGGCATTGCTGGCAAAATTTTTTGTTGATGTCTTTGATGAGCTTAAACCTGCTTGTGACAAGAGAGTGTAGGAGTGGCCAATTCACCTTGTGTTCATGCTCCATCAAAGTAGTGTGTAAGTTGTTTTACTTTATCATTCAAGTGTTACCATAAGTAATTGAGCATACATGTGATATTAAAGTGTGCCCTTACGTTGCTTACTTGGTTACTCCCATTGACTCCCACTAACACAAGTAACTTCTATTACTTGCCATGTCTACCTTGATTTAATTCCTTCCACTTGTTGTGTAGTATCAACTGCGATGTATTCTTAATGAATTTTATAGATTATTGGGATGGGCATCGATTGTTCGAGCAGGCAAGTATTTATATTCATAAGCAACTTGATGTGGTTAACACTTACACATTTTTTTATAGCAATTGTTTCATTTCCAATGTAACAGGAAAATATTGGATACTTTCGGAAGCAATTGATAGCATACCTCATGCTTCACCTTGTGAATTCAATCAAGTACCCATTTTAATTGGAATGAGAATGGGCACGACTATAACAAGATTGGATGTTGTTATTCATTCATTCTCCTTAAATTGTTTGGATGTTCTTTATATGTTCTCATTAAACTAAACCTTTTGTTTTCGAGCAACCTGTGATGGATGCAATTGAGATGGCATATTTTTCAGCCCTTTTTGCTAATTTTCCTTTATTTTTTTGTATAGTCCTACAGCGTTGCTTGCAATTTTCATTGTATCAGGTCACTTTTCCTACTACTTTGATTGTAGTTTTTGACAATAGTTGTTGTGTGTGTTCAATTTGTCACTCTATATTTTTGTCCTTATTATTTTTTCTTAACAACCTCCCCATTGCCATAACCGCTTGCATCTTTTTCAGCCTTCTCCCGTGCCTTCACACGGTCATTGTCCCACCACCCCAGATGTGGCGTCGAACGATTGCACTCTTGCGAACCAATCTATACTACTTCATAATAGAAAAGCTACAAAAAATATATATAACAAAGTGCCAACAACATGTCACTTATGACATTAAACCTATACAACCAACCAACAAAAAGGGCAAACATACTTGCAAAAAAATGAGGCATCCACCAATGTTGAACTTTTTATTTTCCCGATGATCATGATTTCGTTAAACAACACATCTAATATGAAGGATGCCCAATTATACTGACTCACCCTACTAATATCAGCTACAGCATGCAGAAAATGAAGCTTAACATGCGACTTCGAACCTGGGCATAATAAAGATCCCACAACAAATAGTACAAATGCCCGCTGAAAGGCAAGCTCAGATCCTAGAGTGCTCAATCTAAACTCTATATCGGATAGTGCTATACCATGCCTATCAATAGTAAAACTTGCACAAAGATGTGCAAGCTGCTTAGCGGGTCCATCTATGACAACCTGAGGGAGGCCCAAAATTGTACTCACATCGGCAGAGATAATGGGGACAACGGAACCAATCCTCAAACTATGACTAGATACATCAATGTGATCCACTAACCAAGTGCACACCTTCACACAAAGGGATGTGCAGCGCATTTGGTGAAGAGAACCAAATCCTATTTCAACGACTGCACTTCACAGCTCCTCGTCAAGTGCACTCACGAAATTCACAAATCTCTTTGGGGAGCATCTTGTTCCCAAAGAGGCCTGTCATGATAAACGTGTGTTACTATAACGCATATGCATAAAAAAATTCATATTGTTCAAGAAATAATATTATACCTTTCTCTTTGATTTTCCTTTTGGAGGAGGAGCATCTGCCAACTACTCCACCATTTTTTCATTTTATATGTCCTTGTACTTCTTTTTCGCACTATCCTCCATCACTTTCCATAGACCTTGTGCCTCCCGTGTGATCTACAAAATGGAAATGCATGCATGTTTATTATGATTGGAACTATGTACATTATCATTGGATATAAAGTACTTTAACCAACTCACTGTAGTGAGATTTATGAAAGACCTATTCTGCTTGCACTTTTCAAGGTACTCATTCCTATAACAAGCACATAATATAACTTTAGAAATTCCCCATGTTGAGGTTTGTAAGAGAACAAAAAAATGTATATCACAAAACACTTCATCACCTGAATGTTACAAACGCGTTGGCTGGACGCGGTGGGTGACTAGAAGAACTAGTAGATGCCTTTTTGTTCGTGTTCTTCCCCATTAATGAGCTGCAACTAACAATTTGAGGCTCACATATAATAAAACATACTTAAGTCCAGTAATTAAACAGCTGGTAACATTACAAACCCAAATAGTCATAATATATTAATATTACAAACCCCAACAGTCATAATTGACAAAACACAATGTTTCACAATGTAACTGAAAACCCACAAATTGCAAAGTAAATTAAAAGGTTTACCATAGCATAACTTCTGTGTCAAATGCTATCATATCATAAAACAGTAATAAAGATAAAAAGGAACTGAGTTGATATAAGCGTTGACTACGGACTCTACCATAACATATCTTGCCAACTTGCAAGTTAGACATCCGTTATTGAAAGTTAATTAGAGCAACAACTAAGATGCATAAACGAAGGTAAGGTCAAAGATGCATTTATACCATTCCAGTCCCTATATTTGAGATATGCAGCTTGCTCGATTGTGTCCAACACCCTTGCATTTAGAACAATGCACCTGTCGCTTGTCTTGGAATTGGAATTCAATGCGCTTGTGTTTAGGGCGCTCAGGCCGTCTTGTTGTCTTTGGTGGAAAAGAGATAGATGGGGTTTCATTTGAATCTTTAAAAGACCGCATGTCAATGTCCTGAACTGTGGGGAAGTCAAGTGTTGGCACACCGTGCATCAACTCTTCATATATTAACTCTTGAATGGCCTTATGGTAGCATAGGTCGACAAAGTCATACACATTGAGCCTTATCAAGTTCAGGACAACAAATGCATGTGCACAAAGAATGCCAACCTTAAATTCACGAAGCATTATATTCACAATAACATTTATCTCATCACCTTTTTTTTTTGGCTAGTGAAATAAAAATTTTTATTAATATATGTATCAAGTGTTTACATCCCTATAGTAAGTTACACCACGCGCTTCATCGAAGATAGTTACATATAACCAAGACGGAGCATTATCAATCCAACAACAAGAGAAATTGTCAATGCTAAAGTTGGCCAATCGATCCGCTATCGTATTGCCTTCCCTGTAAACATGTTGGATAGCGATGCTGTAAAATAGCCCCCTGAATTGCATCACCTTTGTAGCATAGGGAATAATAGTCCATGGAATGTCTGATACATTTATTAACCCTTCAGATAACTTGGACAGGATTTGAACAACCATTAAAGCATCTCCCTCTAGAATTATACGTGAGTACCTTCTTGCTCTTGCTAGCTTAATGGTCTCCAGGACAGCTATTATCTTAGCTTGAATTGAAGAAGTAGCAGAGATGATAGATGAGACGGCAGCCAGAAATCTACCATGGTTGTCCCGTGCTATAACTCCAATACCGGCCCTATTTGTTGAACGACAAAGAGCTCCATCAAAGTTCAGCTTCACCACAAAAGGAGGAGAAGTCCACTGCATCGAAATATGAGCTTCACATGGTTTCTCCATCTTCTCGTCATTTCCCAAGGCCAAGATCTCAAAACTTAGACTATAAAAGTGTTGGATAACCTGCTGAGTGTTAGGCATAGCATTTTCAAACAAAACCTTGTTCCTGTGTAACCATAAACATCCAAATATGGCCATCTTGACAATAAATTCATGAGGATCAAAATTATTACATGAGTGAGGGAGATTAAAGATATGGGAAAACCAATTCCGAAAAGATTTATGGCCTCCAAATTGTTGGGTTGCACCTCCAATGGTAGCTATCCAAACGGCTCTAGAAAAAGGGCACTCTAACCAGAAGTGCTCCACTAATTCAGCTTTCTCCTTGCAGAAGCAACAGCCATTAGAAATATAAGGTAATCTAGATGATACCAGTTGAGAAGTAGGTAACACACCTTGAAGACTTCTCCACAAGAATAATCTGATTTTTGCAGGGCACTTTAAATGCCATATTCTTAGCCACATGTTATCTTGATCTTGAAGGGTTGAGCCCAAAATCAGCTTATAGGCTGATGCAACCGAAACGTTTCCTTTGGATGTAAAGCTCCACACAGGGATATCTTTCGGCAATGAAGGAATAATTGAGGTCTCTAATATTTTTCTTGCTACCAATGGAGGCCACATAGACATGATAAACTCAGAATTCCAAGAATTTGAGGAATGATTTATTAATTGGCTTACCCATCTGATGTAAAGTTGTTGTTGCACATGCATTGGTCTTGGTAACAATTATCCTGACTTCAACCATCGATCATGAAAGAGATTAATGGATTCACCCTTGGCAATTAGCCATTTACCTCCTTGTTCAATATAACCTTTAAGCTGCTGCAGCTGCTTCCATACCCGTGAGTGTGAGGATGAAGCTTTGGCTTCAAGAAAAGTTGATCCTAGAAAATAAATTTTGTTCATTAATACAGACCATAAACTATCATGCTGAGTATGTAAATTCCATGCTGCTTTTAGTAATAAGGCTTTATTCATGTAAGTAGCTTTCTTCAAGTTTAAACCCCCGTTTCGCCAAGGAATTGTAATCCTATCCCAGCAAATCCAGGCCATGTATTGTTTTTGTGAGCTTTGTCTCCAAAAGAAACTTTGGTTCAGCTGGTCAAGTTTCTCGAGTACTCCCTGAGGGAGTAGATAGCATTGCATATAGTGGCTGGGAATAACAGATAAGACTGATTGAACAAGAGTAGATCGTCCCATTTGAGAAAGCAATGCACTCTTCCAACTAGCTAGCCGATTAGATACCTTAGCAACGAGGTCTGTACAGTCCTTGGGAGTTGGTTTTTTCCATAGAATTGGAAGTCCAAGGTACTTTTCAAACTTACCGGCCGAAGATACATTGAACAAATGCTTGACTTGGGATCTCTGTTGACTGGTAGTGTTCTTGCTGAATTGAATAACAAATTTTTGGAGATTTATCTCTTGCCCAGATTAAATACAGTATCTATATAAAATTCTTACCAGATTGTGAGCTTCCTTACCAATGGCAAACCGTAAATGATTACCTCATCGGCGAACATAAGGTGAGAAATAGATGGGCAGTCCTTCTTTATTAGAATTCCCCGGAATTGATAATCAACTTCCGCTCTGGCAATGGCAAGACTCAACACCTGTTGACACAAGATAATCATATAGGGAGAGAGAGGGTCACCTTGGCAAAGTCCACGAGAAGCACAAAAGTTACCAACTGGGTTCCCGTTTAGAAGAATGCTAAAGGAAGCAGAGCATACGCAATTCATAATAAGATTTGTATTATAATCATTGAAACCATTAGCTAGAAGAACAACCCTCAAGAAAGACCAACTAATCTTATCATACGCCTTTGAGAAATCAAGCTTGAGAGCATACAAGCCCTTATGATGACCCCTTCTCTTTGATGATTTGGAGGGTTTCTTCTTCTTCTTGAACGAATGAATCATCTCATGATGCACCAATATGTTGTCTCTGATCTGTAGTCCAGGGACAAAAGCTGATTGGTTTGGCGCTATCAACTTCTGCAGGAGAGGTTGTAATCTAAGCACCAGGATTTTAGAAATAATTTTATAGAGCACATTGCACAAACTGATTGGCCGGTATTGTCCAAGTTCTCTCGGTTCAGAGACTTTCGGAATTAAGACAATAAAGGTGTGTTAGCTTTATCAGGGAGAGTCCCTGATCTAAAAAATTCTTGGACTTCATAAACAATTGTGTTCCCAATGATATCCCATGTCTATTGATAGAATAAGGCGGGAAAACCATCCGGACCTGGGGCTTTATATGGGTTCATACGTTTAACAACAGACCATACTTCATCAGCTGATGGTACCTAGCTAATGAGTGTATTTTGCAACTCAGTAACTTGTTTAGGAATCAAACCAGGTAACTGTAGCTCCATTTGCAAAGGATGTGCCCTATATAGAGATTCAAAGTAGGAAATAACATGTGCAGATAAGTCCTTGTGACCAACAATTTCAACATTTTCTGCTGATTTGAGGGAGTAAATCAGATTCTTTTGTCTCCTGATTAGAGTAGTTTTATGAAAAAACTTCGTGTTGAGGTCATCGTGGGTTAACCACTTAATGTTCGATTTTTGAAACCAAAGTAACTCATTTTGATATAAAAGTTTAGAATACTCCCTTTGGCAATCTTTCTCTTGGGCAGCTATTGTAGGATCTACAACCCGGACAAGGCTTTCTTGTAACTCTGCAATTTTCTCTTTCAGATAGGACAACTTTGTATAAATATTCCCTATTGATTTTCTGTTCCATGCCTTCAACTCAGCAACAACTTTCTGGAGTTTGCACCATGTAGGAACCGTATTAGTTGGGTGGGTCCATGCTTTTTCTATTACTTGTAAACATGTGGGTTCCTCAAGCCAGAAGGCCTCAAACCAAAAAGGTCTCCGACCCTTATTTACATGTAATAATTCTAGGATCATAGTACAATGATCCGAAGAAATAATTGGTTGAGAATATAGCATGGGAGTAGGAAATATATCAAAGAATTCAGTTGTTGCAAACCCCCTGTCTAGACGTTCAGAGATTCGTTTATAACCTTGTTGCCCATTTGTCCAAGTGAACTTAGGACCTTTTAAGGGAAGTTCACAGAGATGCCCATCTTGTAAAAACTGCCGAAATGCGGTTACCTGAGTTTGCTTGAGGGGAGCCCTTCCCCGCTTCTCTTCCTCATAAATCATCGCATTGAAATCTCCTATAACCAAAGAAGCCCCATTAAAATTTGAAACAAGATTAAGGATAATGTTCCATTGTATCTTCTGTATATGAACATTAGAATTTGCATGCAAAAATACGATCTGAGAAGTACTCCCCCTCATCAATAGATGCATCTCAATAAGCCACGAGGTGGAAACAGTATTGATAAATTCACTGAGTCGATCCACATGATTAAAAACCCCTCACAGCGACCAATTGGGGGCTGGATATAGAAATTCCTAAACTTCAAACTACGTACAAACCTTTGAGCCTTAGCTAAAGGCATCAAAGTTTTTGACAACAAAATTATTTCCAGGGAGAATTTGAGTATTTGATCTTTCAAGTGCTGTTTAGTCTCTAGCCTCCCCAAGCCGCGACAGTTCCAGAACAACAACTTCATTCGTCTGGACTCATTGAGGAGTCCAAAATACCAGAAGACCAGCCCCGAGGAGAAGGCAAAGGATAAGAACACCAGAATAACAGAGTGAAGGACCCACAAACACAGGGCAAACCCCCAACTACGGCAAGCCCCAAATGACTCGAAGAAGAACCCATGAAAGACGCCCAAAACCAGAATCAATCAACAAACGAGCACCTGAAGACACCAGACGACGACCAGGAACACCGAATAAAACCCTACAGCAACAAACACAAGGCAAAAGGAATCACCCGACAACCCCAAGGTAGATCAGAACATAGGATGATGAAGAAAACAAAGGATAGCAGAGAAGCAAACGTCGAGATCTATGAGAAGGAGAGCAGAGAAGGCAAGTCGGTTGAAGGAGAACAAGATTAGGGAGAAGGCAATCTCCAGAAGTCTCCTTCGCACTCTACACCCAACCTCGAGCCGCACACCCAACCTGCTCGTCTTGGCGGTGATGCATTTATCTCATCACCTCTGACTTCATATTCATGTTGTGCACATTGAATGATAGCTAACCCCAATGCTCTAGTAAGATTCTCCTAAATCTTGGCTTCAATTTGACCACCAATAGGAGATGCCCACGGGGTAATACAACTTCTTCCTTACCAGTAGCTCCATCAGCTTCACTCAATGCGCATCAATAAACCGCATTATAGGCAATTTTCTTTCTTCCACCATCCATGCATTGAATAACTTTGCTAAATTCGAATTTAACTTATCCCAGCGCTTCCTAGGGAACAATGCATTTGCCCAGTGTTTCGGGCCATTTCTCCTCACCCAGTCAGACAGTTCAAGTGCATATTCATGCATGGCTTCAAATGCTGCCTCATAGTCCTAAGAGAGCCTTGCATAAGCAATATCATCCAATAATTGTGAGGCAAATTTCTTTCCCTCACCAAAATGAAAGGAACTTACTAATTTACTAAAGTTTTCCTTAAGATGGTGAAGGCAATGAGAGTGGTTCCTAAACCCAAAGGTAGCACTTACTGCAGTGATAATGCTTTGATTCCTATCACTTACAATCACTATATCCTCCTTACCACCTATGGATGATTTAATCCGTTCTAGAAACAACATCCAATCCGCATTATTCTCCTTGCTTACAATTGCAAATGCAATTGGAAGCATGCCTTCATCGGCATCGAGTGCTGTAGTAGAAAGCAGAGTGCTCTGGTATGGCCTGCTGAGATGACTTCCATCAATGAACAGGATTGGTCTACAAACAACCATAAATCCCCTCAAGGAACAAGAGTAAGCAATAAATAATTGCTTAAATTTTCCATCTTCAGTTGCTATCGAACTTGCCACTGTGCCAAGATTCATCTCTTGTAGCCGTTCATACATCCATGGGATGAACTTATAAGAATCCTCCACATTACCATCTATCTTCTGTTTCGCCTTTTCCTTGCTCCTCCAAGATTAATGATATATCAATGACATCGCATGATCGTGATGAAAGTCCTTTTAAATTTGTCGTGGCAAGTAACTTGGACTGTCACTAACTCTCTTCTCAATCACCCTCATGAAACTCGTATCTTTCCATTGCCTTGCAGTTGACTTCCAAGGACAATCCTCGCCTATACAACGAACAATAATGTATGCTGGATTATTTATCTTCATCACATATTGAAACCTATTAGCCATGACATGCTTGTACACTGCTTGTCTAAACTCGTCAAGGGTCTTAAATATTTGGCCCTCACCAGTAACTGCATCCTGCCATAGGCTAGATACAAGTGAACGTTTACTAAATTTAGTGCAACTTTCAAGAAGTGGTGTTTCTCGATCCTCTACTTCATTATCCTCGCACGGAAGTACAGAATGTCCAGTTAAGGTATAGTCGTCATGAAATTACAAAAAATATGAGTATCACTAATTGCAATATAGAATAAACGTAATCAATGTACGGTTAATGTAAATTACCTCCCACAAGGTTCTCACTGTTGTGATAATCCTTCACTTTCATAAACATAAACGTTGGCGGCACCCACGTTAAAGTTTAGTAGGTAGGATAATGCATCTTGATCAGTGAGTGAGAGTAGAGTACTTTTGTCAAACTTGACTAAATACTTCACACTTACTCCCATGGGGGATATATTGATTAACCCACAAACAACTTCAAAGAACTCAATATACTACATGTTGTTATTTACACTTATACCCTTAGTAGATCCTTCACCATACCCCCACCGACCTATCTTAATTCCTTGATAATTACTTCTCCTTCAAAGTGACAAAAACATAATAGACCCTTATCTGAATGTGGTGTCGACATTGTGCACTTATGAAATTCTGTACACCGCATATAATAAAATTTTTAATATGAAAATGTTCGGAAGAAAATCTAATTTGAAATAATATAATATGCTAAAATAAAGCACGTTTGAAACCAAGTATATTAAATTTAAACACATTGTTTCACAAAGCAGAATATTATCTAGAGATTAAGTTGGCTAGGGAAGTGATTATCTGCTTATTAGAAATTAAAAATATTTTCCTATAACCTTTGTAACGCCCTGAATCAAGTTCATTTTTTTTTTCATTTCGAATCAAAGCATTACTTGGTGATACAACACAAATCAACTCAAGGATCGAGAATAAATGAACTAAGAGACAACAGAGAAGTTAATATTTTTATTCATTAAAAACCTTTATTCACTTCACATAAAGTATTCAAATAAAAGGATAACTAAAGTTCTACAAAACGAAAAGAATCACACATTTATATCTTTGATTCAATACTATGATAACCCTAGTTCTTCAAGCCCACTATAAGTCTAACCCGTGGCGTCCTCTACAATAATACCTAAAAAATGGGGAAAACTGGAGTGAGATATAAATTTCAACAAGTAGCAAGGTGCATGCAAGAAATTAGTCCAATTTATGAAATAGTCATGAAGTACACGATAAATCAAAGCAATGATAAATAAATCCAAAGCATTCAACAAACCATACTCACACATATGACATCACAGGACTCATGAAGAAGGATAAGTCTTTGAAAAGTAACTAAGTCACCACTATGCCATCTTACGACTTATTGCAATGCTAGTAAACCGCAATTCCCACCATACCAGCAAAGCTAAATCTCGAAATATGGGGTTTGGCCATCAGTTTATTGCGCAAGAAACTCACATACTAGCAAACTAAATCTCAAAATGTGGAGTTTTGACACGTACTACCATGCATGCAGCAAAGCTAAATCACAATCATGGGGGTAGCCACATTATCATCACATACATGGGTAACCTCACCAGCACCATAAATCTGAAATGAGCCTCACCAACAAGCTAAATTTAAAATGAGTCCCTATTGTACATAAAGGCCTTCCTAAGCAAATGAATTCACAAAGGAAGCTCGTATCGTGGAGTCAAAGTAACCAACCAAAGTAAATACTTCTTCACTATATCGCATAGCCTACGGATCCATACATCACTATGCCCGCTAGACACAATCCACATTCAACACATTTGTCATCATGTTTTACAATTAAAAATTGCCAACCAATATGCAAAGTTTCTCAATTCATAATATCATCTCAACTTAATCTCAGTGAGAGATAAAATTCACCCATACCAAGTATTCAAAATAATTCCAACAATTCCAATAACATATCCATGATTCCATTTGCAGTTATTCACAAATAAAATTCTATATTTAATCAAATTATTCAATTCAGGAAATAAAAAATGAAATTCCTTTTTATAACTCAAAAACATACTCATTGAAGGAAAACATACCCAAAACCTTTCTTAAATCTTTAACATAAGTTTTACCAATGTAGACACTCCTAAATCATATTTATTTAAGTATTGGACAAGTTATTAGTTCATGTTCATATACCTACCTAGACTTCTAAGCCTTGTCTAAAGCTTTTCTAACTAAGTTACTTAATACTGTCAAAATTTCACTCTTCCATAGGGTAATTTAGGTCTATATTGATGTTTAGGATTAGGTTCAACACTCTTATTCCAAATGTAATTAGGTCAAGTCCACAAAATCACTCAAACTGACTATATAAATCCCTCTTTGCATTCAATGTTCCAAATTAACGATCTTTAATCAAAATTTAATTCCGTCACTTCCAACACCTCTAGTTATCTTAATTACAAGTGTTACAACTTTAAAATTACTAGAAAAATCATTAAATTTTGATTTAGGCACAAAATCTAAATTTACAAAAATGCTGTCAACGGGTGCTCGGTGTCGCGCTCAAGCGACATTACAAGTGTCCGTTTATGGGTTTCAGTTTTGTTGGTCGCTCAGTGTGGAGCTCGAGCAATATCCTAGGCGTTGAAGATTAACTCTCGAGTTTCTGTTCTGATTTAAAATACACAGGCAGAGCGCCTTGAATAGCGCTCGAGTGGCGTCGGGCACTCGAACAATTCCAAACAGAATTTCTGGGTTTTCTAAATTTTCTGCATCTAAGATAACTTCTATAATGTTATATGATTCTAATCCATATAATTTCATTCTAAATCACCTTTAATATAAACCTAATATATTCCCATCAATTATATATTGATCTAGAATTACTTAGATCAATCTCTCTTTATCACCACTTTTCTTGAGTTTGCTTAAAGTTTATGAAAACAAAACCAACTTAGAAAATTCTCAACACTTGAAACCAAAATCTGAATTTAAACAAACCAAAATAAAACATCTAAATCATCTGGAAAACATGCAATTCCTCCAGTTTTCATAGTGTTTGCTACTTGCCTCATTACACGAAATCCATCTTCTCAATAAATCCGAAGTACAGCTAAGTTTCTGCTATTATCACACCACCGTAGAGACGTCCAAATGCCATCTCCACTGTTCAGATTGAAGCCCTACCACATGTGAACAAAACCTTCAAATTTAAGGCCGATCCAACGGTTGAATATTTCTAAATCGCACTTTGATGAACACTGCTCAGGAATTTCTGCAACTACTTTCTCTTAAAGTCTCTAATTTTCTCCCTCCCTCCCTTTCTCTCTCTCTCTCTCTCTCTCTCTCTCTCTCTCTCTCTCTCTCTCTCTCTCTCTATTTCCTCCAAACGTGAAGTTCACTTTTCTTTTCCTTTTCCTCCATTCAATTTGAATTAGAAGGAACTCTAAATCCTCCTTAATGTCTCCCTTTTATAGACTCACCTAAATGGAAGTCTTAATTGGATTTTGAGACTTTCTAACCCCACTAGGATTCCTAATCTCACTTAGAAGCTTTCCTAATCTATCACAACTCCTCCTTCTAATTATTTCCTCTTAATTCTAAATAAAAGAAACTTCTATTTTTCCTAATTTTCGTGCTAATTATTACCCTTATTTTTAAATATTACAAAAACTCCCCAAAACTCGTCTTTTCCCTCAACTTAAGGCTCCTAATTAACTATAATTACCAATATGCCATTTTCTCACTTATTAACCTATAAATTTCAGTATTTATACTTAAATCAACCCAACCTTAGGTCTAACTTAATTGCTTAAACCTAATAATTATTTAATTATTAGGTTTAAATAATTAGTTTGCTACCTAGGAATTGACCAAAATACCCTTCTCTTCATAATTTCATATCTAATCATTGGATTTCATCCAAAATTTCTAAATTCATTCTCCTCCTTATCCTTAATCAATTATAAATTCCGGATGGATGAAAAGTACACAAATCATATGCTATATATATTAAATCTCTAATTTATTTCCAATAAATTCATTACCTTCCCAAATATTCATATTTAATTCTCTTTATTTATTTACTGACAATTTGGGGTTTCATACCATAGAAATAGAAAGCCCTTCTGAAAGCATCCATCTCTTTATACTTTTGGTTTATGCCACTTGATTTCACCAACTTGATTTTGTAATAGATTCAAATTTTGTAATGAGAATGCCTTATGTTTGAATTTAGACAAATATTTCAGTATCCTATAGTGAAAAAAGCAAGAAAAAAGGGAAGAAAAAGTACACTTAAATTGGATTTTTCTTAATTGTGAAGGATTATAATTGTTGTTGTTTTCCCTTTCTTTATGTTACTTTTTACTTGGTTGTTAAACATTGTATTTGCACAGTAACTAAGAAAAAATAATTTAGGACAGACGCATGGCGTGTGTGCATGTATGTTTTCTTATACACATATGTTGAATATTTCTAGTGAATGTTGTGTGCACCTAGGACGCACATAAAAGCGTGTTACATGTATTATAGAGTGGCCACTATCTGAAATGGTGCAGGTAGACACCCATTGATTTTTGTCTGCACCAGTGATTCCGGATAAGTGACCCGATTGTAACCCAGGAAAGTCCTTGAACACCCTGGGTTGCCCCACCAAAATGGGTTCCCATAAATTAGTTGGATATTTAATGGGCTCTTTTATTATTGTAATTATTTTTATTTCTTTTCTTTTATACAGTAACCCCCCCTGACGTTTGGCGAAAGGGCACGGACACCCCCTGTGGTTTCAAATTGATCACTTATAAGCCTTAAGCTTCTCGAAACCGTCGCGTTGCACCCCCACCGTGAGTTTGAGAGAGACGGAGTTAACTTAACACTTATCAAAGACAAAATTGCCCCTGCTCTTAAGCGACATGCCCTTCTCTTTCCCCCTTCTCCTTCACGCAAGAACCCTTCTCTCTAACGCACCCGGAGCGAGCGAGCGCGAGTCGCTGCGTTCAGACGAATCGAAGGAGCTGCCAATGGAGGGAGGTTTTCCGGTAAGGGTTCTTCTTCTTCCTATTCATTGATTTTGGTTTTCTTCTTCCTTTCATTTCGTTTTCGGTTTTAGGTTTTCATGTCGTTTTCGGTTTTAGGGTTTCATTGCGTTTCGTTTTTTGGGTTGAATTTCGTTTCGTTTAGGGTGTTTGTGTCTGGTAATCGAAAAGCTCGACCCTGTTCTTTACAAGTTGTTCATCACAACTTTACAAGTGACTAGTGGGGTTCACGAGTGATTACGAGTGCATAGAAGGTGACATTTGACAAAGGTGGGGACGAAGAATAGTTTTACTGTTTGAGTTATTCCCTTTTATGCACAAAATCAAACGAAGACCAGTGGGGTTCACAACTTTAGTTTTACTGTTTGGGTTAATCCCCTTTATGCACAAAATCAAACGAAGACTAGTGGGGTTGTTTTACTGTTTGGGTTAATCCCTTTTATGCAGAAAATCAAAGGAAGACTAGTGGGGTTCACAACTTTTCGTCTTGAGTTAGATAAGATCACATGTATGCTTTTGTCTTGATTTTTCTATGATCTTCCCTCCCTTTAGGTGCTGTTGTGATAACATGTTTACTATTGCGGTTCATCATGCAAGAGGAGTTGAATACATTGATGATGTGGATGCGGATAGATACAGTTACATAGATTTAGCAACGGATGTGGCAGATGCAATTGGTGTTCAACCTGGAAATGCATTGAGCATTAAATTCCGAGTTCCGCGATCACGCAATTTTTGTATTATTGACGGTGATGCACCCCTTATGTGGATGTTCGAATTGCATAGAGGGTTGCCTGAAATCTATATGGTAGGAAAAGAAATTGTTGCAACCGTGTTGTCACGAGTGGCAAATGAGAATGCAACACGAGTGGCAAGTAAGAATGCAACCTCATCGGGTGCTGGCAATAGAGATGAGCAAGAGCAAGGTCAAGCTGCAGAAGAAGCAGAATTAACAGAAGATGAAGATTGGGTAAATGAAGAAGTTGTAATTAGTGACAGTGAAGAAGAAGAAGTAAGCAATGAAGAAGAAGAAGTAAGCAGTGAAGAAGAGAGAAATGAATCACCCGAGGCAGATATAGGTGAGGGCAATGAAGGAGGGGATGAGGATGCGCTATCAAATTGTGAGTCTGATCCTGATTACCAAAGTCTAAGTGATTCTGATGAAGATAATGGAAGTGGGGGTGATGAATTTGACATGGAGCATGGCATGGAGGACCCCAAGTTCCAAAGGGGTACCCAATTTGCTAATATTCATGATTTTAGGAAAGCACTAGCTGAATTTGCAATCAAGGAAGGTTTTAACCTAAAGAGGATTAAGAATGAAAAGAAGAGGATTACAGTTGCATGTGCAGTTCAGGATTGCAAGTGGAGATTACATGCATCCATGAAACCAGATGGGGTCACATATATGATCAAGACATTTCAACCAGAACACTCTTGTACACGTGTCCACAAGAATTTTGAAGCCAATTCTAGATGGATATCAAACAAGATTCTCCCACAAGTTTGTGCACATCCGAAGGTCCAGATTTCAACCATTAGGGAGTGGTCCAAAGTCAGTTTGGTGTCGAGCCTAGTGAAATGCAGTTGAGGAGGGCAAGGAGGAAAGCCATTGAGGTCGTAGAAGGAAGCCATAGATTGTCGTATGGCATTTTAGGGAGATATGCTGAAATAATTAGAGCTACCAACCCTGGGAGTGTGGTGAAGATTGAGTCAGAGAGGGTTGCTATATCTTCAGCTCCTATGTTCAAGAGGATATTCATTAGCTTTGCATCGATGAGGTTGGGGTTGCTTCATGGATGTCGACCCTTCATTGGATTAGACGGCTATCATTTGAAGGGTCCATATGGAGGTGTGTTGCTAGCTGCTGTTGCCTTAGATGCCAATGGAGGATTGTTTCCTATAGGATATGCAGTGGTAGAAGCAGAGACATATTATAGTTGGAGTTTTTTTCTACAGAACCTCCATGTGGTCCTTAGTGCAGTGGATCGACCATGGACAATTATGACTGATAGGCAAAAGGTATGTACTAATTTAATCAACATTATTTGTTATAGTTGCATGTCGAAATTTTTACATGTACTTACCACTGAACTTGCTGTTTGACTGTAGGGTATACTCAAGGCAATTGGGGAGGTGTTACCCCATGTTAATCAACCTTACTGTACACGACATATGTACAGTAACTTTAAGACACTTCACAAGGGGCTTTTGCTGAAGAATTTGTTCTGGGCAGCAGTTAGAGCGTACAATGTGTACGAGTTCAATGATGCAATGGACCGGTTGAAGAATGCATCAATTGATGCGTATAATTGGTTGAAGGAAATTCCAGTGGAGACTTGGTCAAGACACGCATTTGAGAAGCGTGTTAGATGTGATCATGTAACAAACAATTTGACAGAGTCTTTCAATCAGTGGGTTGGGGATCTAAGAGAGAAGCCAATTTTGGCATTGTTGGAGGGTATAAGGATGAGGTGGATGGTGAAGATCCAGAAAAGGCATCATAATGCATCTTCTTGGACTAAATTGGTTACTCCAAGAATTTTTGCAACCTTGGATGCAAGGAGAAAGGCTAGTAGGAGTTGTACTATATTGTTTGCTGGTAGGGACGAATATGAGGTAGTTGATGAAACTGGCAGATATACAGTGAAGTTGAATACCAGATCATGTACATGCCTAGTGTGGGATGTGTCGAGGGTACCGTGTAAGTATGCAATTCAATCCATGGTACATCGCAGGAGTAATCCAGAAGAACTTTGCGACCCCTACTTCACAGTTGCTGCATACTTGAGAGCATATGAGCAGATTATCCATCCTATTCCAGACGAAAGGATGTGGCCTACTGTTGATACAGACCCATTAATGCCCCCAACACTTCGTCGTCTAACCGGAAGACCCAGAAAAAATAGAAGGAAGGAGGCAGATGAACCAAGGAATGGAAGCCAGATATGTAGATCAAGTACCCTATGTTGTTGCATATGTGGTGAATTCGGGCATAATCGAAGGACTTGCCAGCGTGGCCCGACAAAGGCTAAAAGCAAAGCTTCTACTTCTAGGAATACACAAGGGGGAGAAAATTAATTGGCTGGTAAGAACACGTGAATGGATATCTTCATTATTTATTTGCTTGTTCTTAACCTTTGGACAAATCAAAATATGCATCTCATGTTATTGATTTTACTGTTGTTTACTAGGTCGATGTTGCTATCAAGTACCCTCCATCTCATGTTATTGATTTTATGCTACAAGTGTGTGCCATCAAATCTGTGAATATAAGGTATCAAATGTGTACAATGTCAAAAGTAGTCTGTCACTTTTTGGAGACCTTATATCTTGAGAATTTATTTTTCAGATATTGCTTATTTAACTGTTGTTTGAATTGTTTGGTGTTTTGTAGGTGGGTGTTGTGAGAAAAGAGCAGTTGTGAGAACGGAGGGGAAATGTTCTTGGAGTTTTTTGGTTAATCATGTTGTGAGAAAAGAGTAGTTTTTTGGTGTTTTGTAGGTGCTTATTTAACTGCTATCAAGTACCCTAGTTTGTTTTGTTTTTAGTTAATCATGTTTTTTATACTGTTGTTTAACTGTTCTTGGAGTTTTTTGGTTAATCATCTTGTTGGAGTTTACCTTTATACTGTTGTTTAACTGTTCTTGGATGTTTTTGGTTAATCATAGTATGGATATGTTGTTGGCGTAATATATAAACGAATGAATGAACATGTTGTTGGTTAATCTAGATGGAATGATGCTGGGACCTGGGTTCTCCGCCAACACAGGTCACCCGTTTTCTTTAATTTGGATAGAATGATGCTGGGACCTGCATGTAGAATTAATGTAGATGGAATGATGCTGGGACCTGGGTTTAATTTAGATCGAATGATGCTGGGACCTGGGTTTAATTTGGAATGATGCTGGGACCTGGGTTCTCCGCCAACACATGATCAAATGTGATGCAGCAAGGTCAAGCTGGTAGGAACGAACATCATATGTGCCCTTACATATGATCTTAATTATTGATGGTGATGCACCCCTAGAACCAAATCAAAGAGGGAACGGACCTGGGTTTAATTCTTAGGAACATTACCTAGGATCACCAGTCAACAAATCAAATAGTAGTAAATCTAAGAATCTGTGTTTAGGAGGGAAGTAAATCTAAGAATCTGTGATTTTAATTACACAACATTCAAGGATTTTAATGCCCCCAATTTGGCATCTTTACAAAACTTTTAGGCCAAAGGTGAGCTTTGACATTTCAGTAAGTGCAAGTCCTTGAGTAAACTTGGTTTAGACAGGTTTTGAACTTTAACAGAAAAAAATTAAAGCAACGATTCAATATCCCAACTAGACAATAAAATAATAATAGAACGATATAATGATGCAAAATTCCACCAATCTTGTTTTCCCATTGCCATGACATGTTATACACTGTGAGTCGCAATCCCTGGTAAAGATGCCAAAATCTGCAGGTTAATAGCCAGCATGGAAAACATTGCCAAATCCAACATCTCCACTAGTCTCAAACCAAAGAAAAGGAGTAGTGTTGTGCAGAAACAGTAGAAAATTAGATTCCCATTGATACAGAAAATTAGAGGTTACACAGGTGCATCCAAAATTTACAGAAAATTAGAGGTTACACAGGTGCCAAATCCAACATCTCCACAGCAACTCCCATTGATACAGAAAATTAGATTCTAATATAGAGGTTACACAGGTGCATCCAAAATTTACAGCAACACTCGTACACAAAACAATTCTGGAATCTTAAGATATATACAATGGAAAATGGAAACAGTAGAACCATTTTAAACGAGTTCATTGACACAAAACATTCAACGATAATACTACAACCATGTCCCTAGTTGCAAATTGATTATATCATCTAGAACATATGTACAATCACTTGTAGTACAATTGCTACAAAAAGGAGTAACTTCAACCGTTTCATTTCCTCTCGTAGTTCCTCTCGTAGACCCATTAATTCTTCTTGTAGGGATTTTAGATCCTCCATTTGGTCATTCGTGAACTAAGATTGTCAATTGAAGCTCTAGTTGAATCTTCAGACATGCCCATACTGGAATTTGTCTTCGTAGAACTGCATCCCTCATCCGTAACCGGAAGACTACACATACATATAGGAGTACACCATTCGAAGAATTCGCATGATGGTTTTGATGTAGAAACCTACAATAGTGAAGTAATTTTTCATAAGACAAGGGAAAAAAATGAAATTAATAAAAAATAACTATACTTACCATGACCTTCCTAGCACATGTATAGAATAGTCTATTGGGATTGGCAGACGTCTCAGATACTCTTATAATAGCTTTCCTTTTACACTTACAAACACGACTTTCGTATTTCAATTGACTAACACCACACGGTGCTATCGGCTCACACCATTGGAAAAAATTACAGGATGATTCCGAAGTTGTACCCTACAAGTCCATAGCTATATTAGTAGCACGAATAAGACATTTACTAAACACATAAATAAAGGGGAAGTCAAGATGATACTTACGGATAGATTTCTTCCACATGCATAAAACAATTTATTTGGGTGTTTAGATGTCTCTGATACTCTTATGATTGCTTTCTTTTTGCAGAAGCAGTTTTTGCTTTCGTACTTCAAGTCAAACACACTATTTTCAGAAGATGATGCCATGCCAATTTGAATAGACTAAATCCTACAAAACAAATTGCAAACTGTAATAAAATACCAAAATATGATTATAATAAACTGTGATAAATTCTGTGAGTTGGGCACAGACTGTATCGTGGTGAGGTGTAAACAATGGAATGAATAAGTTATTGGCATTGTGACTGTATCTCCCCTGTTCCTTCAATCTCTTTACACCCCCTTCCATGGAATCAAATCCAAGTCCAAATCAAAAGTCAGTAACCACATCAACCTCTTTCATTAAAAGTTGTTGCCAAAAATCACCAAAATACACAAACCCCGTTAAGATTAATATACTTTTTGACCTTCAATTCACAAATTAACCTTTAACGTTGTGAACCCCACTAATCTTCGTTTGATTTTGAACCCCACTAGTCACTTAGTCAAATGTCACCTTCTATGCACTCGTAATCACTCGTGAACCCCACTAGTCACTTGTAAAGTTGTGATGAACAACTTGTAAAGAACCGGGTCGAGCTTTTCGATTACCAGACACAGACACCCTAAACGAAACGAAATGCAACCCAAAAAACGAAACGCAATGAAACCCTAAAACCGAAAACGACATGAAAACCTAAAACCGAAAACGAAATGAAAGGAAGAAGAAAACCAAAATCAATGAATAGGAAGAAGAAGAACCCTTACCGGAAAACCTCCCTCCGTTGGCAGCTCCTTCGATTAGTCTGAACGCAGCGACTCGCGCTCGCTCGCTCCGGGTGCGTTAGAGAGAAGGGTTCTTGCGCGAAGGAGAAGGGGGAAAGAGAAGGGCATGTCGCTTAAGAGCAGGGGCAATTTCGTCTTTGATAAGTGTTAAGTTAACTCCGTCTCTCTCAAACTCACGGTGGGGGTGCAACGCGACGGTTTCGAGAAGCTTAAGGCTTATAAGTGATCAATTTGAAACCACAGGGGGTGTCCGTGCCCTTTCGCCAAACGTCAGGGGGGTTACTGTAAATTTCCCTTTTATTTATGATCACATATATACAAACATTGGAGGAATGGGGGTTGCTATGCTACCTCCCATACAAAATAAAACATAATACATATGTACCAAAAAATCCAAATCAAAGATTCCAACATGGAGCAATGTACTGAGCTACTCCAAAAAATATTTACTAATTTTTTATTTTTTATTATTCTTTTCTTTTTCCATTTTTTTAATTTTATCTTTCTCATATATACAAGGGATTAGAGGAGTGGGGGATTGCTATACTACATCCTACATGCACAAAAGAATTCTAAACCAAAGAAACCCAAATTAAAAAGAATAAGAAATGGGGGCTGAATCGACCACTTCCAATAAAATGTTTTAGACTTTCATTTATAACATATCTACAATGGGAGAATGGAGGGCCACTATGTTACATCTCATGTAGTAAAATAAAAAAAATAAAACAAAACAAGAACAAATGTAAGTAAGAAAATCACAATAAACAAAGGAAACAAAAAACAAATGAAACAACCTAAACTACTGCGCTATCCGCATTCAAAGATTCATATCTCCCTCAATTCTTAATCAAATTGTGCGAAATCAGATTCCTTAGAATCATAACTTTAAGCACTAAAATAACTTATAGCAGTTTTCAAAAATTCAATTTCATTTAAGAGATATGAAGCTGCAAAATTTACTGTTACACATTTCCCTGTGAAAATTTGAACCAAAGAAAAATTAAAAATAAAATGGCTACTCATAGTGTAGGGTCTCGACCATATTTTTACATTAAACTAAAATAAAAATACCACACATCTTATGAAAGACTCCAAACTTGAATCGAACTAGAACTAGGTAAAAAAAATTGGTTTATCTGGAAAACAGGCGCAAGCCTAATGCAAAAAAAACTCAAAACTTTACATCTTTGTCTTTGTTTTTTATTGATTATCCTTGTTCAAATCCACTTTAAAAGCATCTCAAAATCCTCACTGATCACATTACAAAATAATCTCAGACTTTAGTGAAGAAAAGATAACTTGAAACAATAGTTTAAGCAAGAAAAATACCTATTTCTCTAAGCTGGAACATGTGATCAAAGCTTTAGTGTTGCTGGACAACAGTCTCCTTCTTCTAAGGTGCTCAACCTTTGCTAATGAACGTCCTCCCCTTGCTCTACTTCTCCTCTCCTTTTTTTCTTTTTGGCAGAGAACTCTCCTATTTGCTCCCTTTTTTTTTTCCAAAGAACTCTCTTACTTGCTCTCTCTCCCCTCCCCCCCCCCCCCCCCTCAACTTCTAAACTCCTATCCTTTTTATAAGAGAGTTCCACCCTTTCAACTTCTTAACCTCTCCTCTTCCTCTTTTAAACTCCTAGACCCGTCATCTCCCTAACCTATCCTCTTTCTCTCTTAAACCCCTAGACCTCTCATCTTCTAGACCTCTCCTCTTCCTCTCTTAGTAACTCTCACCTATTTTGCATTGAATTTTCAACCATGTGGCATTTGTATGGAATTTTAACCATGTAGTATATTGCCAAGAGAGTCCCAATGTTTTAATGCCACATTAGTCACATGGTAGCCACCATGTAACACATGTGGCTACCACGTGGCACCCAATTTCGATTTTATCAAAAATCCCCAAACTACCCTTCATTTCTTTTATTCATAACTTAGCCGTTTGAGATTCGATTTGAGCACGGTTTGGTACATTGGAGTTGACTCAAAATTATCTTTATTATAGGCTCGTTATTTTAAAAAGATGGGTCCACCATAAAAACCTTGATTTACGTGCCCACATATGTGTCGGTTCAAGATATGCATCTTGGGTAATTTTATAGTGCAAAAATGGGGTGCTGACAGCTGCCCCTTTTTGTTAGAGTCACCTTTGTGATGAACGACAAAGAATAAAAAGAACCCCTTTTTTTTCACTTTACATTTCTGTTGACATAATCGATGAGTCAGGTCCTTTAATGTTTTCAAAAATGTGGAAAAGATCTTTAATGTTGCTTTGGCTCACTTCCAAGATCTGGGGAGTTTCCTTGCCATTGGGCGTTTGGAATTGTTCCCCCTTTTTTTTAGTTTAAGTTGAAAAAGATGAGTTGGACTTAGACTCACCGACTTGTTTCGGCGTTGATGCAAAAGTGCTTCAACAATGATCTTTTCCTTTTGTTTGTTCCATTAAAGCTTTTAAGTACTTTGATTTTTGACTTCTTCTTTTACCCTTGCAAACTTATTATTATTTTTTTTTTTTTGAAGTTTGAAGATCTTTATCCCCCATGTAGGTGCACTAGCCCTCAATTCTATTTGGCTTCTAAAGGGTTTAAGAGTCACTGCTGTCCAGCACACCGAAGAGCTCCGAATGCTGGTTCATATCCTATGATACAAAAGTGGGAAAATCAAAATTACATGAGGGCCTTATCTGCCCTATAAGTCTTCATTCCTCTTGTTTTTGAGCTTGCCTGAGCTTTATTGTCCTTGATGATTCTCCACTGGGGATTGGTGAGACTCCCGTTTAAAGGAAAACTCTTCTGGGAATTATATGAGAGCCTTCTCATCTGTCATTCTGTTTCGCCCAGTGTGTCTCTATGTAGAATGGCGCCGTTCTTTCGCCTATCTAAGGTTCTCATGATCTAACAATGTCTCTCCCTTTAATTGGCGCTCTTCTTCTGTTGGGTAACACTTCCTCTCAATGAGGAAACTCACTGGGGATTTGTAGAGGAAGGTGTCACCTCTCTTACTTTCTTTTCGGCATTCTCTGGTGGGGTCTTGGATCAGAAGCTCGTGTGTCCTCTGAGTGTACTCATCTTCTTTGTGGTGGATTCCCCTTCTTTGCTTCTCTTTCCCATTGCTCTCATTTGATTTCCCGCCTCGCATGGACCTACACATTTCTCAAGATAGTAGTAAGGTATCTGAAATTCAAAATGTAAGCACTTGTGGCTTACTTGGTTTTTATTTTTGTGTGCGAATACATAGGAATGAAATGAAACATTTTTTCCCTTTTTTTTTTAAACTTTGTGCAAGTGCTTCAAAGGGAAAGGCAGGACCAATGACCATGGTAAATTACCTTATTGAGGTGCTTTGGGACAGTGTGCCTGAGACGCTTTCTCATGAATTTCTTGACTTGTGTCATCATTGGATCTCAGAGGTTCTACAAAGGCTTAAAATGAGGGATGTCTCAAGGAATGCTTTCCCAGCCCCAATTTTGATTTTTCTCACTTTGACCCAGTCTTAGGGTGGTTTCATGATTTTGCAATTGAAGGCTTTCCCTTTTCTTTTTCTTCCAGGGGTTAGTGCCTGCCCTAGTTCAAGGGTTTAAACTGACTTTTATGCATCATGCCCCTTAGATCCAGGAGGTCTTTAAAAATAGGACGAAACATCGGCTGAGTTTGAAGTCTAAGAAATTATGGGATATAAGTCTCAATTTCTTGTGTTTCTTAGGTTAATGGTTTGTGTCTTGCTGAAGCTCATTATTCTTTTGAATTCCTTCGTCACTGATCTACATATATCCAAATGTCATATTTTCTGCAATCAAAAAGGACTTTCTCATAGGACGAAACGAAGTCTGAGGTCTTAGTTTCTAAAAGAAGGGGAAGATGGCTCAAAGTTTTATAGATGGGTTGAGTCATTCTTTGGCCCTTTTTTTTGACTTCTTGGGCCTTGTCAATGCCTTTTCCATTTTCTTTCATTTTCTTTTTGGGTCTTTTGCGACCTTCGCCTTTTCCTTGGCTTTTCTCTCCTTTGGTTTGGGTGTCTGCTTTGATTGGTATGCCCTAGTGTGCTTTCTGTTTTCCCTTTTACTTCATTTTTGCACATCTATGTCCTTTCTTCTTTTCTTCGTTCATACCAAGCATTGTATTTAGGGCTCATGACTCAATGGGTTGGAAGAAAGAAATTAGGCTCAACTGATTTGACTAGGGATTCTATTTTGAAGACTTGATAGATTAAAACAAGGATGGCCTTCCATCATTTTGTAGAAGTTGTAACAACTTGGTTTACATATTCGATGCAAATTTTGTTCAAGAATGGTTTTCTTCCTTTTGTTCTCACTCTTTTTGGCTCTGCCCTAGTGTGGGGTGGCCAGACACAACACGGGTATTTGAATAACACGAACAAGCCCAAAGTGTTTGACTAGCAATTCTTGATTCAAGATGCATAAAGGATGGCCTCTCATCCTTTCTCAAAGACATGATGCTAAAGCCAACCTTAACCCTTAGTTAGTTTAAGCACTCTTTCTTTGTTTCTTTTTTCTTTCCTCTCAAGGATCACTTTGCCCCAATGTAAAGATAGGAGTGGAAGGAAAATTAGGGTCTGGATCAGGAAAGGATTGCCACTGGTTCAGTCAAGGTTTTCATGGGAGTAGTATCTTGCACCCAGCTGAAGACACTTTTGAGCAACTTGGTATCTTTCCATGATCATGGTTGTGCCAAAAGGGTGGTGGTCTCAGAGCCATGTCATCATCGACCGAGCACTTGCCAATTTTTTTCTTTTATTATTTTTTTTCAAAAGGTTTTTTTAAAAAGTTTGCATGAAAGTAAAAGTATGCAAAAACACTTACAAAATGACCGATCCCGCCCAGAATGGTCGGTGCAAAAAAGTAAATTTTAACTTAGCCTGGAAATGGTGGACTCGGAGAAGAACCACGTCCGGGAGTTGGTATCACCTTGTAACCTTGCTTATTTTTTCAACTTGTCCCGCTTGAAGATGCCTCCTTGTGATCTGGAAGAGGGTTTTGAGTCACAGCAGTGGCTGTTGTGTTGGTTGGAGTCGGAGGGTCCACGGTGAGTTTGCCGATGTCAATCAAATCTTGGATATCATGTCTCAAATCCCAACATCGGTTGATGTCATGTCTCGGTGCCCCTGAGTGGTACTCACATCTCTCATTATGACTGTAGTTCTTATTGATGAATGTTCTAGGATTTGGCGGCTTGATTTGCAAATACCCTCCTTTCAGTAATGTTGGTATAACTCAACTGGTGTGAATGGAAGTGGAGTGAATACTCTTCTCAGCCTTGCCTCCATTTCTTCTCTTGTCCTTCTCGGTGGACCCTGATATGATACGACCATTTGTCCCTAGTTCTGTGGAGTTTTTTCAGGAGCCTCTAGGAGACGTGATAAGGTTGAGTAGGCTGCACATATTTCACTGCTTGCCCCTCAGTTCTCCATGGTTGCTCTTGCCCTGGCTTCTATTGCCCTGATTTGCTATAGGCCTCCTCTGAGTGGCATATTTTCCACTGCTATCTATCTTTCCTGATCTTATTGCATCTTCAATTCTGTTAGTTGCCAAAATCTAGTCATTGAAACTTGCAAAACTCTGTCCCAGTAACAGAGTGAAGAAAGGTTGACCATGTGATGCTATAAACAAAGACGTCATCTCTTGTTCTAGCAATGGTGGCTGGACCAATGTTGCCAACTCTTTCCATCTCTTAGCATAGTCTCGAACTGACTCTTGACTCTTCTTTTCCAACCTTTGCAGCTCTGCCCTTGTTTAAACCATCTGGTTGTTCAGACGATATTGTTGAATGAATACCGCAACGAGGTCATTCCAAGTCTTTACCTTTGCTTTGTCTAAACTCAAAAACCAAGAATAGGCAGCCCCAGTTAAAGACCGCTGAAAGAACTGTACCATGATTTTCTCGTCTGTTGCATATTGGCACATGTCTCCAGAATATGATCTTAAGTGGTTTAGTGGACAGCTAGTGCCATTAAACTGGTGCAACTCAGGACATCTGAATTTGGCAGGGAGTTGTATGTTTGAGAAAAAACAGAGGTTTTCCAGAGTAGCCTTGCTTTGAACTATGTTTGGTTGTAGCTGCTTCAGAAGATCTTCCCTGATGGCCGCCAAACGGGCCTTGAATTGGGCTTCCTACGTTCTATACCAGTCTTCTTCGTCCTGCCCCGGTTGGACAGGCGCGAACTGTTCTTGCTACTGTATCGGGTGGACAAGATCTGCCACAGGAGGTGGGAATTGAATGGCTTGTGTTGGTGGATGTGGCGGTGCCATAGGTGGAGGTTGTACCGAATGTGGCGGAAGCGGTACTGCCGGCACTTCTACCCGTGGTAGGAGTGCTGGTTGGTGCTGTTGAGTGACCGGAACTGTCGGTCGAACTTGCTTCAAATCCCTGATCTCTGCCATGAGGGACTGAATAATCATAGTCATGCTTTCAACCTTTTGGGTTAGGTCGTTAACCACTTGGGTTTGACTAGATTCTGCTTGGTACTGCGCTGGCGAAGTCTAATTTCTTTGTGCATCCATATCTAGTCTTTTGTAAGATCGTAGATTATATGGGCTCCTGGGAGCAATTTTGGATACTTATTGATCATTTTGAAGAAGTTAGTGCATTTCTTTGGCAATTAATCGTATTTTTTATATTTTTTGCTTTTAGAACCTATTTGCAGATTCTTATGAAAATTCCTCTTGCCATGGTCAATCGAGATCAGATTTGTGATCTGATTTAGATATATGGAAGGAACTTTGGAAGAATCTTTGAGAATGTATCATTGATCTGTCTTTAGTTACACGAAGGCAACTGGGAGAGAGAACCTGAAGGAAAGATCTGTTTTAGCTGCACAAAGACAACTGGGAGAGAGAACCCGAAGGAATGATCTCTTTTTTTTTTGGTCGCACGAAGGCAACTAGGAAAGAGAACCCTATGTCTACTAGTCTGTTTTAGTTGTCTGTGGACGACTGGAAAAGAGAACCCAAGGTAGTGATCTATTTTAGTTGCACAAAGGCAACTGAGAGAGAGAACCCAAAGGAATGATATGTTTTAGTTGCACAATGGCAATTGGGAGAGAGAACTCGAAAGAATGATCTTTTTCTGGTCACACAAGGGCAACTGGGAAAGAGAACCATATGTCTACTGGTCTGTTTAGTCGTTTGTGGACGACCAGGAAATAGAACCCAAGGTTGTGATTTAATTTAGTTGCACAAAGGCAACTAGAGAGAGAACCCAAAGGAATGATCTGTTTTAGTTGCACAAGGGCAATTGGGGAAGAGAACCCTTTGTCTACTGATTTGTCTTAGTCGTCTGTGGACAACTGGGAAAAGAACCCAAAGGATTGGTCTGTTTTAGTTGCGTCCAGTCAGCAAGGAAAGGGAACCTAAAGAATTTGATCTATTTTAGCCGCTTGCGACAAGGAAATAGAACCTCTTGGTTTTTGCCCTAATGAACCGGAGCTAGTTTATAATGAATTGAGCTTAGTATCACGAGGTTGGACTTATGTCTCCACAGGGGTTGACCTAAAAAGCAACACCCCGGCTCATTTAGCTGGTCTTCGATTTAAGAATCGGTCACCAGGCGCCACAATTTTTGGACTCAAGTCAAGTCTCCGCAGGGGAGAGGCAAAAAACAACCACCTCCGGGTTCACCTAGTTGGTCTCCGATTTAAGAATCGGTCACCAGGCACCACAATTTTTGGACTTATGTCTTCGTAGGGGGTATGCTAAAAAGCAAATACCTAGGCTCACCCAGCTAGTCTCCTATTTAAGAATTTGTTGCTAGGCGCCACAATTTTTGGACTCAAGTCGAGCCTCGTTAGGGGAAGGGCTAAAAATAGATGCCTCCGGGCTCATCTGAAGGGTTGGTCTTGACGGGGCCATCTTTAGACGCTACCAATTTGGATCGTTGGATCCAGGGCAAAAACCGAGTGATCTTGTGAATAAGATGCATTCGGGTGTGATCTGAGTTTAATCCATGAGCGCTTTAAGAAACGCCTATAGGTGTTAATATTAGAATAATTAAAGAGTAGGATTCGAAGGAAAGGGTCTAATGTGACCAGAGATCGCGGTTTTGTATAACCAAAAAAAAAAGGGGATCCATTAGGACCAAAAGGCAATATTAACTTTGCAACAAACATCTGCAAGCTGATTTACTGCTTTCATCATGTATTTGTTCTGTCATTCAAAATTACATTTAAAATTAAAGCATTAAACTAAAATAAAAAGTGTGTGATCCTAAGGGTTGGTGCCTATCAAGGCACGACTCCTAGACATACTTGTGTAAGGAAGCACGCCCAAGTCCTTACTAGCCTTATCCTTTCATCTGCTGATGTGTGACCTCAATAAAACTTACTACTTTCCAGCTAGGGCAAAAATTACATGATGTTCAAAAAAACTGAAAGAGAATGCAATCTTAGGGTTGTTGAGAACTCTAAGAAAGGATACATTTGATTAAAAAAAGGGTAGGTTGAAAAGGCCTAATTCTAGGGTTCAACTTCCTTTGTTCTGATTTGGTATGCTTTCATCTGCTTGAAGACTAATCCAGAGTCAAGATACTTCCTACAGACTCAATGGGTCGAGGCCCATGGCTCTCAGGACTCAATGCATGGATCTGGGGTGGTTCCCTTGATCAAAGTTTAGGTAAGCTTCCTAATTTAGGGCTGAGGTAGCCCAAAGTCTAAGGTCTACTCAATTTGATGCAAAAGGAGGTGGGGGTTGCTTCCCCTGATGGGCTCTTGGGTTTTAAATTGATTTTAACTCCTCTTCATTCATCATTCACACTCACATTCACCCAGCCCGAAACAAACACTTACAAGGGTCTGAGCCAAGTACTAGACCCTCGCATAGCATGGCAAGAAACCAATGGTGTTATTGGAATCCAAAAACCTGGGGGATGTTTTACCTCGCTTTCCCTGGCAAGTCACGGGCGGTGAGGCTAATACCATCCCAAAATTTGTTTATATGATAAAGAAGGGTGGCTACTAGAGAGATCTAGGTTTTGGTAAAGAGAAAATGCCATATCTAAGCCATGTATCATTCAATCGGATCACCCACGTGAGCTCCCTCACGCATGTTGCCTCACGCAATTTATATCAAAGCATGTAAACAAATCACAGTGTGTGTGAGTGTACATATGTGCAAGTGAAGGAATTTTCACTACATCATATAGTAAAGTGAAGAATTGGTACACAAATCAATGTTCTGGGAAAGTTCCTAGGAAACTGGAGGGGCACAAAGGTCTTGCTTAAGACCTAGTTTCCTTAGGTCATTTAAGTCCTGTTTGATAGAACTTCCCCAAAATACACTTTTGCATATATTCTACACTAACTAAAGTTGGCGGCAAATCTCCCTAGACCAATTTGTGCAAGTGTGTGCATATGTACAAAGAGAGTGTGCTTGCATGTGCAAATGTGTGCACATGTGCAAAAAGTGAGCCCATTATATACCAACTAATCAAATCGGGTTGGGTCAGTCCCCAGCAATTCTGGGTTTGATCTAACAAGAGATTTTGGGTTCGATCCCCAGTGGTGCCGCCAAGCTGTGCGCACCTCGAGCGCACGGAAAAGCGTGTTACATGTATTATGGAGTCGCCACTACCTGAAATGGTGCAGGTAAACACCCATTGATTTTTGGTCTGCACCAGTGATTCTGAATAAGTGACCCGATTGTAACCCAAGAAAATCCTTGGACACCCTGGGTAGCCCCACTGAAATAGGTTCCCTTAAATTAGTTGGATATTTAATGGGCTCTTTTAATATTATTATTATTTTATTTCTTTTCTTTTATATATATTTTTTATTTATGATCACATATATACAAACATTGGAGGAATGGGGGTTGCTATACTACCTCCCATACAAAATAAAACATAATACATATGTACCAAAAAATTCAAAATAAAGAAATCTAAATCAAAGATTCCAACATGGAGCAATGTACTCGGCTACTCCAAAAAATATTTATTAATTTATTATTTATTATTATTCTTTTCTTTTCCCATTTTTTTTAATGTTATCTTTCTCATATATACAAGGCATTAGAGGAGTGGGGGATTGCTATACTACATCCTACATGCACAAAAGAATTCTAAACCAAAGAAACCCAAATTAAAAAGAATAAGAAATGGGGGTTGAATCGACCACTTCCAATAAAATGTTTTAGACTCTCATTTATAATAACATATCTACATTGGGAAAATGGAGGGCCACTATGTTACATCTCATGTAGTAAAATAAAAAAAAACAAGAACAAGAACAAGAACAAATGTAAGTAAGAAAATCACAATAAACAAAAGAAACAAAAAAGAATGAACAACCTGATCTACTGCACTATCCGCATTCAAAGATTCATATCTCCCTCAATTCTAACCAAATTGTGCGAAATCAGATTCCTTAGAATCATAACTTTAAGCACTAAAATTTCCTATAGCAGTTTTCAAAATTCAATTTCATTTAAGAGATATGAAGCTGCAAAATTTACTGTTACACATTTCCCTGTGAAAATCTAAGCCAAAGAAAAATTAAAAATAAAATGGCTACTCATAGTGTAGGGTCTCGACCATATTTTTACATTAAACTAAAATAAAAATACCACACATCTTATGAAAGACTCCAGACTTGAATCAACCTAGAACTAGGTAAAAAAAATTGGTTTATGTAAAAAACAAGTGCAAGCCTAATGCAAAAAAAACTCAGAACTTTACATCTTTGTCTTTTTTTTTTTATTGATTATCCTTGTTCAAATCCACTTTAAAAGCATCTCAAAATCCTCACTGATCACATTACAAAAGAATCTCATACTTTAGTGAAGAAAAGATAATTTCAAACAATAGTCTAAGTAAGAAAAATACATGTTTCTCTAAGCTGGAACAGGTGATCAAAGCTTTAGTGTTGCTGAACAGCAGTCTCCTTCTTCTAAGGTGCTCGACCTTTGTGTAGACACCTGATTTTTGCACCCCCTAAAAAGTCAAACCCTGAGGGGGCGAAAATTTGACTTTTTGATCCAAAGAAAATTGGCCATCAAACTTCCTCTCATTAAAAAGAGCATTTCGACACGGTTCTAACGCAACTGAGTTTGCCAGAATCAGAGTCCGGATGAGGAAGTTATGAGCCGGTCAAACTTTTGGGGAAGCGAAAGTTGACTTTTTGCTCGACCCCAATTCAACTGCCCAATTTGATCCCAGTGGATAGTGTGTTCCGAGCCGATTCCAACGACATCAAATTTGCTGAAATCGGACATCAGACGGAAAAGTTATGGGCAGTTGAAGTTTCAAGAAAGCTGCCATGTGGCAAAATAGCAGCAAAAAGCAGAATAAATGAATTAAATAAATAAAAATAATCATATCTTTATTTTTTAATATTATTTTAATAAGAGAATCTCGTTTTATAATAAAATAATCAAAAAATCGGATAAAAATCTTTAAATAAATCAAATTTAATAAAGCATTTGAAATCCAACATTTTAAAAACGTTCTGGACCGTATTTGAAGTACGGGCGAGGCATGCCCATATTTCAAATACGGGCAAGCTTCTAGAAGGGGACGCGTGTCGCTGTACGGCGGGACACGCGTCCCGTATGGCTGATTTTGCGAGATTTGAAAATGTGCGTTTTTCGCCCGTATTTGAATTACGGGCAAGGCACGCCCGTACTTGAAGTACGGGCAAGGCATGCCCGTACTTCAAATACGGGCACAAAAATTTTGCCTATAAATAGAGAGGCCTTCCTCCTGGCCGAAACCCTCTTCCTCCAGGTGCTTTTCAGAACCAAACTCTGCCCAATACCCAAACATTTTCAATACCCAAAATACCCCCATCCTACTTAAACCATGCCTAATCCCTCTCTTTTAGCCCCTATTCAATTTCACCTTAGCTAACCTCTTTCAAAATCATCTTAAGAAAACCCGAAGGACGCGGAAGCGCTGCCGGAATTTTCGGAGAATCCATACATCAACAAATCCAGAAGTAATAGTAGGGTAACATCTCTAATGGCTTCTTTCTTTTGATATACATGCGAATTCCTTCATATAAGTGACTTTGTATTCTTTCTTCTTTATCTTATCACATGTTTACTAATCAACTTGTTTAGTTTTGGTGGAATCCTCCCATGCAAATGAGCAACATTCCATGAAATAAAGGATGAACCCATAGAACAATAAAAAAGCAGTATTTTGATTAATGATGCTTGCAAATACAAAAGGAGTTTGTACTCCTTAGATCTTCCCCTGTAAATTCCCCCTTTCCCATTCTTGAATTTGGCTGCAAATGATCAAGATAAAGTCTTGTTGCTTCAAGAAAAACAAAGGGCAGAAGGAAAAATGGCCTTTTAGGCCAAATGAAGGAAATGAAGGATTCTGAAGACAGTGGAATTAGCCCAGACATTGAAGAACATTCCAGGAAGACCACAGAATTGATCCCAAGTTGAATCGACACAAAAGTGCGAAATTGAGGATGCCCGTAAACTCAGAACGGTCCAGGCGTGCCCGTAGTTAATCTACGGTCTGGCCTGAACCGTATTAAAATTACGGTTCAGCCCAGACCGTGATTGAAATACGGTCAAACCTGTAAGTAACTTAAAAAATCCATTTTTCTTGACCCGGTTGGACCCAATCCGACCATTTTAATATAATTTGGCCCACTGGGTATTTCCTAACCCATTTTGAGACTGTGGGCCCAACGGACCCACCAAAGGCTTCTTGGGCCCTCCAATAGGGCCCATGCCCAGTCTGGCCCAACCAAGGCCCATTTTGATAAATGGGCCCAAGGCCACTTAATTAACAGCCCATGGGCCAAATCCAAGCCCAATGGGCCCTAAAAAATTTCAACCCACTAACTTTGTGAATATGCAATAAACCCTTAAACCAAATAGCCATAATCCAATAAGGGTTACCCAATAACCCAAACTGGGCCTTGGGCTTGACTTTAGCCCAACTTGGATTCCACTGGGCCTTCCAACGGGGCCCATACCATACCCACTTTATAACTTAATAAAAAGATAAAATCAAATAAAAAATGGGACCCACCCCATCAACGGTCCCCACCAGACCAAATAAGTGTGCATGCTGGCTTAGGAATTGGGTGAAAACTAAGTTGACTCAAGACCAAGGAGACCCACGGGACCCGTCAATCGACGGGGCGGGCTAGGGTGTCTTCGGGCTTCCCTAGACGTAACCGAGAACTTACCCAGAACTCTAATAAAGCCGCAGACCAGAAAATTAGGCCCGGATAGGTGCCTCTTTGTGTCTGCCTGCACCTCTCAGGCAGTGGCGACTCCAAACCAATCCCGAGGCGAGCATCACTTCGCATGCACCTCGTCGTGCGGCCCGAAAAAAGGGGTGCGCACACTTTGCTAATGAACGTCCTCCCCCTTGCTCTGCTTCTCCTCTCCTTCTTTTCTCTTTTGCAAAGAACTCTCCTACTTGCTCCCTTATTTTTTCCAAAGAACTCTATTACTTGCTCTCCCCCCCCCCCCTCAACTTCTAAACTCCTATCCTTTTTAGAAGAGAGTTCCACCCCTTCAACTTCTTAGCCCCTCCTCTTCCTCTCTTAAACTCCTAGACCCCTCATCTCCATAACCTATCCTCTTCCTCTCTAAAACTCCTGGACCTCTCATCTTCTAGACCTCTCCTCTTCCTCTCTCAGTAACTCTCACCTATTTTGCATTGAATTTTCAACCATGCGGCATGTTGTATAGAATTTTAACCATGTAGTATATTGCCAAGAGAGTCCCAATGTTTTAATGCCACATTAGCCACATGGCAGCCACCATGGCACACACGTGGCTGCCAAGTGGCACCAATTTCGGTTTTATAAAAAATCCCCAAACTACCCTTCATTTCTTTTATCCATAACTTAGCCATTTGAGCACGGTTTGGTCCATCGGAATCAGCTCAGAATTCTCTTTATTATAGGCTTGTTATTTCAATAAGATGAGTCCACTATAAAAACCTCAATTTACGTACCCACATATGTGTCGGTTCAAGATATGCTTCTTGGGGAATTTTATGGTGCAAAAATGGGGTGCTAACAAATGTGGTTTTGAATTTTTTTTCTGACGGCTTATGATAGTGAATAGGAAAGCATATGGAGTTGGGAAAAGCTCAGGATATATGTTGGATACAACTTTTCACTTCAGCAACTATTGTGATGGGTAAGGCAAAAACAGCCAATTCTAATGTTGAGTCGAGCCACAAAAACAAAAAAATGAGCTACTGTAAATTCTGTAAATTTCAAATCTGAACATAAGGATTTCAACAAGATGCATTTATGTAAACAAACTGAAAGTTTACAAGTGAAGCAGTAATCTATATGCAAATGCGCATCAAATAATGCAAAGGACAAACATATATAACGAGCAAATCTATTACAACTAAAACAGATAAGTTAACAGTTAAATTTATGAAGAGATCGATATGCTCACATTGAAGGAGATGGGGACGGAAACATTGGGGATTAGGGCTTTTTTGCAAAGAAAAAATTTATTAAATTAAAATCTGCACACCTCTTAATTGCGACAAAATCAGCAGCATCCAACGACGGCTGACGGAAATGAGAACCCCGACAGCGAAAGTGGACAGCAGCGAGATGCCTGACGGCGATGGCTTGTGGATGGCAAGATTAACGGCACGACAGTGAACAAAGAAAAATAATAGGAATTTTGCACGCAGTGTAATTTGCAGCGACCCCAAACAAGTGAGTTTTGAAGTTGGTGATCAAGTATTTTTGAAAGTATCTCCATCTCGAGGAATCAAACGATTTGGCAAAAAGGGCAAATTGGCCACAAGGTTTATAGGTCCTTTTGAGATAATTTTCACAGTCGGACCAGTGGATTATCGGTTAGCACTACCTATACAGCTAGAGGGAGTTCACAATGTATTTCATGTGTCGATGTCGAGAAGGTACGTGCATGATCCCGCCCACATCATTTAGTATGAGCCAATAGTGGTGCGAGAGGACTTGACCTTTAAGGAGCATCCAGTTCAGATTTTAGATAGTACGAAGGTAATCCCACTAGTAAAGGTGCTATGGCAGAACCATACAACAGAGGCGGCCACTTGGGAGTTAGAGTCGGAAATGAAGAAAAAGTATCTACACTTATTTTCGTAGTTTCAAGGTAAATTTCGAGGATGAAAATTTTCTTTTAGGAGGGGAGGATGTAAAACCTCGAAATTTTCAGAATTTTTAATTAAATAATATCTGAATAATTAAATGTGATTCTTATAAAATCTATGAATGAATTTATATAGGTGATCACATGGATGAAAGAGATCTGGAGTATGACGTAGATCCAATCGTTAGATCATGACATATGGGGGTGAGTATAGTTTCAAGAGTTATTTTAAGTTTTATTGGGTAGATGTATGGTAGCCGGTAAAGATGAGATACATGGGATAACTCATAATAAAATAGGGTTTCTCTCACTTAAGGAATCGTATACCCCAATCGTATACTCTCGTTTTGTCTCTGGCAGCTGAAGTAGAAGAGAACCTGTGCATAGAATATTACTGGACTTGGAGAGTTTCTATATGCTAGAAGGAGCTCTGTTTTGCTAAAATGGGAGAGATCAGATTCAAAGTTAAGGAGACAAAAGAGGAAGAAGGAGAGACAGTATTCTCTCAAGCAATCAAGAGGTAGGTAGCACACCGATTTTTTGTTAAATGTTGTTTATTATTGTTTTGATCAAATATCATGTTTTGGAGTGTTACATATTTGATTTTGAATATTTTTAGAGATGATTATTATGGATAGAATAAGTTTTATTGCACAAAACACTCGTTTCTAATTTTTGGAATTAGCCACTGTTAGACGAGTGCTCGACATGATTGCTTGAGCGATCTTGTTAAGCTTCTCGCCTGTAATTCCTATTATATTGATCACTCAACACATCGCTTAAGCGATGGGGGTTGAGCGCCAATTCTAATCTTCTTAAATAACTTAGTCGCCCTACATGATCGCTTGAGTGCCCATGTTGAGCGCCTGTGCACTTTTCTGATCTAGACTTTAATACCAAGATCGCCCAACCACTTTGATTGAGTGCATGGGTCGAGCGCTCAATACAGAACTCTGAATTTCTGAATTTTGAGAAAAATTTCTTATTAAAATGATTTCTAAAGATATTAAACCTATATACCAACAAATATTAGGTGTTTACAAACTGTTCTCATTGATCGTTTGATTAAAAATAATTTAATAAAGATTTTGTGTACGTTCTACTAAAGTATGTCCTACTTTGGTTATAAATAGATTTTTGGATTTCCAAACTTGATTTGAGTTGAATGGGATGAGTTTTACTCTGTATATGTATGTTTTTAAAGTGTTTTGAGTACTAGAAATTGTTAGAAAGGCTTTACACCAAATTTGTGTATGTTAAGTTACTTTTTGGATAGAGAATAAGCTTTGACAATCCTATATGCCACTAGGCACTATTTCTGATTTGCATTAATATTGAGTGAGTTATAGCTATTGGTGTCTAGTGGGCATAGCTGCATATGGATCCATAGGGTTAGGCTAGAGAGTGAAAATGTCTTTCTTTGGTTGGTTACTACGAGTTTGCGTTCGCATTTTCTTTACAAGTTAGTTTGCATTGGGTGGGGGGGGGGGGGTCTTCATGTACAATAGGGTCTCATTTCAAATAACAGTTGCTAGTGAGGTGCCAGGTTTGTGTTGATTAGCAGTCATCCCCATGTTCAGATACCAGTGGCTGCATGCTTGGGTGGTATATGCCAAACTCTGTATTTCAGATTCCAGTTGCTAGTATGTGAGTTTCGTGCGTAATAAGTCGATGTCTAGGCCCATATTTCATATTCCAGTTGCTAGTATGACGATTGTGATTACTAGCTTTGCTTATAAGTCACATGGTGGCGTAGTGAACGGAGATTTTCTTTTCAAAGGCTTACTTTTCTTCATGAGTCCTACAATACTCTATGATGGTCAAGTTTCGAGTATTGGTTGTTCACTTTGGGATATATGATTGACATTTCATATACAGTGGTTTATTTGACTTATATGTTGAGTATTATATTAATGGGATAGTTGATTATGATAGCCGGCAATATCCTCAGTTCAAAGATAGCACTTACTTGGTGCATTGTTTTATCTTGGGTATTGATTTAATGTGGAGATTGCATCGTGATTACTCATTTGTCCTATTGAGCATGAAGCATGTTATTTTCTGTATATATAAACTGTTTATTCATGCATAGTGTTGCCTACTGGGATATTCGTATCTCATTTGTGTTTTGTTTTGTTTTCCAGCTGATCCATGTGAGGGCGACTTGAGGTTTGGTACTCAGAGAGAGATTGTTGATTTTCGCTCGGAGGATTATTATTACCTCGAGTAAACTTTTCTTGGAGGTTGTTATAGATGATACTTTATATTGTTACTTTATGTTTTGAATGACCATGAGAGTGAGAGTGATGGAAACCCATTTTTACCAGACTTATGACTTATTTTGATGTGATGGTTTGGATGGTGCATTTATCCATGCTTATTGGTTATGTTGATGATTATCTTCCATATTTTGATATTAATTGGTAATTGTTATGAATTTAATGTCTGGTATTTAGTTTAATTTGGGCTCAGTAGCACTTTGGATTCAGGTTGAGTGCTTGATTTGCATAGATTTGGGTTCAAGGCGTTATATGTTACATATAACAAATAAGGAGATAAAGTATCTAAGTATCTATGGTTTCCCACTATTGTCAAACCATGCATCATCAACATCCATAAGATTTGAATCATGCACATGCTCAGTCATAGGGTCTGCAAAATCTATACATATACAATAAAATGAGATATAAATCCCAATAAATTCACCATATGATGATTTAAATAACAAATGCAATGTCTATATATATATATATATATATATGCATATCAAAACATGTTACATCTCAAAATATCAAGTGCTAGTGAATGACAAACTCTCGGAAGACAATATAATGCACATAAAGTTCGGAAGACAATAGAGTGAAAGATAGAAACCAATTCTTAACTTAAAATAAATCAGGGATAACAAATTGATCATTTTCACAAGTAAATTCCACATAGCTTATAAAATACTGCCACCAAAACCATAGACATCGGCTAAGCTACGGTTATACCATTCAATCTTGGATGCAAAGCCACTCGATCCACATATAAACAGAGCACCTCGTATGGGTCTTAGTGAATCATTCGCACACACACAATTTCGGGCAAGATCCTTTTCTACCAAGAAATGCCAAACAATTGCTTACATATCACATATTAACTGTCATAGTAATACTAGGTGGAGCACTCTCAATGCAAATGGGCAGAGCTAACCATACCTGTCACATGCTGCAATCAACATGAATCTCTCATTCCCATGATGAGTAGCCCTTACATCTCTCAAAGTGTTTTAATTATCTTATTTAAGCATCCACGCAAACTAATTTACATAAAACATCAATAGGATCTTATATAGAAGATCAAATATCAAAATTCATTTGCCACTTATTAACTACTAAACCACTAATCCAATCTTGATAAATCCAATTTATCTCATGATAAACATGAATTATAACAGGGGTGATAAATTCACAAAATAAAAACAAAAATATTCACAAGTGTGTATATCATACTCATCAATATGCTTGTAATTTTTCAAAATAATACTAAGTATACTGATATGAAAATTTTAAATACATGCTAGTGGAGTACAAGTTAAATCAATGTAAATGAGAAGGATAATTCACGAGGTTTTAATTCTCAACAACATATATAACAGTAAAACAGGGTTTAAAACCATCCATATAAGTTTCAAAACAGTAATTAATGGTTTGAAAAAGTTTCAAAAGTTCCTAGAATTTAAAGCATTTTAATTAGCATTGTTTCTTTTAAATTCATGAAAGACAAAACTTAAAATTCAAGTAGGAACTTAGTTTTCTAAAAACCAAAAGTTAACTCAATACTACAATCCCTTTGAAATCAATTTTAACTAGACTTTTTCTAAGTTTGTTTTAACTATATGACCCTTCTGAAATTTTAGAATAGCTTTGTAACACATTAATATAATTACATCTGAAATATTCCATAAATCTTTAAGTTGCAAGTTCTCTTAAAAACCATAATAATCACAAATTTTGATTCATATAGATACTCTAAACAAGAATCCATAACATAAATTCATTTTAAACATCAAATATTTAGATATGTCTTAATTCGATTGTATTTTATATATATACATATATTCCAAAATTAATCATGGAATAGGAAACACATATTTAATTTGGATAGCTATACTAACAGCTGATTTTTACTACAACGAAGACAAAATTAGGACAACAGTTAACTACAACTTTTGAGTATATTGAGTTAGCTTTCTGACCCAACAAACAATCATATGATTTGGGTAGCACAAAATCATAAGTTATGGCAATTGTACTATGACTGGGTAAAAATGTAGAATCTGAACCATCCTCAAAACAGAAACCAATATGTACCAATTCATAGTTTCACAGGTATTAACATGATTAAAACTTAAAGGAAATACAATAGTCATGCTTTTATATTAACATATCATTCACAATACTTTTATAATCCATATAGTACTCATGCTTGAAATCAAAATATAAGTGATGAACTTACCTCTTACTCAAAGCAATCTAATGCCTATACTTTCAGCAACACTTAGACACACGCACGGGCTAGAACTATCAGCAACTCTAGCAACTTCAACCGAGCTATTTAATTCAGTCCCAAACCCAACTTAGCACTAGTAATCACTGTAGAGCCTTGGAAATCACTAGGATTCCACACATCCTACATGGAACTTCGATTAAAACAGGAGTCGTCACTATCTAATGGGTCTTGGTGTAAATGGTCACCAAAGTATACAAAAATAGTAAAAAATGAGCCAAAGGTAGTTTAATTTATGGTCTACAACAGATTTAGGGTAAGGGGTTAGGATATGAGTGGGAGAAGGTATTAGGCACCCTTACTCATCAACTTAAAGTGGTTGCCATAGGCTTCACCATGTTATGTTGCTTGCATACACACATATCATTCAAAAGTAGCAAAATGAACACATAAAAATGTGTGATTATCCATGAGAGTTCTCCAATTAATTTGGATTCTCTCTGTGGATTTATCACTCTCAGGACTATCTGATCAAATCAGCATTAAGGCAAAATGCAAAGAAGAATAGCTCAAATCCATATTGAAATTCAGAGCACTAAAGATCAATCTACGCTGTGCACATTCAATCAATTATAACTCACTCATGTGAAAGCCAAAAAATGTGAAACCAGTGCCATTAGAAAACTGATTTGATGTACAAAACACTACAGAAATTTTATTCAAAATCAATTAAAATTGAGGGATTTGTGCTTGATTAAAGTTGCTGCTTCATCATAGCAACAGTGATGACCAACACATTTTCACAAATCTATTAGTAGAGATCTACTTTATATAAATTCATGAAAATTGGTGTGGATGAAGTAGGAAGTACCCCTTTCGAATGGCCTAGGATTCAACCTTTAGTTCATCCATATGAGATCTATATGTACTCATAAACACACACAAAACATCACAGATTGACCCTATAATCTACTACTGAGCAGTACAATGTCAATCAAGCACACATAACTCAATATTGATTTAAAAATCATGAAACTAGTTTATTTTGAAAGTAGACTCATTAATGAAAACTTAGGAATAAGAATCACAGAAATCATATTTCAAATGAGCCAACGGTGCTCAGTTGAAGTGACAGGTTCTACAATTTGAGTGTTGTAGACTTGTTGAATTTCAACTAACTATGGAGAATAAATGGCTCCTGTAAGCACCTCATTTTTGCACCTCTTGGAAGTGCAAGAAGTGTAAACCTTAACAGCCAGCTCAAAACCCCGAGGAGTAGAAATGGACTTTCTGATCAAATTCAAGTTGGCTACCTTGCCCTATCTCAATGGGTAGGAATTTCCAACACGGTTCCGACGCAACTAAGTTTGTTAGAATCGGGGTTCGGATGAAGGAATTATGGGCAGGTTAAACCCTTGGGAGAGCAGAAATGGACTTTCTGCTCAAACCAAATCAACTACCATACTCTATCCTAACGGATAGAGAATTACGACGCGGTTCCGGCACAACTGAGTTTGTCAGAATCGGGGTCCGGACAGAAGAGTTATGAGCAGATAAGAGCCTAGGGAGCAGTTTCGGCTTTCTGCTCAAAACTTGAGCTAACTTCCTTATTCTATCTCAATGGACAAGGAATCCCAACATGATTCCAACACAACTGAGTTTGCCAGAATCGGGGTCTGGACAAAGAAGTTATGAGTAGATCAGGCCTTTGGGCAAAAATGCAGAAAGCTGTCCACGTGGCGGATGCGTAGAAATCTGCCGCGTGGCGAAGAAAGGACAAAATGATAAGATAAATAAAATATCTTCAATATAATATTATTTTTTCTAAAAATATCTTGAATTTATTAATTAAAATAATAGAAAATCCAAAAATTCGGATTCTCTCATTATGAGAGAGAATCCCATCAAATCAGTCAAATCCATCAAATCAATTAGTCAAATTTGAAGAGAGAGAAAATCTGCCCGCATAGTATGTACGGACATGCCTTGTCTGTATATATTATGCCGGCAAAATCTTATCCAAAACCTTATCCAGAATCTAAGAAAATATGGGGAAATCTCAAAATCCGTACATATAATGTGGGCAGAGCAAAATTGGGCTAAAAATGGCCTACCCGCACTTCCCATTCGGTTTGAGACTTATCCGAAAAATCTTATCCTCTGCGCGAATATGCCTCATGGACGATTTGCGATGATTGCGAACAAACCATTTTTCTATATATACGGGCTTTTGGCCCTTGGCTGGGGGTTGGCTCTTCATTAATTGTTCCTCAAGCCTCCCCCATGAACCAGAGAGTCCCCTAACCCCTCTCCCTCACCTCCAAGCTTGCAAAAATCCCCAAAATACCCTTCAACCCTCTCTAAACCCTTCTTTCTTCCTTGCTAACCAAGAAGAAGACAAAAAGGAAGGCTTGGTGGAGCCAAGGGGAGCCTCTAGGTGCTGTCCACGTCTCAAGGGCCTTCCACACGCCTCCAAAAGTGTAAAGAACACCAAGGTAAGCACTCTTGGTAGTTTCTATTCAACATATGTAAAAATGAGTACCATGTGAGCATGTGTTTTTAGCTACTATTTTTTCCCCATTTTCAGCATGCTTTGCCTACTCATTATCCTCACCTTTTCCTTCATTTCTTCACAAGAAAGAGATCCCATGGTGAGGGGAGTTGTCTAGGTCAAAAAAAAGGGAAAGGGTGAGAGCACCTTCTAGCATTCTTTAGTGTTATTTAGGGTCTTATTGCATAACTTTCGATCTCGATGATTCCATTTGCTTTGTTTCACTTTTAAAAGGGAAAGCATGTTCTCCCACCCTCCCAACTCCTTTCTTCTAATTGTTTTTAGTTACCTCTAAGCATGCTTTTGGTTGTTACATGACCATGAAATCAAGTAATATGATGGTGAAGGATTCGTATATCCATGCATATAAATAGTACACTTCATGAGCACCACTACCATGAACTCCTCTCTACTTCCTCTCATCTGTTTTTAGGTCCTTTTGCATGACCTTCACATGTTGTGTGTATAAGTCTTTATGTATGTAAATAGCATGCCTAGAATCCATGTCTAGGTTTCCTCTTCTTAACCATCTCACCCACATGCACATTGTCATAAGTAGCACACACGTTAGACCACTGATTTTAGTATGATTTGGTGGCTTCATTGTATCTATTGAGAGCATCTAAGTGATTGTTCGAATGTATGCATGGTTTGGCTGCGACTTGGTGAGCAAGGACCTTTCGAGTCCTCCCCTAGCTCTTCATTTGCAAGAGGATAGGGTAGTGCTTTGAAACCAAGGTGGGGAATCTATCCCAACCTGAAAATCAGTGAGTTGAAATTCACAAGTAGTGAGGGAGAGGCTCCAAGCCTTCTCCCTCCTTCCCTTTTGGTTTGAACCTTAGAAATTAGGGTTTTGTGCCAAAAGTGGGCATTAGAAGCCACTGTGTGTCAACACAGTGACCCACAAAGAGTGTGAGACCCATTGGAGGGGAGGAGCCCCTGTTCCCCCCTGGAAAAGTCGGATTTTGGCTTCTCAGGTGCTGCCTGCATACACAGGCCGGATGGGCCTGGTCCGTATGGGTTATACGGATCAGGCTTGCCCGTATGGTATATACGGGTAGCACACAGAGGGCTATAAAATTTGATTTTTCAGGATTAATTAAGATTAGCTAGTAATCTAACCATCCTACCTTAACCTAATGTCTCTTGGGACTTGGGTCCTTCCAGGGCCCAAAAGGATCTCCTTGTGGGCCTTCCAACGGGGCCCACACCCGTCTTGCCCAACCTAAGTCTACTCCAACAGTGGACTTTGAAGGCAACTTGGGCCTCCATGGGTCCCCTCCAAGCCCAAAGGGCTTCCTTTGCATGCTTAATCACTTCCAAATCAAAATTAACCAAGACCGAAAAGGGGTTATCCAACGTAACCCCCAAATAGGGACTTGGGCTGGCCTGAAACCCAACTTGGCACACCCGTGGGGATCGGGGTGTCTACAGACTTCCCCGGATCGCAACCGAGACCCTACCCAGAATCTCAAGCCGCAGATCGCCTAATAGACAAACCCTAGGCACCTAAGTGTCTGCCTGTACCCCATTTGGCAGTGGCGACTCCAAACCCGAACATTCTCCCTTCAAAGAAAGGCACTGCACCCGCGTGCGCCTCGAGCCAGATGTGCGATTCCTGTAGATCGGACGCGCGCATAGCTCCATAAAAATTCTTTAAATTTTACAGGATTACACTAGATTCTTATGCATTTCACTTGCAACTGAAATCATTCAAAAATCCATTAGGAGGATGAATTTATGAGTAAAACAAGGTGATGCACAAGTTCTGTCCAGATTTAAAAACTTGAGTGAAATTAACACCAAAAGCATTAGATATGTGCACTAAGCCTTCTAAATCAAATCTAAACCACTTACAATGAAATAAAAAGCTCAAGAAACATTTAGGGCAGAGTTTGGCTCCGATCTCTTATGATTTGGAGAGTGAAAGCTAAACATAGCTCAAATTTACTATGAGTTCTCTAGGTCTAAGGAGATTTGGCCATATTGCCTTCTACGAAAGATCAAAATCATTTAAAAACTTATAAGAAGGACCTGAGCTATTGATTTAAGGCTAAATCCTCATATCTACGATATTGATCATGATAGATCTAAGGATTCATGCCTAAAACTGAAGAGAAGCACAAGTGAATGTGTGTATATGTAAAGTGTACATGAAAACTCATACATATGGAGGAATTTCATATCTAAGGCCATGAGTTGGCCTAGATCCACGAAGTTCATCCCAATTTTAAGAGGAAAATCACTAAAAAACAGTAATCAAAGTTCAAACAAAAGGAATAATCAAAAACTCAAGCAAATAGGTTCTAGATCTAGGATCCATTATCGTTTCCCCCAACCTTCTCTTTGCGTTTTACGGCTAGAGATAGGTTTAAGGTACTTTGATCTAGGTTGAGGGCTCATACAAACTCAGGCTCTATCCTAAAGAAAGATAGAAGATGAGAGATTGCTCAAAAGTAAAGAGTGATCTTGAAAATTAAAAGGAGTTATACCTTGAATGCACTTGGAAGCCTTGAGTGGTTAAGTATGCAAATGGGCATTGTCTCCCCTCCTCTAGTAAGAGCTTTCGACCTCCAAATTTCCAGCCCTTTGCATGGAGGAGAGACCCAGCTCTATTTATAGGCACAAGGAGGAGCAATGCATGTCTAAGGATAGGTACAAAATTCTTTCTAGATCATTCCAATTAAGGACCAAATCATGTCTAGGAAGGAATTTGAGAGATTTTCGAGAGTAATTCAGCCAATCTAGGGCCTCCAGAGGGGATTAGCGACTAAATTAACCACACATCTCGTCCTCTTTCAAATTGTGCAAATGAAAGAAGAACTGAATATATATTAAGGTGCATCAAGCACCGCATATATGATACGGTTATCAAATAATTCTTCAACACCACATAATATATACAGTGGATTTCTGTTACTCTCCCATGTGGCGCAACCAACGTGGCGTAATGGTGGAATCTTTCGTACGCCCCGTCGGACACCACATGCGCTCACGCAAATTAAGCCTTAGTGTAACCGTATTGCTAATACGATGACTACCATATTGGCAATACGGTGAAATAAAAATCAAAATAACTGTATAACTTATATGGTGCTCTATGTATTTATGATCTTTGAAATTAAAACACATTTATTAATACATGTATTTTATTTCTAAATACTTCCACTATTTTACCATATTTTGGTGCACTTTTGGATGTCTACAATCACCAAGAACTTAGACTAAAACTTCGCTGTTCAAAGCTTAAGCTGCTAACACTAAGACACCCAATTTGATGCACAAGACACCTCAATATATAGTTCTACTTGAACAAAAGAGATGGGAAAAGAGACGAAATAGCACCAAAAGAAGAAGAAGATAATTCAAAAATTCTCTACAAGATATCAGAATTAAACAAGGTTCTAATTAAGATCAAATACTTATAGGATTAAATGATCTTCATTAGGAACACTATTAATTAACTTAACTTGCATTAGCTCATAATGCACTTGCAGCAGCCTAAACATGACAATGCCACCTCACCAACACTTGGCAAGGCTTGAGCTCATGCAAGCATGAGCTGGCCTTGTAGTTGCTCCAGCCACAATCACTTCAAGCATGAGTTGGCTTAGCTTACTAGGTGTCACACACACATTAAGCCAGCCACAAACACTATAATTCAATGCTTCACCAAGCCACCTACACTTTCCTACATCATCCACTTTCCAATAGATCCAAAGCACTTGCCTACTAGGACCTGCTACAACACAGCATAGCAACACCAACTAGCAATATATCAACCAATCATAATTTATAACAATATATTAAAGCATACATAATCCATAGTCTATAATTAAAATGCATAAAATATGCAATAAATTCTGGAAAAATTACCAAAAATTTAAGATCATTTTCTAAGTACAATACTTTATTCCTGCATCCAAAACCATGTTAGATCATATAACACAACTATTGGCTACAGTAATTACACAATGAAATAGCAAATCAATGCAATAATTAATAATAATTTCCAGAATTCATATAAAATAAGCAATAAATCATCCAAAGCATACAAAACACATGCTAAACCATTCTAAGCTGAAAATAGGATGTTACAACAGCCCAAATGGAAAGGAGCTTATCAGAATAATCAACTTAAAGATAGAATGTGAAACTCTATATATTTTGAGTGTATTGAACCATTCCCCTTGATTTGTAGGTGAGATGGAGCTAGAGAGTTGATGATGTCAATTCAATGATGGCACAACAAAACAAATGGTAATTCAATATATAATGGACTGAATTTGAATATTGTATAATTACATTATGTATAAACTAGATCAATGACCAAATGTGTTAGGTTTAATGTAATTATGAAATAGAATGGTTTAATTTCAGATGGTATATGGTTTTCACTAGTTCATGGTTTAAATTTAAGTGGTCTTGGTTCATTTTGAGAAAAACCCAAACTAAACCATTTCCCTTGCTTAAATCGTATGGGTGTATGTTGTGGAAAAAAAGAAGAAGCAAGAGAGGTGGGAAGAGAGGAAGAAGAAGGGAGAAGGAGAGGAGAATGAGGGGCTGCATGATGTAGTTTATTACCTCAATTGCTAAAGTGAGTTGGAGGAAGCCTGTAGAGCTGATTTCAACAAGAAGGTTCCCTTAAAGTGCTGTCCGAAAACTTCTACAGCAGAGATTTGAGCCCTAATTGTTGTCAAAGATCTGATTTAAGCTTCAAATGAGGTGAGTAGCAATCCTTCAAAAGTGTTGGTCAGATTACTTTTGTATAGAATTAATCTTTGTGTTTTTCTTCTTGTCTTGAGATTTTTTTTTTGGGGTTTTGATTTCAGATTTGGTTTAAATACTGTAATGATTGTTTATATATGTTCAAATTGATGGAAACTTGTATAAACGGAGAGCGTGATAGGGATTAATGTTATGGGAAGTAGATTTCTAAATTATGGTTTAGAGGTTGGAGTTTAAACCCTTGAAATAGGCTCAGATTTGGGGGTTTTGAAGAGTAAACGTTTTGGTTTTGTGTTGGGATGTAATTGGAGAGTTTTGATGATAATTAGTGATGCAAATATGATGATGAGAATATTTGAAAAGTATAAAAAACAAAAGAAGGTGTTGGAAATAAGCTTTGGAAGTTGACAAATAGAAACAATTCTGTTCACTGTTCAAAACTGGATAATATTTCGTTGACATGCGAAGACATGAAAATGATGAGTAAAAATTCAAGCTTATGGCTTAAATTTTAGTTTAATATGTTGGTAGTTGAATGGAATTGGTTTAGGACCAATTGGAACTCAGGTTGATGCAAGAAAAATCATGAAAATTTGGTGATTTCCGTCAATTGGGTTTTGCGGCAGGTTAAACCACCTGTAGTAAAATGGTCGTAAGTTCCTGTAGAAAACTCCGAATTATGCACCGTTTGTTGCATTGGAAACTAGACTCGTAAATTTTTCTAACAATGTATAGTATGTATACCAATTCCTTATAGATTAGATCAGGTTTAACATTCAATTAACTAGTTAAAATAAGTTCTGCAGAGTAAACAGCAACTGCAAACCAACCGTAGATATTTTGTATCGGTTTTCTCCAAACATGAAATTGATTTAATTCTAATCTTGTGTTCAATTTTGGTTTTGGAAAAACAATGTTTTGTTATTTGAAAAGAAAGGTGTTGATGGCAGTAGTGCCAAGGGTTGTCATGATATTGGGAATGTGTTTTGGTTTGGCACTGAGTCTGTGGGGTTGTGAACATTGAATCCACCTAGGGTTGTGAACAAGTCGTTCACCTAGGGTTATGGATATGAGTTCACCGATATTTTAGCATTGTGGAAAGTGAACGATGTTCACCACAATTGGTAAGTGTTACACGCGTCAGAGGCACACTATGAGTTGAGTTGCATTTCACAGCTGTCTAGTGGGCATAGTCGTATGTGGATCCACATGTGAGCTAGGTAGTGCATTAGAATAGCTTTATAAGTGTAATATCAGCTATCTAGCAAGCGTTGCACCTGGTGATTCTGGTGAGGCCATTCCGGGGAGCGGAATCGATTGCGGCACCCATCCCGTCGTGAGACCTTGACGTGGTTATTGCATTCAGACTGGGGGTAGTGGGTCTGATCCTCTCACCCCAGATTGTGGTTATTGTATTATTGTATTCAGACTGGGGGTAGTGGGTTTGATCCTCCCACCCCAGATTGTGGTTATGTTGTTTCATTGAGGGTTGCTTCATGTCAGCCTATAGTTAGGTGCTTCACTTGGGGTTTGACCTTGGCCTGGTCTTTCGCCCTGTAAGTCGTGAGGTGGCAGCTGGATTATGATGTTACCTTATATAAGATATTCTAGTCCACGAGTCCTGTACAGTCATTGCATTCTATGTGATATGAGTTTATTGAGGTTGATGGTAATGCTGCGTTTGATTGTTTTGGCAATGAAATTTAATGCATACGAACGAGTGTTTCTATTTAGAGTTGTTTGGTTATGCATATTGTAGATTTTATTTATGTTCTTGGTTGCCAATTTATCAGAAATTTTGATATATGCATCTTGTTCTATTTATGCATTAATTATTTCAAGCATGACTATTTGGTTTTGCATATTGTTGCTCACTGAGACCTCAGTCTCACATATGTTTTGTTTTTCCGCTGTTTTATCGGATTTATTTTCAGTTACCGCTATGGGAGAGAGAGCTGAGGTTCAGAGGCAGGAAGATCACATTGATGATTATTAGCCTGAGGCATATTATCGCCAGGCTTAGTAGAGGGATCTAGTGATCTTTTTGGGCAGACATCCTTGTACATGTTGTATATTTATTTTGGACTCTTGTACTGCAAATATTAGTGGGCCTGTAGAACAGTCTTTTGTATACTTTTTGTTAGACTGTAATCTGATAGACTTTTTATCTTGTGATTATCAGGTATTAGGGGCGTTGCCCAGTCTTATAATTACAAGCGTTATATAGCCGTTTATTTGAAAATTTTAGTATTGTTGAATCTGGGACCTTTCGTGGTGTTCCGAAGACAAACTATATCTTTAGTGAACTGTCTGGATTCGAGGCGTTACATAGAAAGAAATAAACAAATAAGCCCAACAGAACCAACGGGACCGGTCTATCCCTTACTGTCAGATCTGTTGGACAATGAGTGAATTTGAATGTGGTCAATGATGCCATTAAGTGTGAGGCTCCGGGTAAAGATAACCCTCTCGGATATGATTGCTGCAGTTACTTACTTAGCTATATCAAAGTGATAGTGGGATTGGGTCTCCATGAAGATGAGCGGCCGCTATCAATCCATGGATAGCAAGATCTTCACCAGTTTGGGTGCAGGGAATGTCTTTATACCGTTGTGACAAGAAACAACTGGAAGAGGGATATAGTCTCACTCCTACTATTGCATGAAAGATGGGTTGATGAATAATAGGGTTTGATTGTGTTGATTTGCTGATTGAGTTCTTGGATCCATCTTGGTTCTCCTTCTGGTGATTTTATACTTGCTTTCTGTCACTTAATTCGTTTGTGGTTTAATTGAATTGTTCCCACTCATTGCCTTCATCGCATGCCTCTTAGTGTTTCTCTTAATTTGTTTTTAGTCTTTACATATTTTTTTACCATCACGTGTCATTCCACAATTTTATCTTCCCAAAATAATCTTACTCAAACTTCCAATTACAAAAATCCGTAGAGTCCTAATTCATTGGCAAAAATTCTTATCCTATTTTGGAGTGCTTATTAAAGAAAGAGGAAAAGAGAGTTCTATATAGAAAAATAACTATCTTAAAAAATAAACATATAATTGTATAAAAATTTATATAACAGTAAATATATTTCATAATAATTACGATTATCATTATTATTACAATTGTATAATATAAATACGATTTATTATTTTCTAACATTATCATTTTATATCATTCCAATATATAAAGCTAGAATATTATAATAATACAATATTCATAATATATAATATTTATCATAATATTACATGTTTTTATATAATATAATATTATGTTCCATTATTTATTTTATTCTGAAAATATAATATTTTATCATAATAATATAAGTTTTTATGTCATCTAATATGAATGTATTAGCTAGAATTTTAGTATATCGATTTGGAAAATTCAATGAAAGGTGCCTAGATGTTAAGGCTGTGTTTAGAGCCTTGGATTTGGGGAGAAAAAAAAAAGCTAAAAAGGAAAAGAAAAGAAAATTACTGATTTTCTTTTCTTTTTCGATGTTCGGAAGAGATGAGAAATAAGAAAAAAAGAAAATATATTTTAATAAGATGAGGAGTTAGGTGGTGGGCGAGTGAGAGTGGGTGTGTTGGTAAAGTTGGTGGGAGCGGCAGCAATAGCGACAACAATGATGGTAGTGATGCCAAGTGGCGGTGGGTGGTGGTGGTGGGCGGCGGTGGGTGATGGTGGTGGTGGGCGGTGGTGGTGGTTGGCGGTGGTGGCAAATGGTGTTGGTGGTGGTGGTTCGGGGTGGCGTGGCAGTGGGCGGTGGTGGTGAGCGGCAATGAGTGGTGGTGGTGGCGGGGGTTGTTGGACGACGGTAGCAGCTAGTGGTGGTGGTTGGCAATAGTTGATGGTGGTGGTCTCGGGTGGCGGTGGTGGTGGTGTCAGGTGGCGGTCGTCGGTGGTGATGGATGGTGGGTGGCGGTTAGCGATGATGGGTGGCGGTTGGTGGTGGTGGGTGGTGGTTGTGGGAGGTGGCGGCAAATGGTGGTAGTGGTGGTGATGGTGGGTAGTGGTAGTGGTGGGTAGTGGTGGATAGTGCGAGTGGTGGGGTGGATGGGTGATGTGAATATAGTGATAAGTGGTGGTGAATTTTTTTTTCTTCAAAATTCCTACTTTTTGGAGAGATTTTTTTAGATGGGAGGGAAAGAATGAAAGAAAATTTGGAAAAAAAATCCCATTTTTCTTCGTTTAAACCTAACAATAGCAAAAAGAAATTTTAACATTTTCCTTTCTTCTCTCCAAATTCTGGTTCCAAACATACCGCAAGTGTTCAACCTACGACGTCTACATATTACATAAGCCTTCTGGCTGATATCATTTGTTACGCGCATAATTGTTGCTCAAAAAGCCTCAAAGCCAAGACTTCGTTGGTTAAGTACTTGGACTGTGATAGTCATTACAGGATAGATTACAGTTAATCTCTATGCTGACCACATCTTCTTTGCGCTTATCATGCGTACACGCTCGTGCAGGCGCCGATTTGAACGAGTTTAGCAGGCAAATATCCCCAGTCTAGGGGAGCACAGCAATGGAGATTCATGCTGTGAAAGGCCACTTTCATCATCTCCTAACGCTTCCACCCTCGCTTGCCTGTCCCTTCTACTCGTCTCCATTTCTTTTAGCCAAGCCAAAGAATCTTAATCTCTCCTTTGCCAACACTACTCTCAACGATTTCGACCTTCGACCTCTCAATGCTTCGTCTCTTTCAGTCCCCGCAGACTCTAACTCTGCACCAGCTTCATACTCCGCAAGACGAGCTCTCATCGAAGAAGTACAAAAATCATCAGATTTGGCTTCAGCACTCGCAAGGTCTTCTCTATCTATTTCCATTTGAATCTTCACTTCCCTTACTAGTTTCGGTTCTTTATTTGCAAGTTCGAATGTGTAATATGGGTTGCTGATTACTGATTAAGTTGGGATTCGATTTTGGTTGATAATTCCAGTATGCAGTTTCTAAACTCGGTTGCTGATTTCGTTTATTTCTGCACGTTTGCGAATGTTGAATTGAGAGAGTGAATCTAATTTTACCGAACTGATTGATAGGTGAGTTACCATGGGGATTGAGGTATTTTCACGAATAAATGGCCTTCAGATTGAATCTATTAGCACCGACCATTAGGAGAGCTTATGAGAATGTACATCCTTCCTTTTCTTTTTGATTATGTCTTTATATGTTTCTATATTCTGGATAACCTGGAGATACGCTAGAATAGGGATAATGATAACTGGGAAATTGGAATAAAAAGCATAGGTTGTAACTCATGTAAGTTCCCGGATGAGATATTAACCTTTTATCATGATCTTTGTAGTCACGAATATGGGGTGGACTGCAGACACACTGTTTTGCTTCCACCTATAAAGCTATAATTTCGATGGTCTGTTAGATCACGAGATCTTCAATCATTTTTATTTTCTAACCACATTCATAGAACCTGAATCTATAACAGGCAATACCAACAAGCCATCTCCGATAATCTTTAATTTCCCTCATATATTTATAAAATAATAAAAATATCTAATTTTTGTGAATTACCCACCTTGGAAACTTTTATTACCGTCCAACATTGTAATATCACCATGTTATATGTTGTATGGATACTTCTAAGTGTCAACTCACGCTGGACTCCAACACTCTAACATGTTCTGTTACAACAGTCACATATTTTGTTTTCTTTGTTTTCATATTGTCTCCACGTCATTAATCTCCATGTAGCTTAGAGTACAGATTCTGTGATTTCAGTGAGAGTTCCTAAACATGAAACTGCTAAGTTCACTAAATCTTTTTTTAAAAGGCTATTCATTAGATATAATAGTGTTTATGTTGATAATGTAGTTTATTCCAACATATTCTACAAATTTAATTATTGTCAGTTGTATTGGTGAAATATCCTGCTGGATTTTGTAGCAGCAAAATTGTAATTTCTCAAGAATTTGGTGTAAGTGTTAGATTCTAAAAACTTACCAGTATAAACATAACATAGCCAAATCTGGGTTTTAGAAACATTGATTTCATTTACATTGTCCTTATTGAAGCTGTATCATATTGTTTTCTATCTCTTTTGGAACAATCATATTTTAGAGATCCTTCATAAATTACAATAGTTTTTTGCCGCCCTTTTATCTAGTATGAATATCATTTGCAAATAACAGGCATGAAGTACATACTCTTGTATTGACAATTGAATAAGCACCTTCAATTTGGATGGGTTATCTAATAATCCAAAACATGTGCGCACTGGATGAAAGTTGTATGCACTCATTAAAAAATGTCTCACACAGACTAAGGGTTTTCATGAGCTTCACTCTTTAGTTTTCCTGATTGAAGTTTTTATTGGAAAACATATGGTTTATACATTATTTTAGCTGTTAAATCGTCACAATGAAACAATGAACGGAAATCTACAAGGTTCATATCAAAATCTGTTGGCTGTCAAGGTCTGACTACTTTAGAAGTGTTGATTCAAGATAGGCCTTTGTGAAATCAAGCTTTATAGTTGAAGAACTACACTTGGTATAATGAAAATTCTACCAGTGTGCAGATGTCTCAACTCCTGCTACTAGGTAATCGCAACACCTTTGTTGAAGAACTACTGGTCTTCATGCACATTTGAGTTTTCTGTGTTCTGGTAATTTTGTTTTTTCATTTGTTGTTTTTCATGCCTCCAGCTATGTGGCAACACTCAATCAATGTTCCAATGATAATGTTGGACAACTTGATCGTAATTTACCAAAGTTTTTCGGTTTCAGCTGTGACTTATATTTAACTACCTGCAGCCTTTTTGTTATCAAATTTTTTGGTATTTGGGAACAAAATTCCAAGAAATGCTGATAACAATGTTTCTAGATTTTCTCACAAAAAATGAGTCAGAAATCAATGTATTTTTAGATGTTAGAAATTATGGCTTTTAAAGAATGGAGAGAATTTTTGTTGATTTTATGATTTTTGTAGTATTGGTAAGCATTTCAGGCACACTTGTAATTGCCACATTAATATGCTCATCTTATTTTTCTAAGTGTCTGGGAGACTTAAACAATTGTTGTCTGGTGGCTAATTGAGAAACTGCAGATTGGAAAATGCAACTAGGAGAAGACAAATGGTTTCAGAGGATACAGGATGTGAAAAAGAAGCCTTGAAAATTAAAAGTTGTAGGATAAATTTTTCAAGTTAATGATGAAAGAAAGAAGCATCTACATAAGGATTAAACTATGCATTCTTATGCACAGTGAAATTTGTGGCAGAAAATCACCTGAAATGGTAGCCCACATAACAGCCTTGATCCTGAAATTAAACAACACAACATCAAAGTTGAGAAAAGAGATGACAGAAACATATTTCAGTATTTTATTTTTTGTCATATGTGATATGATTAGATATTCTTTGCCACCTTTTTTTGTGGTGGTTCTTATATTTACAGTTATATAGATTTCTTAAGATCATATGAGACAATAGGATGTTTCAGCCGTGATTCTTTATAAAAAACAATAAGAATGCTCTTGTTATCTAAATGGTATCAACTTCTGTGAGGAGTTTTGTGGCTGATCAGCTGGTGTTTTTTTTTTTTTTTGCCACAATAGAAATTGCTGCTAGAATCTTATGATTTATTGTTTTCAATCCTACAATTCAAATCATATCACATCTAAACAATTTGTATCATAAGTTTAGTTCCCTTCTGGAAAGAATCTTATGATTCCTTATGTCATTCAAATCGTATTTCCTATTGAATCCTACATTTGAACTTGCAAGCAAGTGTCACTTTTGAGTGAAACAATGAAGACCATTTACATCTGTAAATGTTACAAAGATAAAGAAATATAATTAGCCCTATCAAATAGCATCTATTCTTTGTTAAGTCAATGGAGGATTCCAAGTCTAAGAAAGAGGGGTTATCCTTCAACCTCATTGTGGTCCTTATAGGATGGATCGGAGAATCTTTAAAGAGAAGAGATCTAGACCTCAGTCAGTCAGTCATCATTTCATTATGGCACTAGCAGCATTATGGGTGTGTAGACAATTTTTTTGGGGTGTAAGAAAGTATTCATATTAGATGCAGTGCTTACAGTTTTGGTGGCCGAAATTTTGATTTTCTTTGCATCTGCAATACGTTTCACTAGAGGAAAATCGTTGATTTGCATTTCTGGTGATTTTTCACGGCGTGCCGGCGAAAGAGGGCGGTGTGTCAAGCGAAACAGCTGAAATGGGAGTGGCGAGAATGAAAAATTTTTTTGGAAATTTTTTTGCGGTGTGCCGGTAAAGTTTTGCGAAACTTCCCCAAAATAAAAAAAACTCCCAGTTTTTGTCTTTGTTGATTTTTCCAACGTTTCGCCAAAATTTCCTTTCGTGCCCTGGGCAGCACGCTCATCGGCATGAACTCCTTTGATTCCCAAGAGATTTCTTGATCCCAGTTACCAATTCTCCTCTTAAAGCCAATCCTTCCCAAGATGGCCTTCCATTTCTTGTTGGGGAAATCAGAAAGAAAATCAATATGTTCCAGATTCTCTACTATTCTGACAGAACGAACAAGTGGAGTCACTTAGATACCTGGGATTTCAGCAGTTTGTCTTGAGTAAGTACCTTCCGGTGAAACAGCTATCCACAAAATAAAACCATGCTCAGGATGTTTGAGGGGAACCGCACCTAAGTATATCAACTTACACTTGAATTTTCAAAGCGAATGGCATTGTATGTACCTTTAATTTGGACTGGATTTGCTTTACCTGTTAACCAGCAAATCCTATCCTCTTCAAGGGCTCTAGGTAAGGGGAGGTTCTTCAAATCTTCCCAAGTCAGGTGTAGATCATTTGAGTGGGCTGCTGGTAAATTCCACCCATGTTCATCAACGATAGTAGATACCTTAGCACCTGCAGGTAAGCCACAAACACACAACTGCCAAACCATGTTCGTAGATGGGGTTGTAGCCATTGAGAGTGGGAATTCACAGTATCTCAGGTGATTGGAGATTGGACGAAGATCAATTTATTGTCCTTGGGATGGGATATCCACCATGCGCTGGAGGCTCCACTTGGATTTTTATGTGTCAGTGAATTTAGGAACCATATGTCAAGTCAATCCATAAATGTTTGTAGTTTATAAAATGTTCTAATCTATCTGACATTCTCATGCAACTTTTCATTAGGTTCTTGTGGTGCTATTCTTGATATCTGTTCATTCATATTCAAATTTGTGGAGTTTTCAATATTATTTTGTGCCGGCATTGCTGTCATCTCACTTGTATATATACATATATCTCCTGGATCTATTAATTTAATGGAATTAAGCATGATACTCGATTAGTGTTATTTTCTGCTTTTCAGGTTAGGAGGGAATTTAAAGGTTCGTGATTTGAATATCATAGTGCGACATTTTGGTGATTTGAGCAGATGGCAGGATGTATCTGAGGTGCTTGAACATCCATCTTTTGTGGATGCATTCATGTCAATGTCTAAGAAGTGAACCTCTACTTTTTATTTATAATCCATGTCTGTTTGAATCTTTCTATGTACCTATTTCACAGAATTTTTACACACTTGTGTTTCTGATTGAGAATGATATCAAGTTCAGCACATAGGTAATTCAGAGTAACATCAAGATCATTGTGGTTTTCTGGTTGTTACGTTCTACATATGATCATCACTCTGGCTGATTAGGTGTTAACAGATTTTTCTCATCTTGATTTAATAAAAGTGTTCATTAATTTTATTAGCTTTGAAACTTAATAGATTAGGCAATTAAGTAATTTTAATCATTCTAATAATAAGCACCCACAATTATCAAAATAAAATGTTGCAATGAAGATATTAGTAGTGATAAGTCATCTGAAAGTTTTAACTTTATTATTGTTAATATACTTCCATGTTGTATAAATAGAAACTTTGATTACTCAAGTTCATTATTCCTAGTAGGTTAACAAGTTAATCTTTTTTTTTTCCCTTCTTTTCTTCTAACAAGTAATAAACACTTATAATTAAATCAAGATGAGATATGTAGAAGGAAGTTACAAATCCAAAAATCTGGATCTGATAGCAGAAAATACAGGCATGAAGTCCCAAAAAAACACTATGGGACATTATAGTCCCACATTCCACTTCCTTCTATAATATCAAAATCCCCTTCCACCCACATCACCTGAAGCATCTTTGTTGGGGGAATTCAACAAAAATATCTGTCCTTCTCAACCCCTATTTTGGCTAATTTATCAACCATTTCATTTGTTATACTTGTCACTTTGGTGAAGTAGGCAATGCAAGTACAATATGTCTAGTGTGTTTCACCAAGTGCTTAAGACGCCATGGGCCTAAGTCCTCCCCATCATCCAATGGAAAATCACAAATTGAGTCTATGAGGAGTGCTAATAGCTCTGCTCCAATGGAGTCGTCATCTCAAATGGCCACCAAGATGAATAACTGATCCCTATGATCTCTACATGTGTTGACAATGGTTGAAGGGTTCGGATTCCCTACTTAACACCAATCAAAATTATATTTGATGAGCCCTTCATTTGGGGGAAAACATTGTGATGCCATTCCACAATAGGATTGGCACACTATACTCCATCTCCTAACAATCTCTAAAGCAAAAGGACCCCTAAACACTGCATATTTCAATTCTCATGAAGCTGCTGCAACCATGATGGAATCAAATGCTATCTCTTAAGGGGCTATGGTATTGGTATCCTCAAAAACATGAGCTAATGTAAAAACATCCACCCTGTCTCAGTCCAGCATAGCACCACTAGTTTAATATATCCATCAATCTTTGTGGTAAAACCTAGGCTATCTGAATCATCAACTAGAATCTACACCACATCTACCTCACAAATCTGTGTAGGCGTAGTACAAATGTGTTATATGTATTCTCCTGACCACCTACAGAGAAAGCAAATGTTAGGAGACCAATCCACTTCCTTCTAGTCTGGATATGGTCTGTAGTATTTATCTTATACGTAAGTGCAGTTCACATGATAACCTTAGTCTTGGGAGAAATCTTGGTCTCCAAAGAGGGCCACAAGGGAAAGAAGCAGCTGGTAGAGAGCTGTCATTACAAATCAAATTGAAGAAAAACTGAAGAAAGATAACACCAACATTATCTGGGCACCAAATGTGTTTCTGTGGATGTTCAATATCAACAAACACATCAAGAATATGACTCAATTAAGGATGCGATTCCTTGATTTCAATATTTGATGGATTCCCTACAAAGAGTTAGATTTTATGACAGGCCCAAAGGAGACCAAAAGGGTACCTAAAAAATGAAGGCATTGGGATTACAGACTAGATAGATTAGGATAACTAATAAAATTATATTAGCCATGTGTAACAGTTAAGAAGATATAAGTAAGCATATAACACATAAATTGATAAAACAATGTCGGAACCAAATTAGGAATGGTTAATTGCATAGGTGGTTGAAGAGGTGAGCAGTTTAGTTCCACCTCACCTAGGCTAGTTTCACTTTATCCTGAGGAAACCCTTGATATCTTAAGGTGAAATGACCATGCAACCTTTGGTAGCTTCTTCTTCTTATTAACATTATTATATAATATAAATGTAACAATGTACAAGCATAAGATGCCTTTTTTTTCCTTCATTTGTATCTCATTGATGTGAAATTAAATAAAATTTTTTCTTTAATTAGTTTTCTTTGGAAAATAGCTAAAAATTTTCCCACTTTAACAAGCTATTTAGTTTGGAGAAAATATCTTCTTCTCCTAATGCCACTTACTTTCCTAAAATCATCTTGAATTTGCTTTTTAACAATCGCATTAGTTTGAAAAAACATATCTTCAGTCTGGTTTTCAATCTGAATGCTGTCTTTTGTGAAATTCTATCATGGTCCCCTTCAGGTTTTTTCGCCGAAATTAAACCTTCATAAGGATACTGAAAACCTAGAACTCACAGATTGGCTTCCCTCTGTGAATCAATCCATGATGTTTTCAATGATTCCTTGCAACTAGACACTCGTATTTGGTTCTCCGACAATTCTGGTGTCTTTTCTTGTTTCTTCTTCAACTCATTTCGTAAGTATCATTGCCTTCATGATGCTATTTTTTACTAGGGTTCTTTTTGGAAACCTTCAACCACTCCAAAATCAAGGCATTTGTGTAGATTGTGTTTCATTATAAAATAAATATTGCAGATCATCTCTAGAATGGAAGGAAATGTATTGCTTTACAGGGAATTGAGAAATCTATTGATTATATTTTCACCAAAAAAAAAAAAAATTCTATTGATTATATTTTTGTGCAGTGCTGTTTTGTGATAGAGATATGGTACAGGTTCTTGGAGTTAATTCAGATGGCCTGGGTGTTCCTTTGGAGCTTGTGGATGTTTTCAAACGATGGTGCTTCAATGGTTTGAGATGTTGTATTGGTTTCTGTTTTATGCTATACTTTGCAAAATTTGGAAAGAAAGAAAGAAATAAGAGATTTTTTAGGACACTATATCTCCTTGGGAGGCTGTTTTTGAGTCCATCAGGATTGTTGGAGCTTCTTGGGGATTGAATTACCCAGAATGTGAGGGCCTTGCTGGCTTAGATATTGTTAGAGATTGGTGCAGGTTCTGCAGATCATATTGTGTTAAAACTTCCCTTTTAACATAGTGGAATCCTCCAACTGGAAGGGCTATTAAACTTGATGTCAACAGGTGCGTTTTGGGAAACCCAGACCCTTCAGGCATTGAAGGTATTTTATGAGATCATGAGGGATCTTTTCTCCATGCTTATAGTTGTACCATAGGGGAAGGCAATTCGCTTTGCGCAACACTTCTAACCCTCCTTACAGAATTAAAGATAGCACAAACTGAGGGCTCTGCAATTTGGGTGGTGGAAAGGGATGCTATCACGATTCTTAATTTGATGAAAGGGGAGGAACAAGGCCCTTGGCCAGTCAGGCACCTAACAAGACATGATAGACGTATTTAGTGAGTTGAGCATTTCGTTCAACCAAGTGCAAGGTCTATAACGATTGGCTGATATCTTTGCTTAAAGAGGAGCAAGAAGGCAGGACATGTTCATAGAAAAACCCAATTACCGAGATTCTTCAAGGGACAGAGGAGATAGATTTTGTTTCTTAAGTATGTTTTGGTGTCTGTATGGGGATGGGCAGGAGATACAGTTCTGTCTTTGGTTTTGACTCCAACAGGAATATTTTTTCTGCTTTCGATTGGGTTCAGGTTTCCTAATCTGCCCCATGTATTTAGATTCCTTTTCCTGATCTAATATAAGCTTCATTACTCATTAGAAAATATATATATATATATACATATATATATTATAACCCCCAAAATACATAAGGAAAAAATATTGTTAAACCATTTTAAAAGGGCAGAAAAATGGCACATTGCACGAGCCTTATTTAAAAGATTAAATAAAATAGTTGTTCTCCTAAGAACATGTATTAGACTATGTTTAAAAATTAAAAATAAAATATAGTTTTTTTCTAAAATCTCATTGGAATCTTCTAAAATAATAAACCTGAATTTTTTCTTTTTGAAAGTCAATTCTTTGAATACTTTAAAAGAATAGCAAAGATTTTCTTTTTCTAAAAAATACATATAATTTTTTCTGAAAAATAAATATAATAATTGAAGAACACTTCTTAGTCTTTTTAAAAATATATAAAAGCTAAAAAGGTCATTCTAAAAGCATGCCGTTTAGCTTTCTGAAAAAGTTATTAAAAATAATTTCTTCTAAAATCACTTTATAACATCATCTAAAATAGAGAAAGCAATAGTTATTCTTCTAAAACTATGTCTAATTTTAATATTTCCATAATCTCGTAACTGGAAAATAGCTAATCAAACCCACTATTGCATCTTCTAATGCAACCTATCTTCCTTAAAGTCCTTGATTGGTCTCTTTTAACATCTTCCTATACTATCTCATTTTCTTCCTAACCTAAATCCTGCATCTATCTGTCTCATAAATTAAGCTTCAAGTAAAAAAAAGGCATTCTAGCATCTTTCTTGAAAAAAGTATATTTAATCGTATTAAAAAATTTCTTTTTTTCTTTAAGAAAAAAAATATAATAAACATTAACTTCTCTAAAAAAATTTTTAAGTCTTCTTTAAAAAAAAAAAGTATATTTGTTCAAAACACAAGTTTTAGGTTTCTTAGCATTCTTTAAGAAAAATGGAAATACCAAATTTTTTTTTAAATGTAACTTATTCTCTTTCCATAATTTCTTTGCTGCAAAATTGCCAATTGGGTCTCTTGCTACTATACTTGCATACCTTTATATGTAATTATAAATCTATAACAAGTGAACTTTTTTAGCTGATAATTTTAAGATTAAATATTAATGTGCTTAGAATGGAGCAAAGAGCTAGTTATTATTGATAATGAGGTTAAAACTTCATATATAAAATATCTGATTTGTCAAATACCTTTTTTTCTGTACTTACTTTTCCCTGCAGCTATATTATCCAAATTATGGATATAGTAAGGAGGACAGGTGGACTGGTGATATGCACCATATTAGAACCCTGATTTTACTTGAATTTAATGCTGCTGATGACCTTTGTAATGTGATGTTTGTGCCTGATAATTTCAGGTGTTTGATTGGATGCAGAAGCATGGGAGGGTTAATGTTGCATCATATGTTAGTTATATCAAGTTAATGGGGAAGAGCCTCAATCCTGTAAAAGCACTAGAAGTGTACAATAACATACAAGATGAATCAATCAGAAACAATGTCTCCATATGTAATTCTCTTCTCAGTTGTCTGATCAGGAACGGCAAATTTGAGGGCAGCATCAAATTGTTTGGTCTGATGAAGCAGTGTGGTTTAATTCCTGATGTTGTGACTTATAGCACTGTAAGTGACATTAATTTATGTCACATGACTTTGTCGGTGTTCTCTAAACTTAAAGGAAATGTAGTTGGTTTATGGGGAAAATCAAAGCTTCTCTTTTGTGATTTGTGCTGTAAATTTTGCAGATGTTTTCATTAACCTTTATTACTCGTCTTTGCACCTTAGCTTCTTGCAGGCTGCATCAAAGTAAAAAATGGCTACTCTAAGGCTTTGCAGCTGGTCCAAGAACTAGAATCTAACGGATTACACAAGGACAGTATAGTCTATGGCACACTTTTAGCTATTTGTGCTTCAAATAATTGTTGCAAAGAAGCAGAGGATTATTTCCTTAAAATGAAGGGTGAAGGTCATTCTCCTAACATATTTCACTATAGCTCTTTGCTGAATGCATATTCAGTGGATGGAAACCATAAGAAGGCTGATGAGTTGATTAAAGACATGAAATCTGCAGGGTTAGTACCAAATAAGGTTTGTTTTCCTGTTTACCTGTTTTTGATGTTATAAGTTCATCTCATAGTTGCACATCAAAGGTTCTATTTTTGTTTGCACATGCTATTGTTAGGTGTTACAAAGTTGCACCTTTCTTTGTGGGGTTAGGTTTTGGGAAAATCTGCAGCTGCTGCAGTAATTTATTTCCTTGTCTTGATTAATTTATCTTATTTTGTTGAGTCCTCAAAGTTCTGTCTTTGCTGATTCCTACTTCAATGACGGTTTAGAATATTTTGCCCTGGTGCTGCTCTACTTCCTAGTCCAAAATCCAAATCTTCCTGTTCTCAACCTGGTTGCATAGATCTGATATTTTTCTGGACAGCATTGTTGTCAGAATAACTAAGAGGTTTTTTTTTTTATTTTTTTATTTATATTTTATTTTTACATAGAAAAAGATTTCTCTGGGGGTAACTCAACTCAGGACCATGCCTAGTGATCCACCCATTGTTCACATGGAATGTTTCTTAAAAACCACGGGTAGTTTGAATTTGAATTATAGCTCTTGATGATTTTAACCAAAATATTTTAGGAGATGAAAGGTTCTGCATTGAATTTAATTTTCTGGAAAATATTTATCTTCCAGAGCAATTTTTGCAGGTTGAAGCAAAATAAGTTTGAAAAAAGGTCTAAAATGTAAATATAGTGTGCTACTGTTAGAGATGATGGTGGCAGTGCTGACATTGCCATCATTGGCAACAGCAGATAATGTGCTGACAAACTGATGGTTGTATTATTGGAAGTTGTGACATTGTAATCTATGATAGAACTGGTAGCGCTCCCATCAATTTGGTTCTAGTGGCACAATTGTCGGATTTCGAGGTAGTGGTGGCTTTGTTGTAGTTTTGTTATCATTATTAGAGACGATGATCATATCTTTATGATACTGATGGTAGCTACGGATGGCAGTAGTGTTTCTGGAACCACTGGTCCACCACTGATATTATCGTTTCTGCTGGTGATGATGGTTTGAGTTCAGCAAGGTAGAGTTTGGTATTGTTGTTAGAAGTATTGGCTATGTCACAAGTGGTTATAATAGTGATGGTAGTGTCAGGGTTGGAGCAACAAATACTTGTGGTGGTGGTGTTTTTAGTTGAAGTTGGTGATTAAACATCTCAGTGATGGCTTTGATAAAACAAAATGAAAAAGGAAAAACTGAGTTTGGATTCTCTCAAACTAGTTCTCTAACAAAATGATAATCAGGAATTCAAAAAGTTATTCATTTCCAGACATTCACCTTATTTTGGGAAATGAAAGACATGTAGATATAGTTTTAAAAACAAATACACCAAAAATTCATTTTATTCTATACCTGTTTTGTGTACATGTGTGTGTGTAGATTCCGTAGACGTATACGTATCTAAGTACATACATAATCTTAACCTTCATGTGTAAGACAAAGGAGATGAGGTTCCTGTAAGTCTTCTTCTTTTTAATTGTTAGCACGTGGGACACATTTACCTGTATGTCTTAGGAGAGGCTTGGTTGAACTTTATTCACTGTTTATCTCTACTTCGTAGGAATTCCTTTTGGTAATTTCCATAAATGTGCTTCATCCATATTCTACGTCTAGGCCTTTTGGTGTTGTTGAGATCACTCTTTTCTTTATCTTTCATTGATTTTTTCCCCTTTTATGTGCAAGGTTTGACTTTTCGGCCACTCAGCGGCACGAAAAGCATCACTGAGATGGCCACCCCAGGGCGAGCGAAATGGGGCGAAATGCTGCTAAACAGTCACAAAATTGATGATTTTGATTTACAATGCGTAAATCGTACAAAATTTAGCTCAATTTAGATGAAATTTTGTACGAAAAGCTTTATTCCTCTTCTATTTGGACAAATAATCTTTACATTTATTGCGTAAAATCAATTATTTATTTCAAGTAAATGAGTGATTTTTAGCAATAAATGTTTAAATTCTCGTCCAAATATGGAGGAATAGAGCTCTTTCATATGAAATTTCGTCTAAGTTAGGCTAATTTCATACAATTTGAGTGTTTTAAATTGAAATCACCCAATTTTTGGGTTGTTTTACTGCATTTTGCCAACTTTTTGCTAGCACGTCACTAGAATCTCACAATTTTCGCTAAATTTTTCTACAACCTGTTTTTTCCCCGTTTCGACGAAATTTCAGCGGTGTGCCACCGAAATTCCATTTCATTGGCTTGGCGAAATGCCAATCGGCACGAAATGGCAAACCTTGTTTATGTGTTCTTTTAACTAATGTTGGTCTTGAGCTTTTAGTTCCTTTGCCTATACTGTTTATTGGTTTCTTCATCAATCTTTCCATTTTTCATGCTTTTTAGTTTTGGTGTCACCTCTTCTATTGTAAATTTTTGCAGGTTATTTTGACTACTTTGTTAAAGGTTTATGCTAGAGGTGGTATATTTGACAAATCACGAGAATTATTGGTTGAACTGGAAAATTTGGGCTATGCTGAGGATGAGGTATGCCTATTTTGTTTCTTTTAGTTATATAAAAACAATCCTGGGATTTTTATTTTGTAACATACCATTTTTTTTTCCTGATTTTGTAACATACCATATTTTTAGTATCAATACTCTTATTTAGGTTTAAGTGCTTTTGGTATGTTAAGCCTCAAAAGGAATTCATAAGTGTTTGGATCTCCCTTTTTTTGTTTCTTTTTCCTGTTTTATTTCTTTTTATGAATATTTTGGATCACATAGGACTATGGAATGAGGATTGACTAGTCCTGTAAACTTTATACACACGTACATGCACGTATCTAAATGTTTTTGCATGTGTGTATGTATGTGCATGTGTGTGCATTGAGATTTCTTTACAGTGCTTTGTTATTTGCTTAAATTTTTCTCCTAAAGCTGACAATACAATGCTTTTGGGCATGTGTTGGCATTTTACATTAATTCACATACTTTAGTTTAATGCTGTGTTGGAGAATCATAGCCAAGGTTGAAAGCTACTTTCAGTGTCCTCTTTATTTCATTTTTCTTAATTCTTTTCAGGAAGGAATTATGGAATAGATTTTTTAACCGACTGGGGAACGGTGATTATTGTTGTCTATGATATGTTTGTTGCACTTTCCTCAGTGGATTTGGATTTCTGTTGACTGCTTATTGTTATAATATGCTGCTAATTTTGTGGATAGGTGACTTGATCTGTTCGCATTGAGTTACCAATAAGAAGTCTTTTCACCTGGAGTTAAACTATACCGTTATTTTGTGGATACCAAGTTGATCTCTAGTTGATTAATGAGCTTTTACCCTTCATTGTTGCGAGATTGTTGTGCTAATTGTTCTTGCTTCACCACCTAATCAGATTCAAATTAACATGTAGATGCCGTACTGTTTATTAATGGATAGTCTTGCAAAGGCTGGGCATGTAGATGAAGCTAAATCACTTTTTGATGATATGGAAACAAAAAATGTAAAATCTGGTAAGCTTTTCATTAGATTTCGAGCCTTCCACCAAATATGATCTGATGTTTAGTCTAAAGTTATCATGAAATGATGGCCATGTCTCGTGCTTTTATCTATTTTTTTAATTATCCAATCTTGACATTGTGTAGCCCACCATAATGATTAGTGATGCATTATGCATGTGGATTGTGTATTATGTTGAGAACATTGTTTATCCTTGAGGTTGACAAGCATATATCCTCATACTTGAAAGAGCTTTGTTTGTTAGTCATGATAATCTTAAGAGGGTGTTTGGTAACGTTTCCAAACACTGTTTTTCTGTTTTTAAAAACAGAAAACTAAAAACCTGTTTGGTTTTGATGGTTGCCAAACCGTTTTTTAGAAAAACAGTTGAAAAACAACCTTGTTTTCAGAAACCGAAAATTTTCGTTTCTAAAAACGACGAACTGTTTTTTTCTTCGATGGCATTTTTGTAATAATCTATTTCTTCTCTCTTCGATACTTTCACCTTTCGTCTCTCTTTTTCTCACGAAACTCATCTTCCTCACAAACACGAAAGGCATCCATGTGAAACCGAAGAAACATAAATCAAAGGTGTTATTTCTCTCAATGTATCTCGAAGCTCTCATCTCTCTATTGCTGTTTCGTTTCTGAAGTCATTCTATAAACCCCAATCCAGATTAGGGTTTCCGTAGAAGCAAGTCGGGCTTCTAATGTACCCTTTAGGGTTTCTGAAGGAGGAAGGGTTTTTGCGATTTTCGACTCCATTGAGTGTTCACAAGATCAAGAATAGAACCTTTTAGGACCCGTCAGATCTTGAACCGCATTTCCCATCTTTGGTGCTCAGATGCTCACGCGGAAAGATATTGACGCTTGTGTTGCCAAAAGAACGTAAATGTTTTGAAAGTATGGAAGAGAAAGGGAAAGGAGGAAGTGAAAGATGGGAGGCGGCAATTTCTAATTTATCGGAGACAAGAGCCAATCTCGAGTCCCTGCAGAAGCTCCTCGTCAAGAGAGCTGTGTTTGTAGACGACGAAACCTTCGCCAAAGCATCTTTGACCTCCAAGCAGGCACGAACAATCAAGGTATTCGATTCTTTGGTGCTCGATTCCTTTCTAGGGTTTGGATGTCTATTTCTTTGCTTTATGGGTTTCATCTGATCGTTTCTTTAATTGGGGACAGGAGTTTTTTTGAGCTCCAACGAAGACGCAGATAATCACATAGCTTTGATGGAATTTAAATTGTAGATGTTTAAGAGAGGAGATTGGGATTGTTGTTTTTGTTTGTTACCTAATAATGTGATATGGGATAATTTTTACCCTTTCTTTTTATTTTAATTTTTTATTTTTGGTGGTTATTTCAATATGACTGAGCCGGGGAAGTACTCACAAAGACTGTATTTATTATAGGACTTTGATAGGATTTCAGTTCATAATGCCGAAGAAAATGAATTTAAATGAGTAGAGACTAAGTCTATTACATGACTTTGATAGGATTTCAGTTGATAATGCTGAAGAAAATGAATTTAAAATACTGTGGTTTGCCTTTCACCTGATCTGATATGGACTTTTATCATTGATCTATAGGGCCTTCTCTTTTAATTTCTCTCTCTTCACACACAAGGATACATTGTTATTGTAGCGTGCACAATTCACACTTCATTAGATATGAGACACAAAAGGACCAATTATTTGAAGAATATGGAAGGGAAGACTTGATTCTAAGTGAAGGTGGACAGAATCTAGAGCCTCCAGAAGGTAGTTCACAAGCAGCTCGACAAAGAGAAATGATTGCACTTACAGATAAATTTGCATATGAAATGGCAATATCTAATGGTGTAAGAGTTGTTTAGGCTATAAATAGGGAAGGAGTTGATGGGATTTATCCTTTTTAATTTGTGGTATAAAATTTTGATTCCCCCTTTTTTTCATAGCAAATTTGATATAGCTTAATAGGCTTGCAGGTTGTATAGCAATGCATATTTCTTAATTTTGAAAACTTGAATCGTTTTTTTTTTATTTTTTATTAATTGTTACCAAACGGGTTTCTTATCACCTGTTTTCAAAAACCCAAAAAACAGTGATTGTTACCAAACGGGTTTTTTGTCACTTGTTTTCAAAAACCCAAAAACAGTTGGAACTGTTTTTAGTTTTCAAACTGTTTTTAAAAAAAACGTTACCAAACGGCCTCTTAGTGTGTCACCTGTTTTTGACTGTGTGGAGGGTGGGAAATTTGTTTATCTTAAATTGAGTTTTGAGGCTGACTAGAATAATATCCTCATCCTTGAAAAGTCCTTGTTTGTTACTTATTGTTGATCTTGATTATCACCTGGTTGTCTGGTGGTGGGAAGGGAATCTTGATCAAGTTAAATCAAATTCTCTATCTTGCCAGTTCTTGCAAAAATATCTGTAGTATATTTTTAGAACTTACATTTCTTGTATCTGCAGATGGATACTGCTATAGTATCATGATTTCAGCATTTTGTCGAAGTGGGCGTTTGGAAGATGCAAAGGAGCTAGCAAGGAATTTTGAAGCCATGTATGACAAATATGACTTGGTAATGTTAAATACACTGCTTCGTGCTTACTGCAGATCTGGTGAAATGGAGAGTGTAATGCAGATGCTAAGAAGAATGGATGAATTGGCAATTACTCCTGATTCAAATACTTTTTATATACTTATAAAATATTTCTGTAAGGAGAAGCTATATAAGCTTGCCTATCAGATGATGGAAGACATGGACAAAAATGGTCATCAATTAGATGAGGTAGCTGCCTGCTGATATCAAATATATTTTGTTGTGTGATATAATAATAATTCATAAACTTGATGAGTTAACTTTGGACTGCAACTTTGGGAGTCCCCTGAATTTTTTCTATGTTTTGCAAACCCTGAATTTTTTTATTTTTTGCAGGAACTTTGCTCCTCCTTAATTGTACATCTTGGAAGGATTGGTGCTGCATCAGAGGCCTTTTCTGTTTACAATAGGTTGAGATATAGCAAGAGAACAATATGTAAGGCCCTTCATGGAAAGATGCTAAATATCTTAATATCAGGAGGGCTTCTCAAAGATGCATATTTAGTGGCAAAGGTTTGCTAATCATTCTCTTGAACTTCTGCTTTGTAAATTGTTATTTTGTGATAGATATATTTGTCATATTTTCCATCTGTTCAGGACAATGCAGAATTGATCTCTGCACCTGCAATGAAAAAGTTTGCATTGGCATTTATGAAGTCGGGCAATATAAACTTGGTAAATGATGTTCTAAAAGCTATTCACAATTCTGGCCACAAGATTGACCAGGTATGGAAATTTGAATTTGGAATAATCCCTTCATGAAGTTTCAATGTTTTTTATTTTCATGTGTCTTTACATGTAAGTTTTCTTGTAATAAAACATTAACAAATATATTCCCATGAGTTTATTGCCTTGATAAAGCAGAGTCTTTGGTTTAGCAACGGCCCTGAGTCAGGTTATTACACTCCCTCTAAATTTATATCTTGAGGTTTTACCCCCAAAAAATAAAATATATCTTGAGGTCATCACTCGTGTGACTCTCCCCTCTCCAAGACTCATACAACTGTCAACCAGCTGTTATTATATGATTATGTTTGTCATCTTATACTTGTTTTGAGTCTTTTGATGACCTGACTTTAGTTTATGACTAATCATTAGTCACAAACTGATGATGGAGGATATGCCGCAATGGAGTTCCAAAAGTAAAATTTTCCCCTCTAGTTTTTCCCTCCCTCCCTCCCTCCTTCATCCTCTTGTAATTTCCCATATCTGATGGTGGTTATGAATATTTAACAACGCATCTTCCCAATTAGTAGCTTCTATTTCATGCGTCTGGAGTCAGGACTTTATTAATAATGAGTTGGGATCTGAATACAACAATTAATTTCTAAATCAGGAATCAACCTCCTGTCATGTTACCTGTGTGTATCTGAACTGCTTCTTTGGTATTACCAAGAATGAAATTTTATTTCATTTAATTTTATCTTCTTGTGTTTCTCTATTGCTGTGTTATTTTATTATTTGTATATACGGTATATGCCCAGATCTGGTTCATTTTACCCATATGAGCAGCTCTTCAGAGCATCACTAATTCACTATGCATGTGAGCTTATAAATCTTCCTCACACCTCATCAATCTACCACTTCCACCATTTAAATTCAATTGCCAATTTCTATGGGGCCAAATTTTCTTTGATCTTTTCATTATTTCGGGTTTAAAATTGCCAAGTTACAAACAATGAGGCCTGCATTATGTTCGCCGTTACTTTTGAGGTCTTAAGGGTACATTCATATCTGCTTTTCAGCTTAACGCTTGAGGGTACATTCCTATCCAATTTTTCAGCCTATTGTCTAGTTGTTTTTTGTTATGTCGTTCACATCTCTCTCTCCTCCCTTGTTGTTGGTGGACTTGGAGGTAGAGAACACTGAATGTTAAAAAAATCCAGTATCTTTTCCAGCTTTGCATAAAATTTTTTGAACCTAACCCAAATTGTAATTTTCTTCATTGTTTCAGAATGTGTTTTGCATTGCCATATCTCGGTATATTGAGCACCCTGAGAAGAAAGAACTGCTTTTACAGTTGCTTCAGTGGATGACCGGGCAATGTTACGTCGTGGATTCATCATCAAGAAACCTAATCCTCAAGAATTCACACCTGTTTGGGCGCCACTTCATCGCAGATATCCTGTCCAAACAACATAGAATGTCAAAAGTATTAAGAACAAAGGGAGATGCAGTTTAAATAATTTTGGAGGTACGGAGTTGCAGCTGACCATTTTTTGGTATTGTATAGGATTTTCTTCCTTCATGAACAATCAATCATAAATCACAACTGGCCTAGGCCATGAAATACCTTTGGTGTTTGATATTGTACAGGTTGCTTAAGCACGGTTGTTAGTAATGCTCTGAAATTAAAATGAATTTTCATGGAGGCGATAGCTTTCTACGGTCCATAGGAGTTGAAAACTTATTTTTTTTTTCATCTTTACTTTTCTAAGCTACCACGTGTTCAAAAATGGTTCCCTCTCTCGAATCTCTCTATATGGAATCCTTGCTTGATGATGAGACTGGGTTTCTCTGAATGTGCGGTTTTGGGGTCGGCAACCGTGTCGACCGGGTTAATGGCCTGAGGATTCTGCGTGTAAACAATCGCAGCCTCTCGCCATGGCATTGGGTTAAGCTCGACCGAATATACACGCATCAAAGTTTGATTAAAGCTTCCAGCTACACCAGGGGCCAATTCAGGTAACCATAGCAGAAGATTTCAACCCTATGCTTCAGTATTTACTTGTAACACTAGCGGGCAGCCCGTTGGATGCATTATGCCATGCCTGTGCATCTATACTGAGATACATAAACATCGCACAAAATAGCTAAATCTATTTTGTGCGATACATAATCCATCGAATTTCAGAGAAAATGTGATTGTCATGTATTATTATTCACTAAATTAGGCAGAGAACACTTTGAAAGAAAGGACACTAAGAATCACCCAGCATACAAGGAAGCATGCAAGGAAACTTAATATAAGTGACAATTTTGCTGTAATAGCTAACATTAACAGTTAATGAAGTCAATAAGCATATAAACAATGTGATGTAGAACATCTAGCCATGAAATGAAATATTTAGAGAAGCAAGACATGAAGAAGAGGAACAAAGCTTGACAAGTTGGAGTGTTGTTACTGTTTTTTTAAGTTTTTTAGGAGTCATTAGAGTTTGCTTTTAGTTGTTTTCTTATTTAAGTTGGGGTTAGTTTTGTAATTTCTTATTGCTTCTTAATGTATTAAGTATTTAAGTTATATTTGGAGTTTTTAAGAGGTTTTAGAGTTAGATTTTAACTCTAAGTTGTTTACTACAAGTAGGAGTCCTAATTTTAGTAGGTTTCTATCTTATTTTGGGGTCTTATGAATAAGTGATAAAGGTTATACATGAATTTTAGACATTGTTTTTTTAAGAACTACAGATTTTCTCTCTCATCTTCCTTGTGAATTAAAGGTTATTTGCTGTTGGATTTCAATTTTCTAGGATTAACAGAGATTAATCCTCATTTTCGTAACTTTCACTGCGTCACAATATATGGAACAGACATCAAATTTTCCGACCATCATGTATCAACTCATCTACCGTGTGGCGTAACATAGTAAAAAAGAGGTTTTGATAAAATTAATTAATTAATAGCTAAAAGACATAATCAAGAAATTAACCGGTGGCAGCACAGTGATGGGCTGAGGACGTAAGATGGCAAAGGATCTCAAGAATGGCAGGCTCAACTTTAAATCCAAGGTAGACCACCAAAAGCAAGAATTAAGCTTTGGGTCCGAATCCTAATTCCTACACAACTGGATACACCTATTTGCATACAGCTATTTGGTTAACATACAAATGAAAAAAAAATGCTACATAGCCCAAGGCCTTCCCATTTACCTCAACATGGATTCGTTGAATGAAAGCAAACGATCAAAATCATTTTCATGAACACCAGGGCCTCCAGTTAATCGTCAGATCTAAAACACTTGTTAGTGCCAAGATAATTCCAAGCATTGTCAATGCTGCTGACAAGGGTGGGCTACTCAAACTGTACAAAAGAAGGGACTTAGATATTGAATAAGTCTATTAGTCCGCTAGTGCAGTTGAACCAAAATCTTCAATAAAACCTGTATTATCAATAAATTCCTTTAAGTTGATCCTCAAACTTAAACTATAATGTATTAGGTTTATGAGGAATTTATTGAAGATTTGTAACCCAATATTAGGTTATGATGCGTCCCATGACCTTTTATTGCCTTTGTATTCACATTTCTTCGTGCTCTTTTTCACTTCTTCCGAGTAGGTGTCTTGTGTTTTCAAGGCATCAGTATGCTGCATAGCATCTAAACCACCAGAGTTATCTTGTTGAACTTGTAGCTTAGCCGTCCTCAGCTTCAAAGTTTGCACATTTTCAAGAGAAAACTCCACAATTGGGCGACGCTCAGGAGCAGAAGTTTCTATAGAAAGCAAAGAGATGCTGAAATTAGAATTAAAGAAAAAAAAAGGTGTTCCATTTTGGTACATATAAACCATTATATGGTGCCAAAGCACATAAACTGCTCAAAACAGGATGTAAATGGGAAGGCTTTACTAAATATATTATAATTGTGTCTTAAAATATAGTAGCAAATTTTGTAGATACTGCCACTTAAATTATGAAATATTTTAGAAGGAAAATAATTCTACAATTATGTTAACTTAGATTCGTAGTTGTAACCTGTAATAATAGCTCTTTAAGCTGGTTAACAATAAGTCCAAGCAGAAATTTTGTTGGCTTATTAAACAGGGTCAGTGTTACTTCTCCAAAGGGGTCTTGTACTAAGACATGTACCATGCATCTGCAATTATGTTAGCAACAAAGGTTAGATATAGTGTTATTTGGTGTACTGAAGTAATATGAGATTTATGTGTTACTTAAGTAATGAATTTGAGCTTTGTTTGTTGTAGAAGTGACATTGGTACTTTGATTCAGAGAATTATAATTTTCTGTTGCATTGGGTGCAAGCATTGTACCATAGAGGCCAATTTGTGTATATCTTGGTAACATGGGCCGACATATAGTAGTAATATATCTGAGAATAAGTCAATACAAGGGTATGAGTATTTTTTTCTTTTTCTGAGAATTTAGTAAGGATATAATGAATACCATTTTTTCTTTTTCTGAGAATTTAGTAAGGATATAATGAATACCTGAGATGATTGTGAGTTGAATTGAAAATTCAAATCTATTGATGAAACTCTTTTTGATTTTGTAAATATTATTGGCCATTGTTGTGATGAGTCTATACTCTAAATCTAATTGACAAAAATCTTTGGATGGATTCGAAGAAATCCTGAAAATAGAGGAGTAACATATACAATTATTTATATGAATAAAATTGTAATGGGCGTAGCTTGTAAGTTATGGAGGTAGGAAATTACTATTGCGACAAAATAGTGGTTTCATTAATGACTAGATTGATCATGAATCTAGAATATCCTGTGCTTGATAGTTGGATTCCTGTCGGGTTGTTGTTAAGATGAAAATAAGAAATAGTTTGTAACGCCCCGGATCGGGGTTACTTAATGAAACCGTAACTCGAGTCCGGAGTGTTAGTTAATCCACGGAATCTATATTAGAGTAAAGGAAAATACGAATGTAATATGATCAAAAATACAACCATCAATATCAAAGTCTACTAATCCAAATCACCAATCCAAAAGAAACCAAGTCATGAATCAATATACTACTCACAATATCCAAACAAGTCCAAACAGTAAAGTCTAAAATCAATACAACTTCTACTGCTCCACGTAGTAGTCCTCCTCCCTATACTCCGGGTAATCGGCTGTAGTATCTACCCGTGGAATAACGTCCTCACCAAGATCTAAAAACAAAATAAAACGTAATGAGATACGAATATCCCAGCAAGTAGCACATGCATGCTCAAATACAGTTTTATAGTTCTAAAACATGATTCAGTGGTAAAACATATCACGATAACAATAACACAATATATATTCGATTAACCAGAATAATTCATCCACAATTTCTAATTCTAATACCATTATAATCAATAATCAGTCAAGTAGAACCAATCCGCAATATTCAATTTAAAACATTAAGTCCTAGTAGGACTCATGAAATAAGAATGCCTTTGACTACGGTAACGTCAATGTCTACTATGCCACCTCCTGGCTTATGTGCGAAGCTGAGTACACGATCATCGTCTTATTGCGAAGCAACTCATCCAAATAGCGAAGGGTTGGCAAGTACTAACCAGTCATAGTCCGAGTACACGATAAAATGAAGGAAAATCGCAGCCCACCTGTATAGATAAGGCCTCATCGAGTACCTGATGGAAACGCGTACGCGAACAAATCATTACAACTAGCAAAGAACAATCCTTCTCACTATCTAGCTCCTATATGGATCCATATCGAGCTATGCCAACTAGACTCGAAAACAAAACTAATACAATATCTATTAAGCACAAACTCGATTCAAATATAATCATCACATCCCGAGTACACGGGGCATCCCTGAGTACACAGAGGCGTCGTCATCCCAAGTACATGGGGCATCCCCGAGTACACGGTAGAATTCAATATCAAAAACAGATCTCAAACTCAAGTTAAATACAAACCTCAAATTCCTCAAAATAACTCATAATATTTTAAAACCTCGAAATTACTTCCATAAGATTATATATAATAACTTTATTCTTGTAACAATTGCTCATTTTATTATTAAAATGAAATCTCTGATTACTTAAAAATATCTTTTAGTTTACTCAATTATAATTATTCATTCCTTAGAATTTTATTAAAACACTTTTATAATTAAAACCCCTAAAATTATATCAATATTCTTTCTTATAGTGATCGCTTGGCTTGGGCGCTTGAGCTGAGCGACCATATAAATTTTATGTTGTTTGGGTCGCCTGGCACATGGCCTAGTCAATGTGCTAGGTGCCCATAGTATTATTCCACAATTTAGATCACTTGGCCTGGGCGCCCAAGTTGAGCAATCCTTGATGATACGTAAATCGTAAAGTTTTCTTCTCTGTATCTTTAGGATCAACACTTCTGTCTTAGATTCAATCCTCTGAAACACTTCAATTACCCTCCATAGCATCCAAAATATACAATTACACATTCGTAGATTTAATTAAAACCTAATTTCGTCAAATTCCAATTTAAACACTGAATATGCACATGAAACAAAGTTTTTCTTTCCAATTCATAATCAATCTTCGTCACTCCAAATCAAAGCAGTAAATCAGTGTTTTAAAGGTGCTACTTACTTCTGAATATAGTTCGAACAAAAATCCTTTACTGAATTGCAAAATTAAGCTCAATCAATTGATCAATCGATCACCTTACTCAGATTCTGCAATAAATCATCAAAACACTAAAATTCCTTCCAAGTTTGTTTTCTAATCCCTATCATCTCTTAATTCCAACTAATACATAGATTATAACCTTAACTCACCTGATTTCTCTCTAAAAACAGGAACTACTACAACTCCGATCACCATCAGCAACCGAATTCTCTCTCCTTTGATGCTGATCTTCAGATCTGATGAGATGTTCTTCAAAAAATTTCTTCTCCTCTCCTTCAAACCTTGGATCCAGACTCGGAGAACCTTCTGGAGTCTCTCTTATGATTGTCTCAGATCTAACTTCCCAAACCAACGTAACCAAAAATTTGCAACTATCTATAGTTGTTGCCAACGCTCTTTTAAAACCCCTCATGATCCGCTGTTGTGCTTGACCACCAAATACCCTATATGATCATAGATCACTCAAGCAACATAATTTTATTTAATATACATGTGCACATAAAATGGTCTTTATTTACAAAAATTCTAGAACTTAATTTCTTACCCTCCAATCCTTTAATTTCCACCTTCTCAGTGAATCTGAATAATTAAATCACCTTATCTTCATAATCTCTGCAAAATTTAAATATTTAATTAATCCCAATTAATAAAATCAGAATTTTAATTTTATTAAAATTCAGGATTTTACATAGTTAGTTAGGTATAAATTGGTAATGAAAAGGGATGACAAATTTGTAAGTAAGGGTTTGTACCTCGATAGTTGCTTACTGCTACGGAAAGAGAAATGAGGATTGGGTAGTTTTGTAAAGCATCCTCAAGCTTTTTGCCTTCATTTGAGGAAAAAGGATTCCATAACGTTAAAGCAATTGGACAGAGGCTATATGTAGCAAAATGATACATAAAATTTTAGTTCTATGTGTATGATGAATAAATTTCTATTTATAAGTTGAAAGTTATTCATAGCGGAAAATATAAATTAGTATGTGGTATTATACGTCTTGTCTAAAAGGATGATATCCCTTTTCAACGTATTTGAACTTCGTTGTGAGTGATTTGATTGAATGGCGGAAATGTATACAACAATTCCAATAACATTTGTAAGCAATACGAATGTTAGTTTATATTAATAACATAAATGTCATATGTGAATTATAGGAAGTTACAATAATTACCTATATAGTTGTGTGACACCAGAATGTCGATACCAATCTCATTGAGTGGAGTGAAATTGTATCTAAATCTAGGGATGTAAAACCCCGACCCGAACTATATCTTAATTATTAAGATTAATTATCTAAAGTGTGATTATTAGACTAATTAAGTACTTGTGTTATAAAGATGAGGTAGATGTGGATTATTCTTGAGGATTTAGGGAAATTAAATTGAACTTTATAAAGGTTATTAAGGTAAGCTTAGTTAATGTTATTTCTCAATTTCAATTAACTAAGGTACCCTCCAATTAGTCTAAGTGTACCTAAAGTACCTTCAGAATATACCTAAGGTACCTCCCAAGTGTACCCAAATTATCCCCTAAGAATACCTAAAGTAACTCTTAAGAATACCCAAGGTACCTCTCAAGTGTACCTTAGTATCCCCCAAGAATATCCAAATAACCTTTCAAGTATACCCCAAGTACTCCACTTTTATACCTAAAGTACACCTAAGTATTACCCAAGGTACCCCCATTGTATGCCTAAAGTACACCCCAAGTATGCCTAGGGTACACCCGTGCATTACCCAAAGTACACCAAAGTATTATCCAAGGTACACCCAAATATTACACAAGGTATCACCAAAGTATACCTAAAGTACACTCATGTATTACCCAAGGTACCACCCAAGAGTTACCTAAAGTACCCTCCAATTATACCTAAGGTACCCCACTTGTATCCCTGAGGTACCCCTTGTGTATTGCCTAATGTACCCCCCATGAATACCTAGAGTACCTCCCTGTTTTGCCTAAGGTACCCCATTTGAATACCTAAAGTACTCCTTCATTATACCTAAAATACCCTCTTATATTGCCCAAGGTAACTCACTCATATTGCCTAAGGTACCCCGCATGAATACCTAAAGTACCCCAATGTTTTGCCTAAGGTACCCATTTGAATACCTAAAGTACCACTTAATTATACCTAAGGTACCTTCTTATATTACCTAAGGCACCTCACTCATATTGGCTAAGGTACTGCACTGTTTTGCCTAAGGTACCCCATTCGAATACCTAAAGTACCCCCTAATCATACCTAAGGTGCCTCATTTGTATTGCCTAAAGTATCCCTTTATTTTAACTAAGGTACCCCACTGTTTTACTTAAAGTACCCCCTTGTTTTATCTAAGGTACACCCCCTTTATATAACTAAAGTACCTCCAATATACCTAAGGTACATCCCTTATATTACCTAGGGTACACCCTCCTTGTATTACTTAAAGTTACCTCCTCATATAACTAAGGTGTGCCCTTCTATAGCAAAGTACCCTTTCTCAATATAACTAAGGTACACCCCCTAAGCTTGTCTAAGGTTTATCCCTTAAAATGACTAAGGTAAATCCCTTGAAACATCAAGGTACCTCCTCAAATAACTAAAGTACCCTCATATAACTAAAGTACCCCTTGTGTTAACTGAGTTACACCTCCCAAACATCCCTAAAACATACCTTTTAAAGTGGCTAAGGCAAATCCCCTTGAAACACCAAATTACCCCCACTTAACACTAAGGTACTCCCACTTAATACCAAGGTATCCCCTTGAATAACACTAAAGTACCCCCAAGCATCCCTATAATATACCCCTTGAAATAGTTAAAGAAAACCCTTGAACCACCAAAGTATCCTCATTTAATACCAAGGTACCCCTTCAAATAACACTAAGGTACCCCCTGGTATGCCTTAGGTACACCCTAGGGTTTTAGTTGAATAAAAGCTTTGTTTAGGGGCAGATTTGAAAGACAAAAAACTTGGGCATATAAAAGGATGCCCTAATTTCTATTCTAAGTGTTTTGAGAAAACTTTCTCTTGTCTTGGTCGTATAGAACAAGAGGAAAAGTGTGGGAGCTTACTTGAAAGCTTCAAGAGGAAGAAGAAGAAGGAGAGAAGAACTTGAAGAGAAGTTGCTTCTCCATTAACATGTAAGTAGCAAACCCTTCAAACAAAATGTATTACAAAATTCGTATTCTCTCTCTAGGGTTTGGTTTATTTGATGAAATGATCTTGCATGATGGTTTTTACTTCTAAAATTCATAGGGTTTTGGTTGTATAATAATCTTGTTTAGTTTTTATTGATTTGCCATGGATTCCAGCTCTATTGATTATATTTCAGATTAGGGTTTGAGATTTGTGTTTCGAATGAGGTTTCATGTGCTAGATTTGTGTTCATGTGGATTTTGGATGAATCTTTGTTTTGGAAAGTGTTTTAAAGCATGTTGGGATGTTTTATGATCATCTTATTTGATGTTGGAAGTGTTGGAAATGATTTCTATGAGTTTTATGTTGAAAGCAGCCAAAATATTTCAAAATCCCGACCTGGCGATTAATCCTGAAAAATTGGTGATTAATCCTAAGCCAAAACCCTTAAAAATCAGCCCCTATTATCCTAATCGTGAATCAGGATTAGCTTGGGCGATTAATCCAGAGTCTGGGCGCGCGAACGCCCATTAGGAGAAGGTTCAACGCGCACACGTTAACCCTAGCCTTCACCTTCAAAGCGCAAACGTCTACTTTCAACGTGCGAACGTTGCCTTGCTTATTATCTTAACGTCCGAACATCTAACCTCAACGTGCGCACACCAACCCTATATTTTTGAGAATTCTTCACCCTTTTTCTCCCCAACCCTTTTCCAAACAACCTAAGCCTTCTACACAACGGCGTATGGGTGATTGTGGATAGGCTAACCAAATCAGCTCACTTTTTGCCTTACCAGACCACACAGACTTTGGCATCATTGGTAGAGCTGTATACTCGAGAGATAGTCCGGTTGCATGGGGTTCCAGTGTCCATTGTATCGGATAGGGATTCTCGGTTTACCTCGCATTTTTGGCAGTGTTTCCAGGAGGCCATGGGAACTAAGTTAAGTTTCAGTACTAGTTTCCACCCACAGACCGACGGCCAGTCTGAGAGAACTATTCAGACTCTAGAGGACATGTTGAGATGTTGTGTCCTGGATTGGGGTGGCAATTGGAGTAAGTATTTACACTTAGCCGAATTCGCTTACAATAATAGCTATCAGGCTAGTATACAGATGGCACCCTACGAAGCACTTTATGGCAGGATTTGTAGATCTCCTGTGTGTTGGGTGGAGGTAGGAGAGAAACAGTACTTTGGGCCTGAGATTATACAAGATAGTACGGAAAAGGTGAAACTGATTAGACAGCGGTTGTTGACTGCGCAGAGTCGTCAGAAAAGTTATTCAGACACCCGACGACGTGAGCTGAAATTTGAAGTGGGAGACCAAGTGTTCTTGAAGATATCGCCTTCCAAAGGAATCCTGAGATTCGGGAAGAAAGGGAAGTTGTCTCCACGTTTTATTGGGCCGTTTGAGATTGTGAAGGTGATTAACCCGGTAGCTTATAAGCTAGCTTTGCCAAACCATTTAGCAGGAGTCCATGATGTATTCCACGTATCCATGTTGCGGCAGTACATAGCGGATCCTAGTCACGTGATAAATCCTGAACCTTTAGTGATCCGAGAATATCTGACATACGAAGAGAGGCCAGTTCAGATTCTAGACCGTCGTGAGCAGATTCTTCGCACCAAGGTTGTTCCCTTAGTGAAAGTGCTATGGCAGAATCATACTGTGGAAGAATGCACTTGGGAAGGTGAGGAAGAGATGAAGAAGAAGTATCCGGAATTGTTTGTTCCTTCTTGAGGTAAATTTCGAGGACGAAATTTCTTGTAGGAGGGGAGGATGTAAGACCCTGATTTTTGTGAGTTATTTATTTATTATTTAGTTATTTATTCTGATGTATAAACTGTGTTTATCAGGTTATTTTGTGGTTTGAGGGCTTAGCCCATACTCATATGTACAGGCGTTATATAGCCATTTTTCCGAAAAATCGTAGTATTATCATTGGTATTATTAAGGTGTAGTTATGTGATTATTAACGCGAATAGATGCTGAACATGTAGTGTCTTCGGTAGGCGAGCATGCATAGGATCAAGGAAATGGGAGAGTATTCGAGCGAGTATGTAACAAGTAAGTGGACTAAAATGGAAAGTAGGGTTCGGGTTTATGAGAATACGCTTAGCATAATTTCGGAAACATTTTCGTTAAGTCTGGACATAAGGAGAATTGGCGATTTCGGCTGGAGGGCGACTAGGGTTTCCGTTCGTGAAGAACCATAAATCGCAAGTGCTGGAAGAAGGAGTTCGGAGCTGAAGTTCCTTGGGTTATTTCCCTCTGCTCGAGAAGATTAGTTTCGATAGGTTTTTCATTCGCGCGCGTGGCCGAGAAATGATCGGCCGGGGTTTTATCATTCGGGAATAAGCACACTCAGGTGAGTAGCACTGTTTTACAACTGGGATTGTGTTTTTCTGTTTCTCTCGAGATTATTCTGATGCATGAGTATATATAAAGTGATTGTGTGAGTTTCTGGGTTTTTTCTGGTTTTCGGAAAGTTGCATGAACAGAGTCTCCGGATTGAAATTATAATTGAAAATGCAAGTGTTTAGATTAATTTCAAATATGGTTGGGAAGTCTTCTGGGAGTATTAGGAGTGTACTGGAGTAGTTACAGACATTCACAAACCGGCCAGTCATGTACATCTCAAAATAACAGAGAAATGAAAACCACAGGGGGTATCCGCTCACCTCGCGCTCACCGGCGTTCACCTCGGAGGTAGGCGCCCCGTTAATAATGACCTACCGCCGATCCCGCGCCCACCTCGCGCTCATCTCGCGCGAAGTAGAAAACGAGGCGCCCATCTCGCGCGAATCTCGCGCCCACCTCACGCCCATCTCGCGCCCATCTCGCGCTCACCTAGCGTCGGGTGAGCGGCAGGTCGATTTTGCCCTTTTTCTTCACCGCCGACCGGCGCTCACCTCGCGCCCACCTCGATAGGTGAGCGGCAGACCTATTTTGCTTCCCGAAATGGAATTTCTGATTTGACCAAGAGTATTTGCACTTCTTAGGGGTTAAACCACTTCACTATTCACTTGGTTAGGAACCTAGAAAACCATTTTGCCTATGAAATTAATAGAGGAAAATTTGTGAACATCTTATGAGTTTTAAGTTGAGTTTAGGTTGCTTATGAGTATTGTGCCGGACACCAAACTAGTAAGAGTTACCAGTTACTTTTCCTTGTTCTATACACTGTTTTGATTGAGAAGTTCTTGTATTTCTGGTTTCACTTGTTGGAAACTTTATACGTATTAAAAGGTTTTCTTTGGTATGAATGGATTAAGTTTTACTTTCATATGACTTGTGTTATGGAAATGAGAAAATACTGAATGTACTTGAGGTACTGCTTGGTCCAGAGGGACAGGTGATGAATTGTGATGAGTAATTACATGATGTGGAATGAATGGTTTTGTTTTGATATTGAAATCGAGATTATACGATGTTTACTGTTTTGGTCTAGCTTGTCCTGGATCCAGATGTTTAAGCTTAGTAATGTGATGTTATTGTTGGTTGTTGGAATTGCATGGCCTTGTGTGTTGCCACGACCGGTGTAGAGCAGCCAGAAACCCTGAGTAGGCCTGGTTGTCAATGCAGAAACCCGGGGAGTAGGCCTGCATTGGATGACGAAACCCTGAGTAGGCCGTCATTTCAGAGTATCCGAAACCCTGAGTAGGCCGGAACTGTGTACATGGAGGTGTGGAGTGTCTACTTGGCATGTTTAATTTATCAACTAAACGATAGTCATGACATTGACCAATCGATGTGTTATTGTATTTAACTGAGATGTGATTTGTTTGATTTGAACTTGGGAAATTGATGTTGGTTGTTTAAACGTATTGTAGTGTTGTCGATGCATAGTTTTAAAAGATGATTCAACTATTTCTGCATGCATGTGCTACTCGCTGAGATATTCATATCTCACTATGTTGTTGTTCTATTTTTTCAGATACTCGTGGTGAGGCGATTACTGGGGTAGATCCTGCTGAGGCATATAGGGAGGAAGACTACTATTACCTTCCTTAGACTTGTAGGTTATCTGTTCCAAATTTGAGAACTTGAATTAATTGAGATGTATTAAAGTAATTGGGGATGCACCATATGATTTCGGTTCAGTTTAAATGTTACAATTTTGCATAAATGGAAATGTGCGCTCTGATAGGTTATAGATGTATGATTATCCAGCGATCATAAATTGATTAACGATCCTTGCCTAACCTCCGTGAGACGTGTTATATCTTTAATGAACAACACGGATCCGGGGCGTTACATACTATTGGGAGATATCTTTTTGTACATGACAGTATATTTTGGAGAGAACATGGTGAATGGTTAGTTGCCTTAGTTGTATTTTGTTCACATGTATATCATGTTTTGGAGATTATAGTACAGATGATATTTTGATTATATGGAAATTTTTATTCCATGCTTTTTTAGTCATGCGCTCCGATGATTACAATGTAATTGCCTATGTTAATTGTGTAATTCAGGTTCTATTGGGCCCATAAGTAGGTCTCGGGTAAGGGTTGGTGCTGTGATAGGGCAGACCCGGATCTGGGGCGCTACAAGGGATGTCAACATAGTCATTGAAAGATTCTTCAATTTTGGTATATGTTGTTAGTTGAAGCTGTAACCTATTATCCATGATTTGGTACCTAGGGTCGCATGGTATGACTTTGACACCTGATAAATGGCAAACACTTCCTTCTTGCAATTCTGATTTTAATTTTGTGATAGCTTCATTCGACAATACTCCTTGCATTTGTTCACTCTATAAAGATTAGTTGAAATGTTTTAAAGAAAAGAATAGATATAAAAATGCATGTGTGATGTAGCATTAAATTTTAATAAAATGTAAACTTACACGTGTATCCATTAAGATGATTTTTTGAACTCCGAACTGGATTGCCTTTGTTGAATGTATGTACTGGGAAGATATGTAAAACCCGTGCTTTGATCTTCCATTGTGGTTGGTATTGGTGCAAGTAGTGGAATGGTGTATAACCTTGAGCAGCCATCCTGCATATTCGAAAATATAAAAGAAATGCATTTTATAAATATAATGGAAGGAATATATAATAAGACCAAAAGAAAAACATACATATCGTTGTAAAGCCCCAGATCCAAATTACGTAGAGAAACCGTAACTTATCTCCGAAGGTTAATATATAACCCAGGATTGCAATATCAGAGTGAAGGAAAACATGAATAAATCAATAACTGGATAATCAGAGTGCACTATAACCCAAGCTCAACAATAAAATACTATAACCAAGGCTAACTCACATGAACTAAGCATATACGATTTTTGATAAATCTTGAAGGAGAGAAATATTTTATTGGAATTTTCAATTCTTTGCATTTGGTTTGAGATCCTTAACCCATTTGAATCCAAAACCGTAAAGGAAAAGGCCCGAATTCAATATTTTGTTCAAAGTCAAACTTTTTCCGGTTGAATTTTGTTGACTTTTGACCCCAGAAAATGAAATATTTTTTAAAGCCAGATTTCAAGATAATTTTTCCCGGTAATCAGGTTTTTAGCCATATTATTGCAAAAAAGAATTTTTTGAGATTTTAAATCTTGACGAATACCTTGGTTTAAACATGTTGAATCTTTTTACCGAACCTGAAAAATCGGAATTTTGCCTAGAACTGGAAAGTTGACTTTTTATTCACTTGGAATTTGGGTCTAGAACTATTTTTAATGGATTCAAATGGGGGGGGGGGGGTGTTTGCTTATTTACATGTAATATCTTAAGTAAATGGAGATTAAAAAATACGAGGACATTTACTTAAACGATATTACATGTAAATAAGTATTGCCTGTGTTAAAATTCGAATAAAAGCTTCTTTTTTTTGTATCCGACAGATAATGTTGGATACAAATGATCTTTATTGTATTCGACAGATAATGTCGGATACAAAGAGAATTGCTTGTATCCAACCTGACATGTCGGATACAAGATTTTTGCTCAAAATTAGGGTTTTCCGAGAGTTCTCACCTTTTACCATCATATCCTTCATTAAAGGAGTGGAAATCTCAGAAATAGCCTTAGGGTTAAGGTTGGTGGGCTCTAGACATTATTTTGTGTCTACCATCATGCAAAACCCTAATGTTAGCCTTTGCCTATAAATAGGAGGCTCCTCCTCAAGCAAATGGCCATTAACTCTTGCCAAGAACTTTTGCCAAGAAGTTGGAGATCAAAGAGCTCTGAGTGAAGAGAGGAACCGCTGCAGTCTTGCTTCCAGAAGCCCAAGTAAGCCTCAAACCTCTCTTTACTTTTCATATTTTTTTACATTCAAGGTCTAGTTCTCTTCTTCTACCTTTCTGTAGAATAAGGCCTATGATGTGTGTGTGAAAACCCTTCCCCTACTCAAAGTATCTCAAGACTCCCCCTAGCCGTAAAACGTGAAGGCGGGATCTAGGAGAAACAAGACTGGGGATTGATCCTAGTACTAGAACCTATTTGAATAAGCCGTTTGAATCTGTGAAGCCCGTTTCATATTCAAAGTACCCCAAGATTATCTTGAAGAACCGTGTTTAACGGGGAGAGAGAACTAAGGGAAACGATAATGGAACGGAACCCTAGGTTGTTTTTAGAACCCTATTTTGATTAATATGAATGCATGCTATCTTTGCTATGTTGTTGGAATGATTTTTACAATTACACACACATAGCACGTGATTTCGGCAGGATAGGCTCATATTTTGGATTTATTACATTTGTTGTGATAAATCTGAAATGAATAGCCCCAAGCAATTCTGGGATGTTTTTAAATGATTTTCGAAGGATTTTGATCTATCTTGCACGGATCACACACCTATTATCACTGTTTTGAGTTATTTTTATTCAAAAATGGCTTAACTTGATAGCAACTGTACCCCAACTTCGGACACTCATAACTTCATCGTCCGGATGAACTTTGGAGTTATTCTAGAACCATGGGAAAGGTGAGGCTGTCTAGTTTATGCCTACCAAATTTCATTAATTTCTATCAAGCAGATTTTTTACACCTCTCTGTCGAAGTTGATAGGTCAGTTCAGGTCTAAATACGGAACCTGTCACTTCGACTGAGCGCCACGTGTTCGTTTTAAGTCCGATTCAAGTGATTCTTGTTTCTGTATTTTCCTTTGGGAATCTAGTTTCAAATCAAATTAGTTTCATAATTGTTTGATTTAATTTGTGTCGTGGGTAGCAGATTTACTCAGAACTGCTCAACAGCATTTTTCTGGGTTAATCTGTGATCCTCGGGGCCTGTTCGGGAGACCACCCAAGGCACATCCGAATGAATTTTCGTATGAGGCTAGTTTCATTTGAAAGATGGCCATACATACTTCATTCACACCAAATTTCATGGATTTATATGAAGCCAATTTTTCTAGATGATTTTCCAAACTTGCCTACTTGTTACTTTTAATTATCTCCAGCAGCAACTTTAAAAGAAGCATAACTCCTAGGATTTCAACCGGATTTAATTGAAATTTTGCATGAGTCTCTTATTTACCATAATCTTTCAAATGGATTTGGTTTGATTCAATTTAAAATTGGATTTGAATGATTTTAAGACAAATGGCATTATCTTTTACCGAATTTTCCGGATTTAACTCAACTTGGTTTCCATATTTTGGTGATATTCCAGAAGTGATATTGACATAAAAGAGGATCTGGAATTCATTTGGATTTTCATGTGAAGATATCATACATCTGTCTTTTTTCAAGGTTTTTAATGATTTTAGCAAGCTTTCTTATTTTTTAGCACGAACAACACTTGGCAACGACCTTGTGTGGGTGAATGGGGGTGCCTAACACCTTCCCCCGTTCATAATCTAATCCCCTTACCCATCTCTGGATTTGATTTTCAAGTAGAGTTATTTTACTCTAGAATTTGCTTTTTAGCTCTTTTTGAATATTTTGAATCTTTTGGTGTCCATTCACACCCAAAAATCTGAATGGTGGCGACTCTCCCACTTTTTGCGTTGAGCCCGTGTGTTGACGGAGGGGGAATCATCTTGGTGATTTTTCCATGTCTCACACCCGCTGGTGTCGTCCTTACCAGAATCTGAAAACAAAACAAAACAAAACGGAAGGGAATGAGATACGAATATCCCAGAAAGTAGCACATGCATGCTCAAATACAGTTTATCAGTTCTAAAATATGATACAGTTGTAAATCATGCAACAGTAGCGTTAACACATCAGTTTCGAATAATCCAACAGTTGTAAGTGTGAAAACTCACACTTCCTTTATGGCAAATGTTTGACAAATTAGGTCTGCTAATAATCTTCAAGATGTGCAGATTAAATAATGAAAATTCAGTGAATTTAGTAAAGAAGAAGAAGACGATGCTGCCAGACAGCTACCACGCCGCTGGTAGCTCAAGGAAATGAAACATTGTCTAAATAAAGCATCGCTTGTAAAGGCACTTACGCGGAACAACGCCACTGCCACTCCGCTAGCAGCGCATAAGTGAAACAGTGCTTTGAAAGTAAGGCATGTGCACTAGCGTCGGAAGGGGATGCCGACACGCCGCTGATAGCGAAGAGCGAGATTGAAGATTCTATGATCAGCTGTGCACATGCCGCGTTCCCTCCCGCTAGCAGCGCGCTGGCAACGCGCCCTTAACTGATTCAACTTGTTCTAAGCGGGACTTGAGTTCGCTTCCAATCGTCTACCCCGATCGCACCACGACGCCACCAGCGCTCAACGCGATCTGAGTTTTCTCCTTTAAATAGACGTGCTGTAATTTTTAGTAATGACTTTTTTCTTTGGATCAATTTGTTTTCAGATCTTGAGTGTTCAAGATTCGATCAATTATTCTTTAGAGAGTCGGTGATCGAGTGAGGGGGAGATCTGAGATAGATCGCCTGGAATTGAAGGTTGAAGATTCTTCTTCAATTCGGAACTTCACCTGATCGTGTGATCGCCTGGATTGGTGATCGACTTTGTTAGATGCATAGGTGGATTCCTACTGCATTGGATCGTCTCAGTGGACTCTGAGGTGATTGTTGCGATCTGGATTGATCGTGTTCTGCAGCTTGTGGATTCAAGCTGTGTTGCAGTTTGTGGATTTGAACTGTGGATCACTGTTGAGTGATTGTTTGCGATCTAGATTGATCGTGGTTTGCAGCTTGTGGATTCAAGCTGTGTTGCAGTTCGTGGATTCGAACTGTGGATTTCTATTGAGTGAGATCAATTGTAAAGGTTAAGTATGTGCTCCTTTGCAATTGTCTTTTCATTCAATAGTGGAAATTCGAAGGGTCAGTCGCCTCATATAGACTCGAGGTTTTTCCTGGATCTGGATTCAGGTTTCCTCGTATAATTCTCTGTGTGTATGTTTCCGCATTGTTAAATTCTTAATTGTTGTAGATCGTGGACCTATAGAGTAGTCCTCTACTCTTTCAATTGGTATCAGAGCCTATTCACTTTGAATTGCTATACAAAGTGTGATCTAGATTTATAGCATGGACTTTGGAAAAGAAGGAGGATCTACCTCTAGACCTCCATTATTTGAAGGTAACAATTATTCTTACTGGAAAGCAAGAATGAGAGCTTACCTGAAATCTATCGATGAGCGTGTCTGGCTCTCGGTTTGTAATGGTTATCATCCACCAGAAATCACAACAGAAGGAGGTGTTGTGATACCTAAACCTCATGATCAGTGGAGTAAAGCTGAATCTGATCTCTGTGGATGGAACAACAAGGCAATGAATGCCTTATTTTGTGCTGTTAGTGTTGAGGAATTCAGGAGAATTTCCTCATGTGAAATCGGTAAGGAAGCTTGGGACATTCTTGAGGTTACTCATGAAGGAACCTCAGCTGTCAAGCTGTCTACACTTCAAAGACTGACAACATCTTTCGAAACTCTATACATGAAAGATGATGAGTCTTTTGATTAATTTTATGCTAGACTGTCTGATATTGTTAATTTGAGTTTTAACCTTGGAGAAAAGATCTCTACATCTAAGGTTGTTAGAAAAATCTTGAGATCTTTGCCTGAAAAATTCAGACCTAAAGTTACTGCCATTCAAGAGGCAAAAGATGTTGATACCATGAGAATTGAAGATCTGGTAGGATCTTTACAGACTTATGAGCTTGATCTGAATATTCCTAAAAGAAGTAAAGGAATAGCTCTAAAATCTGTAAATACTGAAGAATCAGATAATTCTGATGTAGATATGGATGAATTAGTTCTCTTAGCTAAAAAGTTTAAGAAAATGTTTAAAAAGAGACAATCTAATCCTTTATCATCCATGGACAGATCTAATAGGAGATCTGATATGAAAATGTCTGATCTAAGAAAGGAGAAGAAATTTTCTCAGAATGATGAAGTTCAATGTTACAAATGTAGAGGATTTGGACATGTTGCCTCTGATTGTCCCTCAAAGGATAAAAAGAAAAAGACAAATTATCAAGTTTCTTGGGATGACAGTAATACTGATAATTCTTCACAATCAGATGAGGATATTTCTGCTAATTTTACTGCTTTCAATTCCTTTTACTCATCTTCTTCTGGTAGTTCAATCTCTGGCATTGCAGGAGATAATAAAGAGACTTTATCAGATGATGAAGAAGAATTACAAGAAGCCTACAATCAGCTCTATAAGGAATTCAATAGAGCTCAGAAGAAAGTCAAGAAACTGAGTAAAAAATTGAAGGAATCAGAAACAGAGAAAAATAAAGCTCTTGCAGAAATAGATTCAATAAACAAGAAGTTACTTGAAAGACATGCCAAAGAAAATTTTCTGGTAACCTCTTTGACTGAAAAAACTGAAAAATTAAAAGAAAAGGAAGCTCAGATTTCTGCACTTCAAGGTAAAGTGATTGAACTTGACAAAGTTTCAAATTCAATTCAATCTAATGCTTCATATTTTTCTGCAGGAAATCATCAAATTGATGAGGAATCAACATCAAAAGAAGTTCCTGAAAGCTCAAATTCTGCTGAAAAGAGAATGAGTGTAAGTAATCAAAATAAGGAATCTTCACAGAAAAATTCTGCTGGGGAAGTAAGCTCAACAGGTAAATCTTCAAAATCTGAGAAAACTAAATCTGTACAGTTTAGAAATACTGTCAAATCTGGAAATTTCGATTCTTCTGAATATAGATTCATACCTGTGTGCCATCATTGCAATAAAAAGGATCATATAAGACCAAAGTGTTATGTTTTGCATGGTTTTCCCAAGGGAGATTTTGACAGTAAGAGGAAAGTAAATCAAAGTCAGTCCTTGGATTTATATAACAGATTTGATTCCTTATTGAAATTGACTGAATCATTAAATAAGGAAGTTACAAATCTGTCAAAGAAACTTCTTTCAAAATCTAAAATTGTTGATGAAGGAACTTCTCAGAAAACTCATGAAAAACATATTTGGGTTAGAAAAGATTCCTTAGTTGCAAATATGGTTCATGTAGCTTTGAAAGCTCATGATGTCAACATGTGGTACTTGGATAGTGGTTGTTCAAGACATATGTGTGGACATAAGTCTATGTTTAGTTCCTTTGAAGAATATTTTGGTGGAAGTGTAACATTTGGTGATGGAAGCACTTCTCAAGTCAAAGGTAGAGGAACTGTAACTGGTCCTAATGGAGTTTGTCTAAAAAATGTTTTATTTGTCTCTGGTTTGAAGGCAAACTTAATCAGTATTAGCCAGTTATGTGATTCAAGATTGTTTGTAAATTTTACCAGAAAAGAATGTAAAATTTTGGATAATTCTGGTAGAACTGTTCTTATAGGTGTAAGAACAAGTGACAATTGTTATGGAATCATTGGAAACAATGAAAAATCTTTAAAATCTTCTGTATGCAATGAAATTGATTTGTGGCATACAAGACTTGGTCACACTAACTATAGAGATTTGTAAAAAATCTCTAAGTCTGAATTGGTTAGAGGAATTCCCAAGTTTGGGAACAATAAAAAGAAAGGAATGTGTGGTCCTTGCAATCAAGGAAAGCAAATCAAAGCCACACACAAGAAAACCAACATTGTAGGAACCTCTAGACCATTAGAACTGATTCATATGGACTTGATGGGACCTACAAAGACTGAAAGTCTTGGAGGAAAGAGGTATATCTTTGTTGCTGTAGATGACTACAGTAGATACACCTGGGTAAATTTTCTAAGAGAAAAATCTGAATGTTTTGATTGTTTCAAACAATTGTGCTGTCAAATTCAAGTTGAAAAGAACTTGCAAATAGGGAGGATTGTTAGAATAAGATCTGATCATGGGACAGAATTTGAAAATCAGATGTTTTCCAAATTCTGTGAAGAACAAGGAATTAAACATGAATTTTCTGCTCCTAAGACTCCACAGCAAAATGGAGTTGTGGAAAGGAAAAACAGAGTTTTGCAAGAAATGGCTAGAACCATGATGATAGCCAAGAAAGTGTCAACAAAATTCTGGGCTGAAGCTATAAATACTACCTGTTATATAAGTAACAGAGTATATGTCAGATCTGGGTGGAAACAAACTCCTTATGAAATTTGGAAAGGAAAACAGCCAAACCTAAAATATTTTAGAGTCTTTGGAAGTAAATGCTATATCCTAAGGGACAGAGAAAATCTAGGAAAATTTGATTCTAGAAGTGATGAAGGAATCTTTCTAGGATATTCTTCTTCTAGTAGAGCATACAGAGTTTTTAACTTGCAAAAATCTGTTGTAATGGAATCTATTAATGTGTTAATAGATGATGAAGGAATTGACTGTGAATTCTTGCAGGTTGTAGATGAAGAGGATGAAGTCAGAGATGCTTCCTCAAGCAATGAAATTGTTCCTCTGACAAAAACTCTCAAAGATCACCCAACTGAGCAAATTGTTGGAAATATTTCAGATGGTGTAAAAACAAGACATCAATTACATAATGAGGTAAGATTTTCTTCTTATCTATCTCAATTTGAGCCAAAATCTTATAAAGATGCCTTGTTGGATGAATCCTGGTTAAATGCTATGCATGAAGAACTAAACCAATTTACTAGAAATAATGTATGGGAATTGGTTGAAAGACCCTCTGATCTGAATGTGATAGGAACCAAATGGATTTTTAAGAACAAATCTGATGAGAATGGGATAGTAACCAGAAACAAAGCTAGGCTTGTTGCTCAGGGATACACCCAAGTAGAAGGAATAGATTTTGATGAAACCTTTGCTCCTGTAGCTAGGTTAGAATCAATCAGATTACTTTTGTCTATTGCATGCTACTTAAAGTTTAAACTGTTTCAAATGGATGTTAAGAGTGCATTCTTGAATGGATACTTGCATGAAGAGGTCTATGTAGAACAACCTAAAGGATTTGAGGACACAAATCATCCTAAACATGTTTATAAGCTGAACAAGGCCTTGTATGGACTCAAACAAGCACCTAGAGCTTGGTATGAGAGACTCACCTCTTTTTTACTTGAATCTGGTTTTATGAGAGGAAATGTGGATAAAACTCTTTTTATTCAAAGAGAGTCCAAACATATTTTGATTGCTCAAATCTATGTTGATGACATAGTGTTTGGATCCACTTCTGAAAATCATGCTCACTCCTTTGGAGACTTAATGAAAAGTGAATTTGAGATGAGTATGATGGGTGAATTGAACTTTTTCTTAGGACTTCAGATTTATCAATCTCAACAAGGGATTTTTTTCTCTCAAGCAAAATATGCTAGAAATCTAGTCAAGAGATTCAGTTTAACTCATGCAAAACATGCTAGAACTCCTATGAGTACTAGCTTAATCCACTATTTGATGAAATGATCTCTTTACGTTTTGGACATCTTATAATACTTCTAACACATTAATCCAACTTCTAGAAAAGTGCTTGAAGAGTTGGAGTGGAGAAAATAACCCCAGAAGGATCAGCTGCACAACGGCTGGAATTTGGGTGGGTGCGCTAACTTCAAATCAGTTGGCGGCAAGTAGGTGCCAGGTCAGCGCACCAAAATAAAAGGCTCTGCTGAGTAAATTCAGTCGGCGGCAGCTCAGCGCATACTCCAAAACTTTACGACGTCTCTATTAGCTCTAGTTCGACACGACTGACCGGAAATTTAGCTTCTATGAGGACAAAATCAAACTCCTAACACCTCAAATAGACTTATACAACCACTTTGAAATTAATCTACTTAACTTCATATGCCGAGGTGATCATATGCCCTTAAAACAGCTTCCTATGGATAATCTTGCCTCGCATGGATTTAGGTTAAAGCATACAATCGGTTGCAAAACTACGATAAAACCAGTGCTACTTACTTGATTATAGGCTGATCCACAATTTCCGAATCTTTGAATTTTTTCAAAACTTGCCTTCCAAATTGAAATCGCAAACAAGCCAATGAACAAGTCTCTGCAGAAATCCAAACTCTAATCAAATCTACTTGGATCTGCATTTCATTTAAGAACTTCACTAAACCTCACCTAAAATAACTAAACCTTACCTGAACTTTGGATTAGATCACCGAATTTCTTCCACTCTAGAACAAATCTGAACTGCCGCAAGAGTTCTCCGATCCTCCTTGATCCAGGATCAAACAACCAGCAACAATTCTCGTTGATCTCTTGAAACCCTCCACTTCGATTCCCTAAACCCTAGCTCTCACTCCTTCCTTCTCCTTTTGAGATTTAATCCAGTCGCTCAATTGCTTAGACGAAACAGCGAAATTCTCTTAACACATATTTATAGTTGCCGCTCCATTGCAACCTAAAAACACATTCTCCTGCTGTGCCACCCTACCGAGAATCCTACACCAATGACTTTTTTGGTTAATTAAGCCCTGCATTACCACCTCATTAACTCACTTAAATTTCCCACATAAATAAATAATGTTTTCTCACCTCCATAACTGAAATTATCTGATTTGCTTCACCCGGATCTTAAGTTAATCCAATATAATCTCCTTTTCTGCAACAATCACCAATTAACTTTATTTTAATCACTAAACTAATAAATTTTTAATTTCATTAAAAATTTGGGATTTTACAGTATGTACTGGGAAGATACGTAAAACCCATGCTTTGTTCTTCCATTGTGGTTGGTATTGGTGCAGGTAGTGGAATGGTGTATAACCTTGAGCAGCCATCCTGCATATTCGAAAATATAAAAGAAATGCATTTTATAAATATAATGGAAGGAATATATAATAAGACCAAAAGAAAAACATACATATCGTTGTTATAGTAGATTATATTGAGTAATGTATTGATATTAGCGTGAAGAATATCCTTCTAGTTTGTCCTTATTTATTATTAACATCTTTAATCCTTCTATCATTTCCGAAGAAAATGTACGGCAGTGAGGTTGAAACAAAAGGAAAATTGTGAGATAGTAGAAGTCATTCGGAAACTTACCTTGAAGAAATCAGGACTCGGTAGTCATTTGCTTTTTCTTCTGAAGCTTCCATTCCAAGGCATTGGCATAGAAAACGGATTGTCTTCTGCGCTTTCCGTTTTTTGAAATCATCATGCTCCGATGATTATTCTTTCAATAAGACGTGTCACCGAAAGGAGCCAAATGCGAAACGTTATCTCCACTTTCCGTTATCTCCGATGAATCCACTTTCTGTTTTAGGATAAAATCCATAAAATGTTTGATTTTAAAAGATGAAAAAATAGGAGCCTTCTAATTTAGTCTCCAGGTAAAATCCCTAAAGCGTTAGATTTTAAAAGAAAAAAAATAATGAGAGTCTTCTAATCTAGTCGCCGGAGCAATCGAAGAGGGACTAGGGGAGAAAATCAGGATAGAGAGAGAGGGGAAGAAATCCCTAAAACGTTTGAATTTAAAAGGGAAAAAAACAAGAGACTTCTAATCTAGTCGCCAGAGCAGTTAAAGAGGGATTGGGAGAGAAAATCGAGATGAAGAGAGAGAGGGAGAAGAGATAAGAAGTGAAACGAAAAAGAAATAAAATGAAGCAAATTATCTATATTAGGCTTGTGATCTTAAAATCCCTAGAATTAAAAAAAAACCCTAAATTTTCTCCACCCAAAAGTTTTTAAAATCAGAATGTTGGGAGAGGGAGAATGAGAGGTTCAGATGCCCAAGGCTGCCACGTCAGCCCGAAGCAATTAACTTTAATATATAATAATAGATGAGTGTACTTAGAGTTGGATGGCTTGTCTCTTAGGGATGCAATGGAGCTGTTTAAATGGGTAACCCACCCCGTACCTAATAGTTAGGGTTTGTTATGACTAAATTTGGGTGAGGGGCGGGTTCGTATTCACCCCAACCTGACCTTCTTATATTAAATTATTATTTTTATATATAAAATAAATTTTTTATTAGTAAATATATTATTAATATATATACATTCTATTCAAAAAACACAAATTTTTTTCACATTTTATGTGCCAATTGGGTCAAACCTGCCCCCGCCTCATTGCCAACTTGATAGGGGTAGGTTAGGGTTTGGTATTACCTAAACTCATATAGGGTTTGGCATTACCTAAAACTCCTATATATATATATGTATACACTAATACACATACACATATACATGCATTCAAGATTAATCAACAAAGTCCATCGACTTTTAGTACCATAATTAATCGGTGACTTGGCAATTAGTCGCCGAATTGCGAATAGTAAATTTTGGATTCGTTTTTCAATCTGAATTCAATTCAAACTCTTCCAAATCTATTCTAAGATTCTCTAAAATACTTTAGGAGGTATCCCACATCATTTTATACTATTACAACTCATCCTTTGATTATCACTACTTTTCATTTAGCAACATTAGATAAAAGTACACAATAATTTACAATAAAAACAATATGAAAGAGGACTAAGAATTCAACAACCAGTTACACGCTCCATAATCAACCAACATAGGAAATCAATTCAGCAAGAGAGCACAAACACCCAAATCTAGTAGGATTTTCCTTACCTCTCTCTCCTCCTCTTCTCTTCCTTCTCCTCTCCTTTCTTTCTTCCTCCTCTTTTGGAACCCAGCCTCTCCTTCTCTCTCAATTTAAACGAATGATAGCTGAGAATAAAACCCCCAGCTACAAGTTTAGTGCATATATAGCTTTAAACTTGATCCCATGTAACATCGCACCACCGGCTTCCATACACCACCAATCAGATTTCTCTAATACACATACTAAAACTAATGGAAATAAAATAAAAGCATTGGTTAATCAAAAGAAACATGATCAAGATACAAAAAGACTAAAATGTCATTTCCTTGTACACTAAATTACATAGGCAAAATTACAGGATATTACATCAAGCCTCTCTCTAGCCGTAAAACGTGAATAGATTGCCAGGAGAAAGGATCAAGGGATAGATCATAAAGCTATAACCCTTGTTCCTTTCTAGGTTCGATCATGATCTAAATAAATTTGCCTTGGTTAATACTTTAATTCCATTTTGGAAGGATTTCATATACCTAGATCAATTAATGATCCTAAATCTAAAATCTTTCCTATAGTGTTGATTTTATATGTATGTATATGTATACCTAATTGTACACATATACACACTCACAAGTATGCATGGTTCTCTTCAACTTTAGGCAAATTCTCGAATCTACCATGCTCAATATGGCTAGATCTTAGAATTAAACCTTACAATAATGTTTTAGACTCTTTGATATCATTTTGAGCATGAATTTGTCTTATGGAGAAAGTCTTATATGGAGAAAGTCTTATGATCTGATCTTTGTGGATCCATAATTCTTATTGATTTGAGATAGGATTTGGCTTAAGCTTATTTCTTTTTAAGAAGATCTGAACCAATCGTGGTCATATATATTTTCAAAGTTTTTAGCTTTATTTACATAGTTTTGAGTTTGATTTGTAAGGATCCATGCTCAGGTCTTGGCAATTTTAGAGGGTTGGCGGATGCACACAACTTTCATATGGATGCATCTTTGTATGAGGCCTTACTTTTGAGGATTTTTATAAAGTGGATGTCCACGAATAAACTTGGGAAGTTGGCCTGATCTGTACTTTCACTTTTGCAGTATCAACAACTTCAATCAAGCATGTCTCATTTGTTTGTAATCCTTTTTAAATGAATTTTGTAATGTGTTTTCTTCATCAAATGAGCTTTCAAATGGCATCGATTTCATTGGATTTTATTTTAGAAAGTTATGCTTGATTGATGCAATGCTGCTCAAATATTAGTTTTTAGTCTTGATCCTCTTAGTTCAAATTTGAACATGTTATTGAGTTTTTCTGAGATTTTATTTGGATTTGTAATTCATTCAAAGGGTTATGAAGGTGATATACCCATAAGGAGCATAAAATTGGATGATCCCTGTGGAGGATCATACATGTTCATGTTTTTTTTTATTGTTTTAATTAGTATGTTATGTATGCAAACAACACAAGAGTAGTGAAAACTTGCAAGCACCTTTAGTTGGATGGATGGGGGTGCCTAACACATTTCCCATTCACAACCTAAACCCGTTACCCTAAAATATAGTGTAAAACCTTTAATTGAGCCAACTTCGGCTCATTTTTACATTTTATGCATGCTTTGGTGACCATCCGCACAAAGACCTTTTGGATGGTAGCGACTCCTGTTTTGAATCAAGTCCAATGTAAGATGTGTGGCAGTGCAATAATCGCAGTGGTTTTAAAAACTAATTCGCAAATTTTTACATTTTCTAACAATTCTAACTATGCCAGCTTGGTTTTGTGACTACATTTTTATCTAGATATATTTAAAATTTTACTCGAGACTGAATAGTGTTAATTATTATTCAGAAAATTTTAATTTTATGTTTTTAAAATGTTTATATAGATTTTTTAATAGTTCTTTAATTTGCCCAAGTTTTTTAGCTGACAGGTTATAGCAAATTTCAATTCATTTTCGTTAATTATTTTCATTTGTTTCAAACATAAGAAATTGAAAATTTTTCATTTTCAACTCTATTTTCCAATGTATTTCCAAACAATTGAAAAACTTTAACTTACTTGGAAACATTGTCCGATGTAAAATATTTTCTAAGAAAACATTTTACATCAAAACAAAACAGAGCCTTAGTACATGTTCTTTTTTAAAAACAAAAGGCAATATCATTATTACCACTAATACCATAATAACCATTTACTTTCTAAGATTTTATATAACAACTAGAAAACAAAAAAATTTATTTTAGCACGTGCACTTTTTTTTAAGGGTAGCACATCATATATATATATAAGGAGAGTCTTCAAACCCCATCTTCTCTCTCATCCACGTGGACATCCCTTTCTTTCTCCAATGGCACTTTTGGGTCCCACATTAAAATAACTTATCTTACTCTACTCTCACCTCCATGTCGATAAGTTCCCTTTCTCCAATATTATCTTTAATTAAATTTCTAATTAATTGTTATCTTTTCAGTATTATCTAATTAATTGTTAATTAAAGATAAAAATAATCCAATATTATCTTTCTCCAATATTATCTAATTAATTGTTGTTTTTCTCCAATATTACCTTTTAATTGTTATCTTTAATGCAATGAGGTAAGTCCTAATTCTCATGTGATAAATTTGTTAAAAAACTAATCCATTACCGTTCTTAAAAAATAAATTTCTTGGGGAAATTGGTTTTTAGTGGGAAAATTTTGTTTTGGTCATTTTCTTAAAAAATAATCTATATTCAATCACCTAATTCTTGGTAATTTGAAAGCAGTGATACTGTTTAAATAATTGAGAATGAGTGTCATTTTATTGTTTACAAAGATTTCTTCCAAAAATGCCCTCATTATTATTTTAATCAGATTAATTATTAAAAAGTATCATTAATTTATAATTATAAAAAAAGTAACCCATTATCTAAAATAAGTATATATATACTCATTCTCAATTATCAGCCAAATCAATATTTTGTCCAGCAATATATGTCTACTATCAAAATTTTTAGACCAAAAATATTTTTAATTTAAAAATACATTTTTTCTTATTGCTTTTTTCTAAGTTTTTGTACTTTTTTTAAATTATTGGTCCATTATTTAACATATATACTGTCAAAATATCCTACTCATAAATTTAAAGAAAAAAAAATATATATTTTACATTATTTCATAAAATATTATGTATGAAAAATTTATCTTCCCGTGCTTAGCACGAGTAAATCAACTTGTTCTCTTTTAAGGTCCAAAAAAATACTGAAATTTTTCCCTGGATAAAAATTGGAGAAAAGGAAATTTCATGGAAAATATTTTTCACTGGAACTAAAATGAGGCCCAAGTCCAAATCATTTCATATGCAAAAGTTAAACAAAAAGGGATCCATTAAAAAAAACTAGCGGGGTATACGTACAGTATTGCACATAGAGCGAGAGAAAGGTTTTGCAATTATCCAGATTTTAAAGTTTTGACTATTTTAATCTTATATTAATCATGCCTTAACAACAAAAGACAAAGGGTTTTGGGGGAAGTCATAAAAATTTAGAAAAGGTGCTTCTCGGTTGAAATCCTGTGGATCCTTTATCTAGACTCTTTATGTGGATCCTCCACAAGATTGTGCCATGTGCCCCTTGAAGCATTTAAGAAAATTAACACCATTCAAGGGGCACATGGCATAATCTTGTAGAGGATCCACATAAGGAGTCTAGATAAAGGATCCATAGGATTTCAATTGCTTCTTAAGGCACCAAGGTCAGGGCCAGGGTCATTGGCAAAGACACACATGGCGACCGTTGGCTAGCCATATGGCTAAACGTGCCAGCAGCCCGCGATGTTTGGCCCAACACGTCATGCGGGCTTCCAGACTCATAATGCCCACCTGCGGGCCTCCTCGTCTTTGCGTCGCACTCGTACCATGCCTTGCGGTCGGAGGGTTTGCATTCTCACGTGCTTACCGGCATGTCACGTGCAGGTGACTGTGCCTAAGGGCGGGAGCGCATCCGTTTAATGTCTCTTCTTCAGCTTCTAGTATTGCCTTTAAGCAACTGCTAGGTCTTACTTCGTAGAACCTTGATGTCTATAGATAATTAGGGTTACCGGATTTTCATCGTCGCCATGGCTGGGGCTGCAGAGAAAATTGTGATTGATGTTGGTAAGCAATTCTCGAAACAAACTCGCCTGAACAAAGATTCTCTGGTGAAATTACTCAGAGTAAGCGAAAATTTCCCTTTGATCCTTTATTTTCTCCCTTAGCTGCGATGAATTTCAGGAAGTCATGAGATCTAATTTTTTGACGGTAGCTGGAATTGTTTCAAGTTTCTTTCGTCGATCTCTTTTAAGTTGAAACAATCAAGCTAGTAGTTAATGATTGAATGCTCTTTTTATGCAATTCGTTGTTCCATCAGTCTTAACGCATGTTTGATAACAACTAAGGCTTGTTTTCTATGACCTTGAATTGGATGTGGTAGCTTCGGTAGGAACGTACGTTCGTTTCTTTTGTTCATGTGTCTAATTTGGATCTCGTTTGATTGCATTCTTTTGATTTTATTGTATTTTTCTTCCATTAGAAGGTAATAGGTACTGGGCTAGAAATCGTTATCTTGCTGTCAAGAAACTTCGAAGACAAATTTGAGAAATATCTGTGTCATTCTTTAGGCAGTTCCTATATGCCAATGATAAATGTATCCATTTATGCAGCAAACTTGAGAACTCAGAGTCATGTTTTTAAATTGTATGAAAGCTAAATCGTTTCTGATATGTATCGCAAAGCCAGAGTCATCCTCAAATACATAAATTTCCATTAACTTCTAAAGAATTGTGACATTTGAATTAGAAAAATTTCAATACGTTGGTGCAAGTTGTGTAAGCTCTTAAACAAAGTGATTAGTATAAATTCAATCAAGGTGAAATTTGTTTGAGATAATCCTTTTATAAATTCAGTCAAAGTGATTAGCATAATTTTTTATTGTATTTGTTCAAAACCTTCACTATGTTTATATTGGTCGAGGAAAGATTACATTTCATCATTTAATTAATGAGTAAGTGGGCTTAAAATTTTCTGGGATACTATTTTCCTTTTGTGGATAAAGTTCAGTATGTTATTGAAAATATATTCTAAATAGTAAATGCATCAAGTAGTTCATACGTATTTTGGGACTCGAAAAAGTTGAATACAACCTCATTTTTTTTTTAAAATAGTTTTATTCCAGAGTCCCTTTTTTCGGTTGCATAAAATATATTTTGTTTGTTAACCATGTTTGAATATGGTTGGAGAGGACAGTTTGGCTTCTGGCATTCTGTAGCGCTCATCTGAATGCAGAAATATGGGAATGCCACATGCTTTCAGCTACATTTAGAAAGTAAAACTGTAATCGAGTTTGGGAATGTAATATTCTGGAGCATTAGGCACTTTCTGTGAGATTATTTGATTACTTGTGGGCTGATTTTGATGATATATTTGGAGTAATGGGTACAATTTGGTGTGTTGGGGTGTATCTCTTAAGGTAGGAATTTTGAGGTTGTTGTTGTTTATGAAATTCGTAAATGGCAGTGAAAAGCAGAGGATACCACTAGTCATATATGTGTTTAGTGTTATTTGATGATGCTGTCAGATCCTTCTTCTCTATGTTTGGAGTGTCACGGATGCTTCCCCAATCGATGGCACTTCTTCTTTCCTCATGATCTCCCAGGAATTTCGACTCAAGAGGAGCAGTTTCACCATTTGTGGAGATTCTTCACCTTTGTGGTATTTTGGATCATCTCCAAAGAAATGAACTGGGTGATATTTGATGATAAGGTTGTTAAAAGGAAAAAAGTGTATATAGAAGTGAACTGGTGCTAGTGACAGGCATTTTTGTTTTTTGTGACTTTTGAGGAGGTGATTGGTTGGATTTTGTTCATAAATTGGAAGGCTCTATTATTGACCCATTATGATCATCCTCAAGGCATGGTTCAAATATCGTATCAACGTGCCGTATCGGACGATCCAAAAATGGAAACGTATTGAGTATACGCATGGATACGCACTAAAATGGTGGATATGTAGAACAAAACCTATCTAGATAGAAAGATAAGTTAAAAATATGTCAAATAAACATGTTTCTAGCATTATAGGGCTACACAAAGAGTATTTATGCATTATGGAAGCAAATAGGCATACGCGAAAACGAATGATAATTATAATAAAAGCTATAAAAAGGCTAGATAAACCAATAAATAAAGTGAGAAAATTCATTCATGTAATGTAAGCAATACACTAAGTCAATAACACTTAAAACATCAAAATTAACAATACAAAACTGTCATAACATAACATTCTCCATAATTCATTGCATAAAAATATCTGGTTCCAAAATCCAAACATGTAAAGCTATCCCATGATCAAACCATGTAAATGGCATCACCCAACATCCCAACCTCTCTTAGGAAAAGAAGTAGAACCCAAACATCAAATTTAATAAAAATAAAATATTTTTAATTAATATTTTGCAAAAACAATTATTAAAAATAATTTTATTGACGAAAAAATTGCAAGAATCATAGGGGTGATAGATCAGCCCCACGTGCATCTTATATAAAAAAAATTAAAGACAAACCGTTAAGTTTTATATAATTTTTTTCAAAAAAAATAGGGATTTTCGTAACTTTTTTTCATATTGCAAAAAAATTTGATTTTTTACTCAAAAACGCTATTTTGATATATGGATTTCACTTGAAATTGATAGATTCATATAAGACATTGTCAAACCATGCTTAAATATGAAAAAAATAATGATTTAGATTGAAAAAAATTGAAAATCTAAAATACCTTTCAAAACTGTAGACGATTTTGATTTATGTTGCTTGATTCGTTCTTTGAAGTTGTTTTGCAGAAATTGTAGTACTAATTAGGTCGAAAATAGGTAGATAACAATGGGGTTTCACGGATTTTGGAATGGGTTTCTTAGTAAAGAGTTATTTTCTATCTTCTAAGTTGCTGTTTTAACGTTTTTTACCTTTCTTATCGACTGTATTGACTCGATACAGTCGATATAGGTCGATACGACCTGTTTCATGAAACGAGAGTGTGTATCGTGCCATTAGGCACTATACACGATACGTATCATGCGTATTGCGCGATACGAAACGATATTTGATACCATGCCTCAAGGTCAAATAGAGTTTAAATGCACATGCGTTTTTTTCCTCCTGTAAATTTTGTTAATTGTGTATGGACTTTTGTTGTTATTGTTTTATTATGTGGAGGAATCTTTCTTATAGTATTTGGCACTTGATAAATTAACAAGTTGATGCAACCTACAGTTGTATTGCCTTTAAGCTAGTTGTTTTCTTTTAGTCTTTCTGTTCATTCTTTGCTTATATGGGGCTTGGCTTCTTTGTTTTATTCTAATAAGGTTTTTTGCCATATATTGCAAAATCAATACTTCATGCAAAATCTTTTGATCTCCACTTTTCTCATGTCAGAGCTTTTGTATTAATTTGTTTCATATTTATATAAAAAATATTCTTTTTTTTTTTGAAAGATTAATGTTATAGAGTATCAAGGTTTTGAGTTGCTTGACTTAGTTGTTGCTTTTTTCCATGCAGCAAGGTGCAAGTGCTTTATCTGAATTAAATCAATCTTCATTACTCAAGCCTACGATTAAGCCCCTTAGCGATTCTCTTGTTCGGCATAGCCTGCTTCAGCATAAGGATAAAGATGTTAAACTTCTAGTGGCCATTTGTTTTAGTGAAATCATTCGGGTTTTGGCGCCTGATCCACCTTACAGTGATAAAATATTAAGGGTAAAAACATTATCTGTTGATCTATAATCTATGCGCAGTTCCTTTTTTTCTCTGCGTCTACAGAGAGGATGAGTTCCATATGTGCAGTGCAGAGGAAACCTATTTGTACCTCATATCCTAACACGTGGCACTTGTTTTTGCATACAAAAGAGCCCACTTATATTTTTGTCATGTGAGCTTTCATGTAAAAAATCAGCTTGATTGGACACACACAATTGTTTGACCTGGCCCTCAAATTTCTAAGCACGTCGTTTGATACAGTGCTACCATATAAAACCTGGATACAATGTCTTTTTACATGATAAGCCATACAAGGGCTTGGCTAGATGACTATAAGTATTTGATCAGGATGGCTTTTTGCCCTCATGCTCATAAAAAAAAAAAAACAGTGGGTTTTCTTTTTTTCTTTTGGGGGTGGGGTGAGGGCGTTGGGTTGCTCTTTGAACCCATATAAGTGCCATGTGTTTGGATATTGTGGTGTGAACAGGGAAGTTTTACATATAAATGTGTTCATGAACTGTACTGTTTTAGTTACCTAATAAAGCTTTTGGAAGATGTGTTCCAGACATTCTATTATGATTTCCTGCAGGAGATTTTTAAACTTTTTAACAGTATGTTTGTGGAGCTTGCTGATACAGAAAGCCCATATTTCTCAAGGAGGGTGAAAATATTGGAGACTATTGCTACCCTTAAATGTTGTGTGATAATGCTGGACATTGGTTGTGATGATCTAGTTTTAGAGCTGTTCAACATTTTCTTCTCTGTTGTGAGGTAATGCTTGTTTTTATTTTCTACTAACAAACATACCTTTCTTTAAAATTTTATGCTTATAATCATGCAAGGCCACTGATCCTGTTATAACTTTTTTTTTGATGATTAATGAAAATATGATATAAAAAGAGGGGCAAAGAATAATGTACAAGGTCAACTCCATAGAGTAGAACCCAAGAGAAAATTCAACAAAAGACAGGACCACCACCTTCCAATGGCCCTTTACATCACCACATTTAACTCATATTCCATGTCAAACTGATAATATATAGAAGCTACCCTACTCCCACTACATCATCAACACGGGAGCCCACAAAAAGACCAGATCTACTTGCACCTGCCTTTGCCAAGAAATCAGTTATCTTATTGCCCAATCTAAGTACGTGCTTGAATTAGACATTAACATATTAGCTAAAGATCGTACTTGTCTAATTAAATTTCTCATCTTCCGAGGACCTTGAATTTCCTTTGTCATCCAAATAAGCATTGCAGTGGAATCTCCTTCTACTATAAATTGGCGGTGCTGTTTTCTCCTTGCCGAAGACAGACCTATGATACTTGCAAAGATCTTTGTCCTAAGAGCATCTTCCTCCCCTATCGGACCGCTGAAAAGGAAAAACTGCTGAAAAGGAAAATGGTCTGCCCCAAGTGATCCTTAGGGTTCTCATTGACGGAACTACTGTCCATATTAAGCTTCAAATCTCCAGTCTTTGGAGGACTCATACTGCTATTCTCCTGGTGACTACTGGCGAGGAGTAGATATGATGTATCTCTGATCCGGAAATCCAGGAAACTGTGGCTGCTTTGATTGGCCCCAATACTACCTCAACCGTCGCTTTTATAAGCTCAAGGATCTGATCCTGTTATAACTGGATGATGCCTTAGGTTCAATATAAGTCGGGCGTAAGCATGGTAGCCTGATAAGAATTTGGATTTCATGCATTCATATGTGCTTCCTTATCTTTCTTGATATTTATTAGCTATCTTGAGAAGATCTGAAGACATATACACGTCTATAATCACACATATACGCCTTCACATGTGCTTCATTATCTTTCTTGAAATTTATCAGGAGTTTTGAAAAGTTCTACAAACATGTCCACATCTACATACACACAGATAGATGTATATATTTCTGTCTGTAGTATCAGATACATTTATTAGAGGAAAAGATGCAAGCTTTGTTACTTGGAATGTTGATAGAGCATCTGGGGTTTAAAACATAAAGATTGGCACCAATATCCGACTAATTCTCATAATGATAGAAAGGAAGCTAATATGTACAAATGACTCAATAGATTGATAACTTACAATCCTAAAATGAACTGTGAAATTAATCGAGCAATGTGAAATGCCCCAGTCACATTAAAATCCTTATGGTCAAAATTTGAAAGAAGAGATTCCTAGTGGCATACTAAATCCTCTTTATTTTTGTCTTTGAAGATAGTAATAGAAGAAGCCTGTTACACTAAGGTTGAACCTATCTCTTTAAAGAGAATGGCTAATAGAAGATGCTCATCACCCTAAAACTGAACCCATTTCATTAGTTCTTACAACAAGAGATTTCTGATTTTCCATTTACCATCAGAGATTCTTCTATGCTGTTCTTTCCATGAATATCAGCAAACCAGAAAAGCATCCGCAAACCAGAAGAGTTATAGCACTCCATGGCCAATGGTCTTTAGAAAAGTGCCCAGAATATGAAACATAATTATTGTGAAACATAATTATCATTATTTTTTTTGATAAGATATGAAACATAATTATTCACAATTTGCAATCCACGTTTTTAAGAAAAATGAACAAAGAGAGATAGTATGTAGGAATGCCTAGTCAAGTTACTCTTGATAACAAATGAGCCTTTCTCTTGCAAAAGAATATTTCTTTTCCTAGCTTGCTAATCAGTTCTTTAGCTTCTCAACCACATGCCTCCAAAGGAAGCCAGAACAGAGTGAGCCCAAGTGGGAGACTCGAATAAGTATGGGAAATATCCCCACTGTGCAACCTAGTACAATTGCACAATCCACATATGATCATAAACTCTCACACCCAAAGTTGTGCTCTTGTTGCGGATTGATATTCAAGATGGAAACTACTTTAAATTATTCTAATCCATTGAGTCTGTCCCTCTTCGTGTCTGAGAAAATCATGGTATTATTAGCAAATTGAACATGAGGAATAAATAGTACCTCTTTTCCAGCCATGAAACCATTGATAACCCTCTTTAATGTCATTGTGGATACTGGAGAGTAATAACCTTTGCACTTTAAACACCACCAGAAAGAAATAAAAGATTATAGGAGTAATTGATCTTATTTTCTGAAGCCTTTATAATGCTTGAACTGGCCCTTTTACCCATCATCAATGAGCACGAAAAGGACAGCAGAAGATTTTCAATAGGAATCCATATTCTCCATGTACCCCAAACACCAACATACAAAGTATGTGATCCAAGAACCTCCAATACACATGTTCGAATGCTTTCATGTCTATTTTGCATATAAAGCTGACAATATTCTTTATTAAGTTGGATTTAACATGCTGTTGACTACGAGAACTTCATTAAGAATTTGCCTTTCTCAACTCTTTGACAAGCCTCAATAATATTTTCCATTAGCTATTCATTCTGGTGCTGTTGGATATTTCACCTAGTGATCAAAAAGACCTTTTTGGCTGCATGCCGTTGAAATTTTGGTGATTCAGGGGAAATATAAATTGCAAAAATCGCATAAAATTTGGGTGGTACACCGTGCTGTTGAAATCTCTATCAAACTTTTCTTTTTGTTTGCAAAAAAAAAAAAGAAAAAGAAAATGCAAATAGTGTTTATAATGGAAATAAGAATCCTTCATAAGCATAATGATTCATTAAAAAAAAAGGGCTAGCCCAATGCACAAGGCTCCCACCACTGCATGAGGTCTAGGGAGGGTCTGATGTATGCAGTCTTACCTTTGCAAGTAGGAAGGTTGTTTCTTGAGGAGAATATAACCATCAAAAACCTAGGAAAATTCAAGTGTGAATAGGCGGAATTTCTTAGGAAATTTGCTCGAAACGAGAAATATTATGTTTGCCTCATGCTTTAAATGGAGGGGACGTGTCAAGTTAATTTTTAAAAAAAGTTATGTCATTGAAACTTAGTGAAATTAACTGCATTTGGCTGCATGCCAATGAGATATCACATGATTCGAGATCGAGCAAGATGCACATTGGAAGGGGGTGTGCAACCAAAGTTTTTGGTATGCTGAAATTGTAAACCTTGATATGCCAAGTGATAATGGCTAAAAGAACCAAGCACACCCAAGGTCTCCTGTTTTTTTGATCAGTAATGAAAATGTGTTCTATTAAAATGTAAGAAGAGAAACAGAGATAAGAATACATCCCATGAAGAATGGAATGCACTCAAGACAGAAATCTTGAAAAAGTTCTGAAAAGAGAGCAAAACACAGCCCTCAATACATCTGTTCTACACATGCTGCCCTGCCTATGTTATAAGGTCTCCTTCTGTTTGTTAGAAATGAGCTTTTTCCTCAAGCTTGGGCCCCCACTTGTGGGACAAACTTTTAAGCTGAAGCTTGGCTGTTAATAGCCCTACTTGAGATTCTTTAATCTATCTTCTAATCTTGAAAGATATAATTATTCCTTCCATAAATATTAGCAATGGTTAATATTTATCTTGGGCCTCTACTTCTTCCACCAATCTGGAGAGTTTTTTTTATCTTGTACTTGCTTTTCAGAAATATATGACTCTCTAGATATGGGGGTATTTCCTTAGCGGTACACCTTTTGTGTACTGCATTTGTACTCCTTATTTTATTAATATAATCTATCCTTATTACCAATACAAAAAAAAATATTAGCAATGGTTATGGACTATTTCTGCCATAAGTGATTAAAAATCCTCTTACCAGACTTGAGATTCCATCAATTAGAGCTTTGTGAAGGGTTGAATATGCATGATCCCAGCGCATCATTGACTTGACAAGCATGATCCATTTCTTGGAAATGATATGATTAGTAGTGGCAATCCTGTAAAAAGTGGCGCTTTGTATGAAGAATCAGTGGACTGCTTATACACTATTCATTTGGGAAGGAGCTATGATGTTTTCACGTTCATGAAAAATGGTTAGATAGGGTGATGTCTATACTGGTATACATGTTATAAGCATTTGGAGTCAAAGTAAGTGCAAAAAGGCTTTATATACTGTGGGGACTTTGCCCATATTTATTCGCTGTCTATGAGTATAGGAGCTATTGTGTTTTTCATGTTCATATGAGCACAAAATATGTGGGAAACAGCGTTTGCAATGCTTGATTCTGATGGGGTGCTATAACCACCCTTGTTTTGAGTGGTATTGGCAACATATAGCTTCATGCCGCTCGGGAAAGAGGAGGCAAGTTCAGCATAGCACATCGTCAACACGAGTAGGACGCCATGCAATAATGGTTAAAAAAAAATGGAAAAACATGAGAATGAGAGAGATGAGAGGAGAGGGTACGAGAGAGAAGATGGGGGGCATACCTGTTGCGAAAGAGAGCTAAGTGGAGCCTACAATAGTATTTTTCTCTAGTGTCTTGCCATTATCATTTAAGAGAAAGGGGGGAATGGGTGGGTTCCTACATTACCTAATGCCTTGCCATTATCTTATACACACACACACGCTCTTATTTTATATATATATTTATTTATATATTTTGTATGTATTTATTTATAATGTATAATATAATGTATATTTATTTATATGTATATATTATATATATATATATATATATATATATATATATATATTATTTATCTATTTATATTTTTGTATATTTGTTTGTTTGGTTCTTAAAAATATTAAAATATTTAACAAGGTTAACCGTCCTGGTTTCAATGTCATTTCATTCAGGGTCTTGTGTGCCTTTTTGTTGAAATTTTGTTGCCACACCATTTGTGCTGCTGGATTTTTCGGGTCGCTGTGTCAAGAAATTACAAAAATTTGATAAAAAAGTAAAACATCATAAAAATTTAATATATTATTATATATAATAACTATAATATTATGAAATATAAAAGTATCCATGTATTATTTTTTACATCTTTACACAATAATAATGATAATAATAAGCATAGTAATAATAAATTTTCTGCTTAATTTTTTTTTTGCAATTTTATATATAAGTATAAAAAATTAGAAGTATTATGGGGAAATTTACTGATTAGTGATGTAGTCGAACAAGCAATTAATGTGGAAATAATTTATTTTAAAACTTGGCAAAAGAGTAAAAACCAGGATAACTTAGAAAGATATAAAAATGTTAAAAAAGAAACCAAGAAGAAAATTAGTGAGACTAGCAAAAATTCCTATGAAAACTTGTATAAGTTAGGTACTAAAGAAAGGGAAAATTTTATTTTTAAACTTTTAAGATTTAGGTAGAGGAAACTAGATCTGATGAAATGTAGGAAATTGAAGAATCAAGTGTTTTAGTAAAATATGAAGAGATTAAAAAAAAAGGTGGAGGGAATTTCTATGAAATTATTTAATGGTGACGTTACATAAAGATCTAGATTCTGCATTGATGATAGCATTGATGGAACTAAAGAACAAATATGTACTCCTAGGGTTCGAGTTAAATATGTACTCCTAGGGTTCGAGTTATAGCTGTTAAAAATGGTCTAATCAAAATGAAAATATGAAAAGCGTTGGGCCTCGTTGGCATCCCTATGGAGGTATGGAAGTGCATGGGAGATATTGGTGTATCTTGGTTAACTGAACTGGTTAATGAATTTTAAAGTTTAGAAATAACCAATATATAAGAATAAGGGAGATGTGCAAGAGTGTAAAAATTACAGTGGGATTAAACTTATGAACCACACTATGAAATTGTGGGAAAGAGTTATTGATCATACATTAATACTAATAACTATAGTGATAAAAATTAATTTAGATTTATGCGTGGAAGGTCCACTATAGTTAATAGAAAATTCTAGAGAAAAGAAAATATTTGCATATGGTTTTGTTGATTGGTAAAAGCATATGACAGGGTTCCAGGAGAAGTAATTTGGTGGACTTTGTATAAAAATGGTGTACTAATGAAATATAATGATGCAATTAAGGATATTTATGTGAGAGCCTTAACTCCAGTAAAAAAATTTTGGTGGTGTGACAACTGAGTTTTAGTTAATATAGGTTTGCACGCCTTCATTTATTCGCTGTAGTATGGATAAGTTAATTAGTCATATTCAAGATAAGGTGTCTTGGTATATGTTACTTGCAGATAATGTAGTCTTAGTGGGTCGCATTAGAGAAGGATATCTTAAAGTTAGAATTGTGGAGAGATACCATAGAATCAAAGGTTTTAAAATAATTCATGCAAAGACTGAACTTTTGAAATGAAGTTTTAATTAAATTTTAATTTAACTATTGAAGGTGGCTAATGACATGTGAAATGCTTTATTGTTGACATTTGGGAAAAGTTGGGTGCAGCCTCATGAGTTGGAGCAGGTTATTTTGTCTTGGAATTTTTGTAAAGGATCAGCTAGGCTAGAGGTCTTGTGGTACTTGATGCCGGCAGCCATTCTTTGGTCATTATGGAAGGAGAGGAACCAAAAAATTTTCAAGGACTCATCAAGATCTACTCATGCTTTAATTTATCCCTCTTGTCTTAGTTCATGGGCTTCGAGTTGTATGTCTTGTAGAGACTTAGACTGTCAAATGTTTCTATCTTATGATAATTTCTCTCAATTGTAAGGGACCTCCCTCCATCCAGTCTCAGTACACTTATCGTGTGCTTGTTGGACTGGTTTGTTTCACTTTAATATAATCCTCTATTATTACCGACCAAAAAAATAAAAAACTATTGAAGCTATTAGAATTTGAAATTAGGATATCCTTTTAAGCAATACATTCACATACGTTGGATCAGTAGGACAAAAAGATGGAGAAATTGATGAAGATGTAGCACATAGGATTAGAGATAATTGGCTCAAGTGGAGGGTGCTTCTTAGGTGTTGTGTGATAAGTGTGTTCTACTAAAATTAAAGGGTAAGTTTTATAAGATAGCAATTAAGCCAGCTATGTTGAATGATACAATATATTGAATAGCAATGAAGCAAAATGTTTAGAAGATGAATGCTGATGAGATGAGGATACTAAGATGAGCATGTAGCAGAACTAGAAAAGACAGTAAGAAATGAATATATTAGAAAGTGTTTGGGCATTGATGCATTTAGGATAAAATTTAGTTTAGTAGGTTAAGGTAGTTTTGACAGTTAAAGCGTACACTTTGAGAAGAAGTGTGAGAGGATGCATGTTGAAGGGCCTAAGAGATCAAGAGGAAGACCTAAATTAACTGAAGGTATGATTTTTTGAGGGAATGGGATGGATAGTCAAGATTGGTGTCACCAATTCAACTTTATGTTGATGATGATGATGATGAGTTCTGCATGTTTCACTGGTGATTTTTCCTTCTAAGTCGTTTCTCGCTATTTCTCTTTCACTTTTGTGTGCCATGTGGAATTTGACTGGCACAAGGCAAAATATCACTTGTGCTGGCTGGTCAAAATGAGGAGGTTTTAACTCCCCACCGGAATCCTTCAGAATTGAAATGGACATGACTGCTAATAAGGAGTGGTATATAAGTTGTTTTTTTAGAGAATGAAAAAACTGAACTTACCTAAAAATTGACTGCTTAAGGGTTGTGGGAGGGAATTTTGGGTAGGAAATATCACCTAGTGAGATGGGGTAAAGTATGTAAGTAAATGTGAAGAGGAGGGGGGGGGGGGGGGGGGGGGGGGGGTTGGGGGGTTTAGGGTTGGGAAACACTTACCTAAAAAATTCAGCCCTTCTTGGAAAGTGGTTATGGAGATTTGGGGAAGAAAAAGAGTTTTTATGGCGTAAAAACATCATGATTAAGTATGGTTCTCATTAGAATGGTCGAGAGGCTAATTCTAAGGATATCATCCATGGTGCTAGTCCTTGGAAAGCTATTCAGGCCCTTATCCTTATTTTCCTTCCTTTTGTGAAATTGACTCTTTGTGATGGTTCTTCATTGTGCTTTTGGGATGATCTTTGGTAGGGAGATGTTACCTTGGCTCATCGTTTTCCTAGATTGTTTTGTGTCCAATTATTATTGGATCCTTTTGTTTCAGATATCATTCCGTGGGTCCGTATGCTTGTAATATTCATCTTTTATTCAGTTGTGACCTTTGTCATGCTGAAATGCAGGAGCTTTATGCTCTATTGGAAAGCATTAGCGATGTTTTTGTAGATCCTTCTACTCCTGATCTCCGTTCTTGGTCTCTGTCTCCCCATGGTCTCTTCACTTCTAGCTCTTTCTTTGTTAGTTTAGTTTTCAGTCCATCTAGGGTGATGCCTTCTTTCTCTCCCTCTTTTATTTGGCATGCCCCAGTTCCTCCGAAGGTGCGTGCTTTTGTCTGGACTGCTTTACACAATAGTATTAGTACACTGGATAACCTCCAAAAGCAGAGGAAGTTTTTAGCAATCTCTCCAAACGGGTGTGTGGTATGCTTAAAGGGAGGAGAATCAATGAATCACTTGTTGGTGCATTGTGGGCTGGCATACTCTATGTGGTGATCTCTTTTGGGTTTATTGGGAGTTGCTTGGGCCTATCCTAAGAGTTTATTTGATTTGTCATGCCAATGGTTGTTTCTGTTTCTTAAGGAAAAAGGAAGAATGATGTACCAGGCAGCCTTTTTGCGACTATGTCAATGGTTTGGATGGCTTGAAATAACTTGATCTTTGAAGGGAAGGTTATTAGAAAGCAGAAAATCTTTGAAGATGTCATGGTTTTGGCTTCTATTTTGTTAAGCTTAAGGGATGAGTTCAGGGCCTTTTCCTCCTAAGATTTGTTTCTCTCGTTGGACTAGTTTGACTCTCTCTTCGTAGTGAGGGGTCTCCTAGTGTGGCTTTAATCTCTTAGCTTTCTTTTGTGTTTTTGGATTTTGCTTTTTCTTCTTTTTGTGTTGTGCTTTGGTTCAGTCACTCATTTCTCATGGGTGTTCTAGATGCCTTTTTGTAAGATTTTGACATTTAATATGGTTATATTCTCATTATTTATAAAAGAAAACTGAACTTACAATATTTTAGATTTTGGAGATAATTCAAAACTAAGATTTTTTCCCCTTTACTAGTGTTTTTTATTATTTAAATTTGTTGAAATTTTCAGAATTTCTCAATGAAGCAGCAAAAAAAAATCTAAGAACTAAGTGTGGGTTGCCAGCTTAATTTTGTCAAAATGGAATTCGGGCTCGTGAGCAAAACAGCATCAAATGGACACAGTGAACCTTGGTTCCCAGATACATGGATCAATTACTGTCCATGAACACATCTCCATAATTTTGTGCATTATGTTAAGCAAAATTTCGTGGAAATTTAAAAGGGAAAGGGGTGCCTAGTAGTCATTGCTTTAACTTGATATAGATGCTTCAATGTTTGGGTTTTTAGCTTAAGAATTGAAAGTAGTATTTGTTTTTAGCATATTTTTTTTTTTGATGAATAATGAAGATGTGTATATATATATATATATGTATGTATGTATGTAAAAGTATGGAGTGTACAATCATCAAAGCAAAAAGAACACTCTACAAGATCCTCGGACCCCAAAACAAAACAATCTCGATCCACGATACATATTGCCATCTAGCACTCAGACAACTCAATCCAAAGCTGAACAAGCCGTTCAACTTTAGCATATTATCCTCTGGGTATTATTGATATGTGGAAAGTGGAGCACAAGAGAACAAGGGGAAATATTCTTAAGTCTGATTGTTAAATCTATTTGTATTCTTTTAAGAGTTATGCTTGTAACTTAGTCTTTTTGATTTTTATTACCAATATTAATGAAAAATTTTCAGTTCAAACTTGGTTGATTATGGATACCACTTATGTTTTATTTCCATTGATTGGTGTGCAAAGCATCTTGGTGAAAGCAGCCAAAAGGAGATGAAAATTTGCCCCATTTTGTGAAGCATTTTGTTTTATTTTGTCTGTTTTTAGTTTTTCTGCTCAGAGTTGCCTGGTCTTCATTTTGTGTTTACTTTGAGATTGCATTTAAGTATTATACCATCACTTCTTAATTTTCTTCAACAATGATACTAATGCTGTGACTGTATAGAGAAAATCATGGAAGGACTTCAATTCAAGCTATGTTGTCTATAATGACTCTTATTCTAGAGGAAAAAGTTTCCCCGCCGCTGTTGGATGTTATTTTGAGAAATCTTCTAAAAGAGGGAAAGGTAATTTTTTATTGTTACTGGAGTCTGGAATAACGTCTTCTATTCTAAACACGGGTTAGTATAGGAGTTGTTCATACTTCATGGCAGAAAAATGATGAATTCAGGTCTCTGTTAATTAGCCAATGTCTTATTTTCATTAATGTAAAAGTATATTGCATTTCTTATTGCACTTCTGCATGAATTTGTCTTAGTATTTGGTGTATGGAATGTAAATAGACCTGATTTTTGGTGTTCACCTGACAACTATAGTAGAGTGATGCAGAGGTTTATCGTTCAATAAATATTGTGAAAATATAAGGCTATAGGTTTTGATTTTTTTTTTTTTGAGTTGCTATAGAAGACTGTGCTTGACTTCTGGAAAAGTGCTCATGATGGATCATCGTGCTGATAGAGGTATGCAGATTCCTAACAGGTGCATGATTTGTAAATGAGCACAAGGAGATTTTGTGGAGTTTGATTCCCTTTCTGATCAGTGGAGAATTGTGTATGAGATGGCATAGGATAATTTTGGACAGGACTGATAAGTGTTTACATTTTGTTTGTGTGGTTAGAGAATTTACTGTTAAATTTGGGTAGCGTACCATTTATTTTCCTGATGTAAGATAATAAGACTTTTGTTCAACTGAAAAAAAAAATTTATTTAAGTCGTATGGGAAGGGTTGTATATTTTATATTTATATAGTATCTTTCATTCCTGTTCGTTTATTCCTAAATTTTTGTTCGCAGTGGAATATATCTTTTTTCTGATTGAAAGAGGAAAAACATGATGGAATATTTGATATTTGAACTCATATTTATAGATCATGTTTCAGATTTTGTTTGATCCTTGAGAAGTTAAAGATTTAGGAAGTCAAAATAGGTTGCATCACAATGGTGCTAGGCTGCTTTCATTGCACAAGTGGGATTCTCTTTTTTCATGCTAGTGTTGGGGCAACCTTCTGCTGCTACAATTCCAGTCCTGCCTGTGCCTTTGTTCACTGGAGACTATGATCGAGCAACACCAACTTTGCTGGTTTTGTATATGTAGGCTTTAGTGTACCACCCTGAAGCCTGGTGAATGAGTGGTCACATCTAGCAGCACTTTGAGAAGTTAGTTTGTGGTATGTCCTTTATGAAGAAAATCCTAGCTGCTGAATGATGAATTTGTCAGGGTTGAACTGTTGTTTCACATAGGCCTAAAAGAAGTCTCTGCTTTTAAATCAGGATCCTTGTCGTTTTAAGTGAATCAATCTGCCTCTTCTACAGCATCATTTGAATCAATCTGGTTCTTTTGGTTAAGTCTCATATGCAGCATTATCTTTCCCGCTTCCTTTTTTTTTCTCAATGATAGGAAGGATCTAACTACTACAAGCACAGAGCACAAAAAAAAAAAAAAAAAAAAAAAAAAAAAAAAAAAAAAAAAAAAAAAAAATCACAAGGATGAAATCCATTTTGAAACCATTAATAAAGCCCAAGGCTTGCAGTATCATGCCATCAAAGGAACATGATAACATTCGGATGCAAATACTTGTTCTGACAATAAGCTTGCTTGTATTCTGGGCTCAACTCGAGAATTTACTATGTGTGTGTGTGTGTGTGGGCTTAGGCTCAGTTTGTCATTCACTCTACACAGGAAACTCAAATCTCTTCCTTAGGCTCAGTTTAGGAAATAATTGTTAAGATTTCTTTGTTATGTAAAAATTATAAAGGATGTTTGGTTAATATGTAATAAATCTAGTTTTATTACAAGCTTACTCTTTTACATGTTTTTCATTTCAAAAAGAAACTTAAATTGTTTATCAGGTTTGCATCCCAATATCAACTTTGAGCTATTTAAATGTTTGCCAATGCCTAAAAAAGGGAACGATTTACAAGTTTGCCATCACACAATAAACTCCAGTTATTTACAAGTTTGCCATTAATTCAGTTGGGTTCAGACTAGTTAATTTCCTGGAGTTTCCTTGAATAAAGTCAACTTGATTTAGTTCAGTTTTGGTTTTGAGGGAACTTCTCTAGTTCTAGAAAATCAGTATGAATTATTACATGCTTAGAAAGATCTATGAATACTACTAATTTTGAAAATATAGACAAGATCCTATTATTTTCTTCAAGATCACAATATGAGCTCGTAATTCTCTTACTCTAGCATATAATGTAACAAAGTACAAATGATTGCTTTGGTTCTTGTAAGAAAATCAAAGATTGTCATCTATACTATTAGTAAAGAGAATCCTGGGGAATATTCCCCAAGGATTCTGGTGGGCCTTTTTTTTGGCCACAACATTCCCTTTGAAAATCCCTAAAAGACTAATCTAACATCTGTCCAATAAAAACCAACCCAAATTTCTCCCTTTTTATCTGCTAACTACCCGTGCATTATCCCCTAAAAGAACTACATACTAAAGGAAGATGTGCATCATCCCCTAAAAAACTAACTACTTAAGGATCCCACGTTAATTACATGTGCACACGTGCAGTAGTGCATGTGCCTCCACTAGTTATATTTAAAGCAGTAGGGTATATATGTTGCAGAAAGTATATGCCAAATCATGTTTTCAAAAGAAAGGCAATCTATAGAAACCATTCAACCATTAATAAGCATGAAATGATGCATATTTCACAAACTAATTCTAGCATAAATTTCTTAATAATTAGAAGACCAGCTAGAAGATCCAAGCTTCTAGTTGCACTAAGAATTAGGCCGATTTAATGGCATGGTAAATGCCAAGGATTACCATGCTGCTTCTCTAGTATATTTGCTTGGGCCTTGGGCATGGTGTGCTGTTTCATTTAAATGTTGTTGATGTTATGCTTGTTTCATTGCGTTTTTTGTGCTTCCATGATATGAAAATTTGAAAAAATCCAAAAAAGTTCTAAAAATTGGAAAAAGCCAAAAAGTTAAAAAAAAAAAAAGAAAAGAAAAATCATAAAATTTTGAAGTTATTCATCTTTTCATTTATTTTCAATTTTTAGTAGGATATGTTCTTACAATGTTGCTTAGTGTTTTTAGTTAAATCATTATACTAATTGGAGGTGAATAAAAATGAAAAACTTGGGGGCCGCATGTGCAATATTGCGCTTGAGTGATTCAAATTAGGGGGTGCCAGTAGAAAGCAGGCCGCTTGCTTCAGTGCAAAATGAGTGTGAGACTGAAAAAGCAGAAATTTCTTAGTTTCCCCCATTTTAATTAGTTTTTTAATGGCACGTGTTAAAATTCCGGTTGTGTCGTTAAAAAATTGAAGATTTTAAGGCACGGCCGGGAAATTGACATGTTATCTTAATTTTAGTTTGTAATTTGTTAAAAAAGAGCCAAATAGTTAAGAGGGAGGGAGGAGAGTGACAAAGGACGGGAGGTGAGCATACCTGATGGCCTACCTTTTCTCTTTGTCAATACTTGTCAGAGATGTGTCAGGTGGGCGGCAATGCTGTGTTGACATATGTAAATATAAATATAACAATGTATTTATAGAAATATAGTATATGACTTGCGATCGGTTTCGTGGAAGGCCACCATGGTGTGTACGAGGCTGAGCACATTTAGTTGGCGTTCTTGGTCAATTTATGGTGAACCTAGGGAAAAAGCATTGTTATAAATGAATATGTAAATATGATTATTAATATTTGTAATAACAAATATAAGTGTGCACCTTTATGTATGTAAATAAAAATATATGTATATATTTATACAATATGCGATAGAAATAAATGTATAAATATGAATATTCATTTTTTGTTTAATAAATATAAATGTGCACTATATATTAAATATGAATATTCCTTTTTGTTTAATAAACCTAAATGTGCACTATATATCTAATGTATTATGTATAGAATAAAATGGATTGCAAAGAGTGAATTGCACTTGTTTTTAGGGAAATGAGACCTTGAATTATGTCTTTTGCCATTAAAAGTATGAAAGTCATGTATCCTAGAACACTTCAATGCCTTGTCATTTCTCCTTAGAGACAACATTACTACGTCCTAAAATATGTGAGTGGAAATTCACCCATATCATTTGAATGCCTAACATAGCAACAACATTGAGCTCTTAGATGAAACACATCTAACTTGTATAGAAAGATCACCTCTAGCTGAAGCTGGGAAATTAGAGATGAAACTAAAGACCTCAACTACTGATGACACTGGTCCTCTTTTCGAGCATGGTCTGCTGATTTTGCTTTTCATCATCTGACTTTCGAATAGATGATTTCAGAAGAGGATTTGACAGCCTCATACTCTAGTCATAGCACCTTAGGTCCTTGCATATGGTGAAGTTCCAACACCAGAGGACTCATGCTTCGATGTCTCTATCTTCTCCAACATTGATTGTATGGATGCATGCAGACCAGCATGGTAAGCCATCTTCTCCTCCCTTGTCTCGCAATCAATCAGAGGTCATAGAAAATCAGCATTCTTATCTATGGATGTTGGTTATTGCATACGTTATGTCAAAGTCTCATGAGTCTTTTCCTTTTAATATTTACATTTTTATCATATTTTTTTTACATGTCTTGCACTTTAAGTTGTGTTGGATGATCTTTTATATTCTTGAAACCTTTAGTCAAGTGCTTCTTCAAATTGGACTACATTTCTCATAACATGTCCATGATAATTACATATTGACCTAGTTTTGCTACTCATATGGCTTTCGATTACTACATCCTATACTGGGTTTCCTCCTTGATATTTTCTATAAAGGAGATGAACAATTTGGGGAAGTGAAAAAATGATCAAATTGTATCATACGATTATAAATATTTATAATTATAATTTCATTTGCTTCTTACAAATTAAATTTAATGTTTCTGAATTTTAAATTTTTTCTATTTTTAAAATTAAAATAATTTAAGCAATTTCAAGGATTAAAAATTACTTTAGAAGCACCATTTTGATATTTTGTATTGAACTCTACCTCCACCAATGTTATTTTGTATTGTTATACCTTTGCATTTGTTGGTCCCAAATCCACCTCATTGGCTGATCGAGGTACTAGATTGAACGATGTATTCAATTCTAGTGCTATACTCGAAGCCTTCCTAGTAGTGTGTAACAACCTCCATGAACATCTTTTGTTAGAAGACATCCATGCTAAGTAGTGGCACAATCCTCTTCCAACAACAAGTCGCGGAAATCTTGTTGCTTAGAAAATTCAAGATCTGTTAAACATTCCAATGCTTCTGGATGGACCAAATTTCCGATTCTCATGGGACTGGAGAATATAAGAAGAGCATCTAATGCTCTATTCATAAAGACTCCTCCCACCCCCATTTTAGTATGATTTCCCGAGTAGCTAACATCAATGTTGAGCTTAATGGAGCCTGGAGGGGGAGGAGACCATGCAATACAAGTAGTCCTCCAAGTTGATGCGCCAAAAAATATGACACCAGCCCCTAGTACTATCAGTTATTGAGAGGCCTATTAAGCCGGGGGTTGCCACTGCCCAAGAACCTACAGAGGCCAGGATGGCCTTAATGATGGATGTGATAGGTGAAGTCCACTCTTCTAAAATCATGAAATTCCTCTCTCTACAACTGTGCCATATACAATAGCCTGAATAAGGGTTGTGTATAAAGTCATCCTTCTCTGCCCTAAAGTCCGCAATCTTCATTGTGTGAAAGGATCACAAACTGTGAGGGGCATGACCCATGAAATATCTACTGCTTGGAAAAAATGAGACCATACTTGTGCTTCCACCCTACAATGCAAGAATAGTGGTCAGTTGACTCACTTTAAGATCTACATAGCACATGTTAGGGGAGGTAGCTAGGGCTTTCCTCCTACATTGGAGCATTCAGTTGTATTCACCTTCTAGAGGAGCAAAATCAATACAAAAGCCTTGCTTTTTTGACGAATCATATGTTTCCAAAGCATATGATAAGGGAAAGGAGTAAGGGGGCAGATTTGCCCCTTCTGTTAAGAAGGAAAAAAAAAGAAGACTTGCAAGAGATAGAGCCAGAGGGGTCAGAGCACCATACCCTTTCATCAGCTAATGAAGGGTTGATAAAGACATCTTTGAGCAGCTCAAACAGAGCAAAGAGCTCACGCAAATCAGCGACCTCAAGTCTCTTTTAAAGCTCAAAGTTCGTACTAAACCAAATAAAGACGAGGACAAAATCTCGTTCACACGCACATTAGGACTCATAGAAACGTGAATGAGTTTAGAAAACGAGCTGAAAGGAGTTAATTTCCCCTTTATAGATCCATAAATCAAGCTGAAATCAAATTCTAGATCCTGAATCAATGGAATTGCACAAGGGGATGAAAGACGTGCAAGTGTGACGATGGTGTCCATGGACAAGATTCCACCCTCCTTAAGTTCATTTTAATGTCCCACCCATTTCCTGCCAGCCCGTGAATACTAACAATGATCATACGATACAAGGTGTTTGAACCATAGGCCAAGATTCTAACTTTACATCCTAGCGGCTCAGATAACAAAGAAATGAAGCTTCTTTATGTCTTGTTTCCTTTTTTCTTTACATCCTAGTGGCTCAGATCTTTAACTGTCTCTGATTTGATTCGTGAATGGTCTAATGTGGTATACATAGATCAGGGTTAGGTTTTGGTGTCTATTTGTCCCAATTCACCCTCCAACTGGGGGCCATCTCAACGGTCTTCAATAAGCATCTGATCCAGGAAGTCTTCTTTTTCTACATCTGCCTTAATTGAGTATGTAAGTCTTCTTTTACCACGCTACACCTTTTTCTATTTTCTCTACATCCTGGTGTTGTGTATGTTTTAAGTCTATCAAACTAAGTATTGTGAGAAACTTTGTCTCCATGCTGCTTAAATTTATTCCAGATTCTTGAAATAGGCCTCCTTTAGGATATAAATTCTGAATGTGGTCTTCTCGCTCTGCCTGCAATCACTAATGCTTGTAAACCTAATGAATTGATCGTATAATCTGTGTGAAAGCATTTCAATATCCAAATATGGAACTATGGATCACTTAAAGTCGCATTTTGGATTCGCAGAAACTTTCATTCTGGAGTCATTCATACAGAATAAGAAAGATGAAACAATAAAAATTTCAAATTCTAGCAGTAAACTCTATGAATGTTCTGCTCAGCTTTACTGAACAAAGACTTGTGGGAAGATTGTCTTGAGATAGATTTGTTTCATCCATGCATTGGGTTTCCTGTGGCCCTTTGTTAAGAAAAATCAACCTAACAACAACTTATTTTTCTATTAACAAGATTGAGAGGAAAAAAAGTATGATAGGTAGAATAAGATGATCGAACAAGTTGATCACATTGATTGTGGTAGGGTACAAGCAAGTAGGATTTTTCAGGTATACCCTGGAATATTGAGCATTTTCTGAAACCACTCTACAACCTACCCTTTTTTTAATTACCAGAACGCAGGAGAAATTGCGGATGTGATGCTTCTATGCTAGGTTGATCTGTGCTAGAACTGGAATTCTGGTGTTTGAATGAGTAATAAAATTTCAGTTCTCAAGGGATTTGATTGGTGGTGGTGGCTGTTTTTGATTGTGTAATTACAAGATGTGGTGATGTTGTGGAGCCAGGATTTGTTCTGGCAGCAGTTAGTATGGCTTGGACATATAGAGGACAGACCTAGGTAGGCAGCTGTGAGAAAGTGAGAGTAGGTTTTTTTTGAAGGATATGGCATGGCGAGAGGAAGGCTGAAAAGAACTTGGATGGAGTCAGCTGGAAGGATTTGAAGACTCAGAAACTGACCAAAGCTATGGTTTTTGACAGATTTGGATGAGGGAATAGGATGGTTGTTGTGAAGCCCAACTTTTTGCGATAAGGCAATTTGTTATAGTTTTTTGTTAGTAATTAATAGAAACAGAGAGGAAGAATATAATGTATTGAGAAGAACTGATGTGAAATTTCAATTCCATTTCCATCTTGGATTCCCGAATGTGGATTTCTATTTCAACTTGAATTCCAATTCCCGTTTCTGATTTTATTAAGTAACCACTGCCTTCAATTATTTTCAGCTTATTGCGGATTAGACACCACAGAGCATTCTCCCATATCTTCAAACTGCTTTTGATTTACATGGAATCATGTGATGAGTTTCTATCGCATTATTGAATTGGCGTGTAGGAAGGGGAATTCTCCTCTAAGACATTTGTGACTCATGAAGAAACCTTGTCACATGTACAGAAAGAGAAATGCCTTCATCCAAGTTATTTATATAGTCCTGAGATATTTTGTCTAGAAGGGCTACTTGTCATGATTGAAGCATTTCCCACACCTTGCGTATCTTATATATATATATATATATATATTTGTGTTGTTTGGTATGTAAATCTGCTTGCTATTTATTTGCCACATTTTCATGATTTCCCTATCAAAATCACATTCTCAAACTCCTATTTACTTATCACCTTTTTTTAATGGAAGGCTAGAAACTTTTAAAATTGTGGGAGAATAAAAAAGTTTACTTTATTTGTTGTACGTTAATAATACATGTGTCTATAGGGCTGATTTGTTTAATTTCATTGTGTTTGACATGGCATTTGGGGTTTTGTTCGCATATATATTATCACTTCATTTTGGTTTGGTATTGTTGTATATCATTTTTTGAGTTTATTTTGTTTAATACAACTTTATTTCTCCTTTATTTTGAAGGTGAAAGAAAAAAAAGTAGTTTAAGATGGTTTGGCCATGAAAAGAGAAAACCTAAGAAAGCAGCTGTGAGAATTTGGGACAGAGTAGTCACTAAAGGATCTAAGAGGGTGAGAGGAAGAAAAAAAGAAATTGGATGGATGTATGTAGGGACTAGGAGGGACTTTGATGCTCATAATCTAATTGAAGATAAAGCTTTTGGCAGATCAGGAAATTAAGATGGGGGGAATAGGATTTGTATTGCCAACCCCAAGTTGTTGGGATAGGAATATTTTCGTTGTTATTGTTTATTTATTTATTTATTTTTGATGAGTAATGAAAGATATGATATATATAGGGTAGAAAAGTACAATACAGTCAAAAGGAATATATATATATATTTGTTTTTTTTTTGTTTATTAGAAATTCTATATTTTGGTCCTTTCTGCAAATATAATATGAGATAATTTTCACCTGAAAACTGAGCTCTTTTTTTCTTTCTTTGAGGTTAGAGCTTGAAGAATATGCGATTATCTTTATGCTCTGACAAATGGAATATATTTATGACATCTGCTGAACCTCTTTATAACATTTTTCTCTTTGACAGGGCATATCCCCTGCTACTTTTAAGCTTGCTGTTTCTGTCATTCAACATTGTGCAGAAAAGCTTGAGCCCCTTGTTCGTGGTTTCTTAACATCTTGTATTTTGGACAGAGATGCTGTGGAGAGTGATCTTAAAGAGTTTTATCATGAAATTATTTTTGAAATTTTCCATTGTGCTCCACAGATGCTTCTTGCTGTCATTCCAAACTTGACTCAAGAACTGCTAGTACGTTGCTGTTCTAATACTAACGAAACTGCATGCATAAATCTCTTTTCTTGTATGGGACTGAATACTGTGGTTGTTTCTTGCTTCCTTTTCATGAATATATTGACTTGTGAAAATAACATTTTACTTTATTCTTTTGGCAGACTGATCAGGTTGATGTTCGCATAAAAGCTATTAACTTACTGGGAAAGCTTTTCTCGCTACCCAATTTCCATGTTGCACAAGAGTATCCCCAGCTTTTTGTTGAATTTTTGAAAAGATTTTCCGACAAGTCTGCTGAAGTTCGAGTGAGTGCGCTACAATGTGTGAAAGCTTGCTACATGGTGAATCCATGTAGGGCAGAATCACTTAAAATTCTTGGTAAGCTGGAGGTCTAGAGTTTTTTCTTCCTGATGTAACTTTAACCTACTTACAGAATCCTTCAAATCTGAGTACGACCTCAGTTTGATATCATTACTACTTGTGACCCATGCAGCTGCTCTCGAAGGAAGACTCTTGGATTTTGATGATAAAGTAAGAACACAAGCCGTGGCTGTTGTCTGTGAGCTGGCGAAGTCCAACTTAAAATTTCTCCCATCCGAACTCATATTGAAGTCTACAGAACGGCTTCGGGACAAGAAGGTCACTTTTCCTTTGAAATTTTCTTTCTGCTGGCAGAAAATCCGAATTTGACTATGTTTTTTTCCCTTTCTCTGTAGGTTTCTGTTAGGAAAAATGCATTGCTGAAACTGTTGGACCTTTACCGGGATTATTGTATGAAGTGCTCTGAGGACTTATTTACACTCAATGATCACTTGGAACAGATCCCATGTAAAGTCATGATGCTTTGCTATGATAGAGATTGTAAGGAGTTTAGGTATTGTTTTCCACTCCTTGTTATTCGACTTACTAAAAAACCTAATGACTTGTTGCATTATACCAGTATGTAAGGTAATTTCTTGTTTGTACAATTCTCAAGGATCCAAAACATGGAGCTCGTGCTTGCGGAGGATCTATTTCCAGCTACTCTTTCAATTGAGGAGAGAACGAGGCACTGGATTTCTCTATTCTCATTTTTTACGTCTTCTCATATAAATGCATTATCCTCTATCCTTTCCCAAAAGCATAGGTACCACTGCTTTTAACAGCTCCATGTTTAATGATTAAAATTTTTCTTGTTTAAACTTCTATTTGCTTTGAGGTACTGGGTCTCTGCTCTCATTTTTCACATCTTCTCATACAAAAGTATTAACCTCTGTCTCATACCAAAAGCAGATGCTTACATCTGCATGCCTAGTGATGCAAATGTATTGTGATTGCAATTTCTATCTGCTTTCAGGTTGCAGACAGAGCTTCAAGTTTATTTGGCCCTCCGTAAAAACATGAAGGTATTAAATTTGAGTGTCCTAATGGTGGGAAAGTCTGCAGAAATATGCATTAAATTGTGTTGAAAGCCATGTGATGAATTCTAGTTTTTCATGTGTTGATTTGGCCTTTTCATTGATTGAGATTAGATACTGTATGGGAAATTTTTTCTTCAGATCCATGGCAAACTTGCTGTGCTGCAAGGCTTTCATTCAGTAAGGAACTTTGGTTTTCTCTTATTAATGGCTTTCCTTTTGTGAAAGGCACAGTGGAATAACATTGGGGTCCTTTTCTTTTTCTTTTTCTTGTTTTTTTGGGCATTGAAGCCTGGAACCATCATGGATGATTCTGTTAAGTTATTCATAAAACAAAAGGGGAACAAACTTATGAAAATTAAGATTTGGCTAGTTGTGGCTGATAAACGGGTTTTCTATTTTTTTTTTCCTGAATCTTGAACTTTTCAATATGCAATTTCATGATTGAAGTCCTTGATCATGTGAAGCATTCTGATTTCTGCTTTAGTTTGCCAGGTTAGGCTAGTTTTGGTTACTTTAACTAGTACTCTATATTATCATCTTTCCCTGCCCTTAAGCCTTTAATAGCCTGGGGGATGAAATTGGGTTGCAAGGTGCTAGTGGATTCACTATTATCATCTCTATTATTTTACTCTTTCAAGTACTCACCTTCCAGTTGATCGAGTGACCAATTGAACTGATCAGCCTTAGAAATTATCTGTATTTGCTTGTTTCTGAAGATATGTCCGTATTTATAAGGAAAACCATTTCGAAGTTGTCAATGCCATTGGGGATCTGTTTTAAGGGAGGTGATTTTAATAGGCTACTCAGCAGTCAGCATATTCCTTTAATTCCTGGATTGAGTCATGAGCTGTTCTTTTGGAGTATTTTATTGGCTGATGAAATTTTATCGGCCTTGGAGGTCTTGGAAGTAGCTAAAGCCCTTTATCCTGACTAATACTCTTTGGTATCTTTTGGATTAATGTTTGATGATATATTGAAGATTCCTGAGGGGGTTTAGGATGGGGATTATGTCAATTTTGGATGTAGTCCTACTGTCAGCCTCATTCCCATTGTTGCATGTGTGTTTATATAATGAACATATGAACATACATTGTCATAACTTACAGTTCTTACAAAATATTGGCAAGATGTTGACAATGCTGCTTGAACTTGGATGTGGCCTTATAATGGAAAACTTCTCCATTTTCTTGTCATTTAGGATGAAAAATGAAGGGAAATTGTTGATTTCGTTATTGTTCGCTATGTCATCAAAATTTCACTCAAAAGTTGCAAAAAATGTGACAACATGAGGGAAGTTTCACTAACATGTGTGAAATGTTACAATTTTGCCCTTACAGAAGCATATTGGAATGAAGTTTTATAAAGAAAAGGAATAAAGTTATATAAAAAAATGTTACCATATATTGTTGATGTCTCTGTCTCGCTCACCCTTCTTCTCTCCTGCTCAAGCTTGAACTCACTTGTGATACCCAATTTTTGCCACTTACTGTGAGATTTTTGTGAATTAATAAACACTGCAGTAAAGATTTATTGAAAAATTTGAAACGTTGAATTGATTGTCAAAAACACATGTTTGTGTTTGTTGACAAAAATTAATATTTACTATTTTCTTGTTGAAAAAATTATTAAGTGCATAAAAAAAATGAAAAATATATTAAACATGTTTAGTCAATTTGAAGAACAAATACTTTTGCAGAAGGTGAATGGCCAATTACTCATCCAATTCACTAGTTAACTATATAATCATTTTTTAATTTGTAGTAAAATATAAAAATAATTTAAACAGGTTAAAGGCACATTACTTCGTTGTAGTTGTTCTATCTCTTGAAGATTTCTACAATATTTTTAAGAGAAGATGGTGGGTTGGTAGGTAGATATTGAATGAAGCTATGAGATCCCATATGATGGGAATAAGATGATGTACTAGTGGTTGTACATCATCAAGGGTAGGTTTGTGTCTACACTGAAGTAGAATTTATCCCGATTCAGGGGAGGGGTTGGGGTTGGTGGGTGTGTGGGTTGGTGAATATGAGTTCAGGTGTGTATGGGAGACATGTTAGGGAGTACACAGACTCTTTAACATCATGCCATGAGTAGGATATGACATTGTAATTATCGGGAGAGTATATAAGTGTGATCAGCTTGGGATGGGAGTGGATTCATTCTTTTTGACATAATTTTGCTACATGTTACACAGCCATACGTCCCTTTGTATGTGTGAATGTCTATATATGTGTATATTTTTTATAGTTTGGATTTTTTTTTTTGGCTCTCTTTCAATACCCTTTTGAAGTTTAAAGTCAAAATTTCAATGTACTCTGTAATTTATGCTTTTTTACCTGAGCAGGAGAAATGTTATTCTGTGATTTTTGGCGAAATTGAAATTTAAAACCTTATAGAAATATTTCAAAATCAGTCTTAATCACTGGTAAGCTTATTGATGATAGACGATGGGAGGGAAAGATGGGCCTTGTGTGCGAGAGGTTTACGGTTAATTGGTTCAGACTCTTAGTGTTTGTTTGAGAGATGATGGGTGTTACTTTGAGAGGGGGGGGGGGGGGGGGGGGGGGGGGGGGTGTTTTGAATATGAACTTATGTTTTCATGTTATATTTTGATTTCGGTGAATAGATACCCAAGGAATAGTTTTGGTTTTGGGCCTTGGCTGGGATTGTGACAAACAGGCGCTCTACCTCTATATTTGATTGTTTCAGTGTTAGAGGCTCTTGGTTTGATAGAGTAGCAACTGGGTTTCTTTTCTATTCTTATGATGAGGTTGGAGAGGCTGGTGATTTATCATCCATAGCATGAAGAAGATTCCACGTTCTCTCTAAGTTGTTTTCTTAACAGGGTAGCCTACCTAAAAACGGTTCTAAGATTTTCTGAATTAGTCATGGATTTGAAAGTCGATTTGTAGGAAAATTGAATTTGGGTCTATGTGGGTTCTGCTGGATTTCTGGTCCTCATTGTACCAAATAAGACATCTGATTATTTAAGGAATTAAAAAAAATTAATTTGCTGGCAGAAGTCCTCCCTCTTTTTTGCCTGTAGGTTAATATATTTCCTTAATTTTATTAATAAAAAAAAAACATGTACTAGGTTCTTTCTAAGGAGTCCTTCTTGAGAAGGTGGTTTGTTGGGTTGAGAATTTGCTTTTTTATTTTTTATCTCGGATGGGATGGTGGAGGGAGGGAGCAGAAAAAAATTTAAATTGGTGGGTTGGGATCTAGACAGTTTGCTTGAGCAGTTTTGGTTTTTTTGATATTAGAAAAGTGAGAAGAATGAGTATGGCTTTAAAAATATTGATCTTGCTGAGTAACACTCCAATAGATTGGTTTCAGTCTTAGAAAGCCTGGAGACATGGAGGCTACCCTTTCTTTCTTCATTTATATGTCAAGTAGCAGATACTCAGAAAAGCACACATTATGGGAGGAGAAGGGAGAAGTTTGGTTCTATGTCAGGCCTAAAAGTGGGTCCTGAAGGTTTCCGTAACTCTGATCTAGGATGCCTCTGTATTTTTGTACATTCATTTATCAAGCAGGTGGCTTATCTGGAAAGAGTTCTCTGTTTTGAAGTGGTTTTTTGTTTGTAGGTGAATTAGCAGAAAACAACTTTTTGGTTGGACCAGGTGTTCTCTAGTTTTTCATTAGTTTGTAGCCTGCATGGTGCTATGGGCTCTCTTTTTCTCATTACTCGTCTACTGTTTAGTTATTATTTTGGGTGTAATGTCCCTTTACACAAAATTTTGGGTTCAGTCTTTAAAAATAATATGAAAGCAACTATATAGCTGGAAATATCCACTCCTTTCATTTGGTTGGAATAAATATCATAAAAAGTTTTTTAATTGACATCTCAAGATATTTGATATGTATCGTCGGGACGCTAAAGGAGGTAATGGAAATGTTTTAGCAATTGTTCTGTGATTTATTTGGGAGAGTGATAGGAAATAAAGAAGATTCATTTTTGTAATTGGGCATGATCTTGAAGCCTGATAAATTTGGTGGATTGTTCTTTCGAATGGAGGTTTAGTTATGAAGAGGATGCTTTGTTGCAAATGGTTGTTTTGGAGACAACAACTGCAATATAGGAGGGATCCTTGGTGCTTATTCAGCAAGTGTTTGGAAAAGTGTCTCTAATTTCTAATTGGTGTTTTATAGGTGGTCAAATTGGTGTTACTGCTAGTTGCATTGATTTTCTGGGAGGATGAGTGTTGAAGGGGTTAATCTTTGTGATTTTGTGCCTGCAGCTTGAAATGTTTATCCTATTGGAAACCTTACAGTCAATTCTCATTTGAAGTTGGAGCGTGGAATTTCTTAGTTTCGTCACCTCACCTGTTGGCTTTCTCTTAGTCAAATGATTGCTTTTTTTTTTCCTGCTCTCCGTCTTCGAATCTTTCAAATTTCTTGTTCACAAAGAAGATAGAAGATTTTTGTAGATGCATTTCGGGGAGCAGAGTTCATTCTAAGGTTGTGAGCTTTATCTCTCATGCAATTTTGATTTAGGAATGGTGGACAATCTGATTAAAAATATTGGCAGATGTATCATTGTTGTTTGTCAGCATAAAATATTGAGGACATCACCCATCTCTTCCATTACATTGTGGTCAAGGTTTGTCTACTTAAATTTTGGTAGGTCATAGGTTTTTCATTGAGATATCTGACCCCTGTCATGGGTTTTTCATTGAGATATGTGACCCCTGTTCAATAAGCCTGGAGTAAAGGCCCCCTAGTGGAGGTAGCATTCTCTATGTTGCAGTTTGCTGGGAGTGCAGGAGTGGAGAATAGAAGACTTTTTGTAGAAAAGAGCTGATCTGTTCCTGAGTTTATGGAGAATCATTTGCAGGTTGTTTTTTTGTTGGGCTTGAATGCTTCTTGAGTTACTGGTTTCTGTCCTCTCTTTTTTTCTTGAAAATACGCAGATAATAATGTGATTGTAGTCAAGGATTTATATTTCTAAGTTTGCCAGCATTTAGCTAGCGGCCTCCAGGGAAATTTCTCCGGCATGCTGGCAAAATTTGGTACAATTTGCCCAGATTTCCCAAGTGTGGGGGAATAGAAATGGGGGAAATACATGGTTATTTTGTTTAGTTTGCATAAATGGGTGTGAAATACCTTCAAAAAAATTTAAAAAATAAAAGGAAAGGCTTAGAAAAATGACGATACCCATATATCTATTGAATAATTCCAAAAATATTTTATTTTTCCAAGTGAAATGACGAAACCCATCAACAGTTCAGATGTTAGTGAACAATATATTTAGATTGGATTGAAATCCGACAATTAGTGAACCTCCAAAATTGAAAATTTTGGTTTTACCTTGTGAATCTCACACAGATTCTTCAAATTTTTTGTCAAAATGGTTTACAACATGCGTAATAAAAAAAACCCAATATTTTCCAGAAAAACCACACTAAAAGCAACTAAATTCGACAAGTTTGTAATGAAGAAAGAAGGAGAAGAGAGGGACAATTCCCTAAATTTCGAGGCATGCCGCCGATATTTCGCAGCATGTCACTGATATTTTGTGGCATGCCGTGAAATCTAAGGAATATGGGGAAATTTCAATTTGTTCATGTATTTTGTGCCGCCATCATGGCAAAAGGGAATTTTTGCCAATATATCGGTGAAATTTCGTGATACTGTAAACCATGATAAGAACCATTTTTTTGTGTTCCAAATTTTTTTCTTTTCTTTGTGGGGGTTCGGGTTGTTTCCTGTAATATCAGAAATTTTAAATTATTCTGCAGATCTGTTATCAAAATTGATGCGGAAAACGGTAGGAAGGGCTGGGAGTGGAGTAACTGGCTCCCGTTAAGTCAGCATTTTTGGTGTTAAGGTATTATGAGCATTTTTAACAAGTTTTTACTATGCCATTAAATATTATAGTTGTATAGGGTGCTTGAATTGCACTTTGTATCTATTTTTTCTGGCCCTTTTGTCTAGCTGCTGATGAAAAGGCATAATACTGATTATTTGGAGTGAATGGAGTCAAATGCCTTGTGGAAACCACTTTTAGGAGAGTTGGAGTTTAATTGAGCGGAGCTTGATACAGTTGCTGATCTTCTAAGTTAGCTTTATGTTGATGCCTTGATGGTGTTGTCTGTTGAGGAGGTTAAAAAAATATCCCTGTGGAATTTTCTTCTGTTTTCAGAAATCCTTGGTTGTGTCTTGACTTCTACAGAAGTCCTCACTTTAGATCCCTGGTATAGCCAGAAATGGATCTATCATTGCGTGTGAATCAGATAAAACATTTTGTTGTTGTCATGATTAAGAGGCACGGCTAATTGTATCCTCACGCTCTCATTTCATCTGCTGGAGGGACATTGACTGTGGAAAGGATGAGCTTGCAATTTCTACTTTTGTGATTTATCTTTTGAGTAGACTTATATGGCAACTTTGTATTCTTAGATTGTTCCATGTTCTTAAATTTGGTGGTGGTTGCAGTGTCACATTATAATTTTCTATACTGGAAGTACAGAAACGGAAGGGAAATTGAAGTGTATCAACAATTGCAATTAAAAAAGGCCTTTATAAGGTATTTATTATGGACTTCTGAGTTGTGCAAGAAGACTTGAGGACCCTTTTCTACAATATTTTTCCGAACTTTTATCTAGAATCTTTTGGAGGCTGGATGAATTCTTGGAAAGTCATTCATTAGTGATTTCTGTCGTACTCTGCTTTAGGGAGCTGTTTCTGCATCAGAAAATGTGCAAGTTGGTTACTTCTAAATAATTAACTTTGATATATTGAGAATGATATTTAATTTGGTGGACTTGGTTCTTGTCATTGATGCGAAAAAGATTGTTAAAGGTCCCTTGGAATCAAATCATATTTTTGAACAATGGACCATAAAATTGATAGCAACTTAATAGAGGAAGGATTTGGGGTTTAGATTTTCATATTTGTCTTAGCAAAGAATTTTTTTGTTGTCCAAGTAAGTAAATTTTATTTCCTTTTGTATGTACATTTATTCATGTTTGAAGTCCTATAATTTATACAAAAGCTTAAACAAAAAAATAAAAGATGAGAAATTTTCATTGAAAAGGAGCTGGAATTTTTTGAAGTGTTGCGAAATTGGATCATTTGAATTGCTTGATTAAATCATATGTCATAAGATAGTATGTGTCGATCATAAAATTCAAAGTTAAGCAGTTTGTATTTGGTTCACTTTGTATAAAAAGGTTTACCAATGAAATATATTCATATAATGAAAGATATGTATGAGGGAGCCTTAACTATAAGTGAAAACTGTTGGCAGCGAGACAACTGATTTCCCGGTTAAGATAGGTTTGAATCAAGGGTTAGATATTAGCCTTATCTTTTCGTTTTAGTTATGGATGAGTTGACGAGACATTTACAAGATGAGGTGCTTTGTTGTATGTTACTTGCAGATGATGTAGTATTGTTGAGTCACACTAGAGAAGAAATAAATATTAAACTAGAATTGTGGAAGAGATACCCTAGAATCAAAGGGTTTTAAAATAAGCTCTATGATGATTGAATATATGAAATGTGATTTTAATACAAATAACAATGTGTCTAATGAAACAATTATAATTGAAAATCAGGATATCCCTTTAAATAATAAGTTCAAATATCTTAGATTAATGGTATAAAATGATTGAGAAACTGATGAAGATGTTACGGAATTAGAGCTGGTTGGCTTTAGTGGAAGGTTGCTTCTAGGGTTTTATGTGATAAGAGTGTTCCATTTAAATTCAAGGGTATGTTTTATAGGACGACAATTAGACCAACTATGTTATATGGTGCAGAATGTTTGGTGGTAAAGAATCAACATAAGCAAAAGAGTAGTGTCACCGAGATGAGGATGTTATATTGGACCTGTTGGAAAACTAAGAAAGACAAAATAAGAAATAAAGAGATTCGAAAGTGGTAAGGCATAACATGCATTAGGGATAATATGGAGGAGAGTAGGTTATGATGGTTTGGTCATGTAAAGCGGAGACCTAGAGATGCACCTGTAAGAAGGTATGAGAGTATGCATATTTAAGGGCCTAAGCAAGTATGAGGAAGATCTAAAAATACGTAGATGGAGTGTATAGAGCATAAATATAGATTAATTGAAGATATGATTTTTGATAGAGTGGTATGGAGAGACAAGAATCATGTTGCCAACCCACTTTGGTGGGAATTGGCATATGATGATGTGCTAATGCTGATGATTTGAATCAGCCTAGGGCTTAATCGAATGTGATAGTAAGATTGATGCAATGAATCGTAGGATTTGGCAACTGAGGATGCAACACACAATTTGTGATATTTAATCTAACCTTTCTATGAATCGTAAACTCACATGCCTATTCTTATAGAAATTGAAGGGGATTGTGGTCTTGACCTTTGCATGTGGATGTTTAGTTTTGTTGTTATTTTTTTCTGAGGCTGTTATTATTAATTTCCTTATATTCAAGGGTTTAAGTTGTTAATGAGAGCGTTAGGATACCATATGAGGTTTTTGATGGCTCTTATGACATAGTCATCTACTAGGCAACATATATGTTGAGTAATGAGAGTCACTTGTAGGATATTAATGACTTCGAATCATTTCTGGTGCTACAGCATGATTTTGTTTTGTTTTGAGAAATGTTATTTCACTGATTATTATCCTTTATGTTGTTTTGGAAATCACTTTGCTGCTGTCATAGAAAGGTTCATTTTGATTATAAGAAATGTTTTTATGTAGGTTACATTATTTTTGTCATCTGTGGTGGTGCATGTGTACTAAAGGATGAATAGATGGTGAGTTCTCAAAGAAATGTTATCAATGAACCTCCAAATAAATGGAAAACGAATGCCCTGTCCCCGTAGGTGTGCTTTATGTGTATGGAAGTAGGGGAGAGCATTGATCATTTGTTTGTTCAGTGCCAGTTTGCAAGAGCCGTTTGGATGTGGATGTTACAGATGATTGAGGAGTCATGGGTTCTACCTGTGACATTTCATGATTGCTTTGTTCAATGGCAGATGGGGGGATTGGGGAGAAGAGGCCATACCATGTATAGAGCAGTGTTTCACGCTGTTGTGTGGTCTATATGGTTGGAGCGAAATGGAAGGATCTTCTGGGATGGTCGACGGTGGACCAGGTGATAGGGAGTATTCAGATAGCAGTGGCGTCATGGGTTTTGGTTCTTCCAGAGTTTAGGGATATTTCACCTTCAGATATAGTCAGGGAGTGGCATAGATGGTGCTACTCCACATCTACTGTGGAGGGGAATTCGGTAAGAGGGAGGGGTTCACACTTGCCATGGGATGTTGGGTAGTTCTGGTGGAGGGTGGTCGTCCTTGGCACATTATTGAACGACTTGTTTCGTAATGAACCAAGATTTGTTGTGGATATGAGCATTGATAGAGGGTGGTAATCATTTCTTGGAAGGCTTTTTGTGTTTGGTGTATAGGAGGTTTTTGGTCACGTTGACATCCGCACTAATTTGTGTGCGTTGTACAGTTCTCTTTCTTTACTCACATATATATATATATACATACAAACATCTACATTACTAATCAAAAAAAAAAAGTTATAATGTAGACTTTACTTGCATATTGCGTTCTGGATGATAACCAACTTGCTCGTCCATTCCTACTTTTGCTCGGTTTCTACTAAAACTAAAGAAAAGATTCTTAGATCCAGATTGATGAGGGTAAACTTCCCATCAAATGCCTAGGTCTCCCATTGATTTCCTCTAAATTTCAGCTAGGCATTGTGAAGCACTCATTTCAGAACTGAAGGTAAGACTCATGGAAAGCTAAAAATCTGTCTTATGCAGGAAGGCTGCAACTCATCAAGAGTGTTTATTTCTCTATGACGAACTAATGGATTTCAGTTGTCATTCTACCATCTGCTGTGATTAAGGTGATTGAACAGATGTGCTACTCCACATCTACTGCGGAGGGGAGTTCGGTAAGAGGGATGGGTTCACACTTACCATGGGATGTTGGGTAGTTCTGGTGGAGGGTGGTCGTCCTTGGCACATTATTGAACGTCTTGTTTCGTAATGAGCCAAGATTCGTTGTGGATATGAGCATTGATAGAGGGTGGTAATCATTTCTTGGGAGGCTTTTTGTGTTTGGTGTATAGGAGGTTTTTGGTCATGTTGACATCCGCACTGATTTGTGTGCGCTGTACAGTTCTCTTTCTTTACTCACATATACATATACATATATATATATATATATATATATATATATATATACAAACATCTACATTACTAATAAAAAAAAAACAGATGTGTAGGCAGTTTCTTTGGAAGGGCAAGGAGAATAGAAAGAAAATAATTCCTGTGTGTCGGATGTGGTATGCTCTCCCTAAAATGAAGGCGGGTTATGCCTTTTTGATTTGAAAATATTGAACAAAGCCGCTATCATGAAACTGAGTTGGTTTATTGCTCTTTCAAAACACTCCTTGTGGGTTGCTTGGGTCACCCAAAACTTGTTGAGGGGTAGAGATTTCTGAGCAATAAACATACTTAGAAGCTTTTTTTGCAGTTGGAAAAAAGTTCTTATGTTGAGAAATGAGGTTTACAATCATAGCAGCTATTCTTTTGGTGATGGCCAAAAAGTTTGCTTATAGCATGATAAATGGCTCCGCCCTTAAATTAGCAGAATTAGTGCAAGACTGCTTATGATGCTGGGCTGCTGGAGTTCTCTAGATTGAATACCATCATTGAGGAGGGTCAATTGTCTCCACAGGTGGATGTTTCTTAAGACCTGAAAGCTATTTGGCAGAGCCTTCATAACATCCTGATCAATGTGCATCAAGAGGAGAAGGCGGTTTTGCTGGGGTCTAATTCAGGTGAGTTTCTCGTAAAAGATGTGTATAGGTTTATGCCACTTAATAAGCCCTATCAGATCTAAGGTGGAGTGGACGAATCTGATCCGGTTTGCTCACTGTATCCCCTGGAATGCATTTATAACATGATTGGCAGCTAGGTGCAGACTAACCACCAAAGTAAATATTGGTTCAGATCAATCCTAATATCTCCACAACTTGCATTCTTTTTTTTTTTTTTGATAAATGACTTGCCATAGATTAATTATAAAAATAGAAACAGAATACAGGGTACACCCATGAGGAATTAGTCAAAACACCAAGCAATCAGCCCCTATCAACTATCAATCTCTATCTTAGCAACCTAAAAAGAGCTTAGACCTTCCTACATTACAACTAGAACCAGCAATTAGATAATCTTAGCTATAATCCAAAACCACAACCTGCCAATCACGACGAATGTCTCCATGTTCCTTTATCAACCTCTAAAGCTTCTTGCATAAGAGAGCTGAATTCTTCTCTTAAAAGTTTCCCATTGCTAATCCACCCTGCTTTTCATAGTTACAAACCTGCTTCCAGTTTACCAAATGATCTTTCCTTTTCTCTTTTCCTTCCCAAAGAAAGTCACGCTGAAACTTATCCAACACCTTACATATCTTTGGTGACAACTAGTGAACAGGAATATGTGCAAGAGGGGATTTATCATTTCAATTCACCCCCCTAATGATAAGTATCTTTTCTTCCATAACTCTAACCTTTTTCCAATCCTTTCTTTTTTTTTTGATGAATAATGAAGGATATATTAAAAACTTGGGGGGGGGGGGGGGGGGGGGGGGGGGGGGGGGGGGGGGGGGGGGGGGAGGGGGAAGTAGAGTAATCCATGAGATATCGGGAGAAAAAGTGGAGCTATACGCTACAAAAACCCAGCTGAACAAAAATACATCACCCAAAAACTATCTCTTCAATAAACTTTGAAGGTGGAGAGGTTCTGAAAATACAAGTACATTCCAATCCCGTAATATGTCACTGGCTGGAACAGATCTGAACTCCTCCGTGGTACTAAACCAGTCAGCTACCAAGACAAAGATATCCTTCAGAATTTTTTGATTATGTATAATACCTCCATCAAAGATGCATCGATTCCGAGCTAACCAAAGCAGCCACATGGTACCACAGAAAATTGCTTGATACATGAGCTTCCCCTTTCCCTGGAGGTACGGAAAACGCTATTGATGCAAAAATTCAGTATGGGTTCGAGGCTGAACCCAACTGACACCTGGACTTCCCAAGAAGTAAGACGAAAGGGATGAAATCAGCTCACAATGCAAAACAATATGAATTTACAGATTCCTCTCCTTTTGAGGCATAGTATACAAACATTAGGCGAGGTAGCTAGACCTTTCCTTCTTCTTTGGAGATTATTGAGAGTATTGGTACCATTAAGAAAAGCAATCCAAAGGAAAATCAAAACTTTGGGAGGAGCTGGAGCATGCCAAAGGAAAAATGTAGAGAATGATAGAGGTCCACCATTACAAGCTGAAACAAGATGAGTAAAGAAGAACATAGAGAGAAGGACCCACAGGATGACAAGGACCGATTGTGTGAATCCGACAAAGCTATGTCAAGGTTAATATGCTTAAGCTGATCTAACAAGGATCTAAGTTCATCCATTTCTAGAGGACTCAAATCATGACGTAATTGTAAATTCCATGACATACCATTAGAATCCCAAGAGAGAATATCGGAAACAAGTGGGTAGGGTAGCAAACGCATATGATACATCCTGGGAAAAGAAACAGAAAGACTTGAGGAGACCCACCACCAATCCTCCCAAAAACTCAAGGAGGAACCGGAGCGAAGAGTATACCTAAAGAAGGGACAAAAGAGAGACGCAAGAGCGGAAATCGCTTTTCATGGACTGGCACAGCGGATGCTTGCTTCAGGTTGATATTTGCCCATTTCTATGAATGCCATATTTACTTACAATGATTTTATGCCACAGTTTCTCTTTTTCCCCTCCAAATATCCAAAGCCACTTTGGCAAAAGGGCAGAGTTTCTAAGATATAGATTGCCCAAGCCTAAGCCCCCTTAATGTTTAAGAAGACATACTTTACTCCATCTAACTAAGTGGTCTCTTTTTGAATCTCTTCCCTCTTATAGAAAATCTTTTTGCAGTTTTTCTAATGTACCTACCACCTTCTTTGGAGCTTGAAAGAGAGAAAGATAATAAACAGGAAGGTTCATAAGAGCTGCCTTAATTAATGTTACCTTTCCCCCTAGGAAAATATAATTCCTTTTCCAAGTGGTTAGTTTCTTTTTCATTGTTTCCAAAATAGAATCCCAAAAATTATCCACATTTGGCCTTGCTGCAAGAGAGAGGCCAAGGTAAGTAATTGGCCACTCCTGTGAGTGACACGCTATCATCAATGAGCATCCTGAAAGGGTATTTGAGTCTACCAAAATTCCTAGCATTTTGGACTTATCAAGGTTCACCCTAAGACAGATCAGAACTCAAAGTATTTTAACAAGCATTTAGTCCAAAAAACCTATTTTTGGGAGGCTGGTATCATCTGCAAATTGGAAATGAGAAACTGGTACTTTTGAAGCTCCAACTTTTATCCCACTAATGAGTCTAGAACTTTCGCCCAAGGAGAACAATCGACTAAGGACATCACTAACCAAAATGAATAAGAGCGGAGATAATGGGGCACCTTGTCTTAATCCACAGGATGTCGGAAAGAAACCAGCCACTGACCCATTAATTATAACGGAAATGGATACATTCCGAAGGCATCCCCTTATCCATCTACACTATCTTTCCCCTAAGCCTTTCCATCTAAGCACTGAGTCCAAGAATCTCCACTCTTTCTGATCATAGGCCTTTTCAAGATGTAATTTGTTGTAGATACCTGACTTGCTTGACCTAAAACAGTCCTCAATGCATTCATTTGCCACTAGAACACTATCCAAGATTTCATTGCCTTTGCTCATGCACTTTGGTTTTATGAAATAAGCAAATCCACAATCTCTTTCAATCTCAAGGAAAAAGCCTTAGCTATAATTTTATACAGGTTGGTTGTCAAACTTATGGGCCGAAAATCCTTAGCATCAATAGCTCCTTAACATTTAGGGGTGAGGCATAAAAATGTGGCATTAGTTACTTTATTGATGATCCCGAACTCATGGAAATCCCTAAGCACCTTCACAAGGTTTGAATTTACAACATTCCAACACTCCTGAAAAAAAGGCCCCGGTGCTTTATCTTTCTCTAACAAGAAAACTGCCTTTTTGACTTCCTCCACTTCAAATTCTTTTTCAAGCTATGACCTCTTATCCTTATTCAGTTTAGGACACCCCAAATGTTCTAGATTAAAGGTGAACATTTCATAAGAGGAAAACAGGGCTTAATAGAATGATGTGAATCCATCTACAATAATTTTTTCATCTTCCACAATTCTTCCATCTAAACTCACTTGACTTATTGTATCTCCTTTTTCCCATTTGCTATTCGGTGGAAAAACTTAGTATTGCCATCACCCTCTTTTAACCATTGTCTCCAATTAATCTTCCCCAATCTGATCAATCCCTCCAACTTCCCCTTTAGATCCTTCCTGCAATTCAGCTCATCGCCCTTCTGTCAAATGGTTTGAATGCCTCCCAATGGAGGGTTTCCTTCTCATTATATAGAAAATAATTGCATAATACATGCATGGTTCAAAGTATCGTATCGACATGCGTATCGGACGATCCAAAAATGGAAATATATCGAGGATTCGCACGGAGATGCACAGATACGCACTAAAATGGTGGATACGGTGGATACATGGAACAAAACTTATCTAGATAGTAAGATAAGTTAAAAATATGTCAAATAAACATGTTTCTAGCATTATAGGGCTACACAAAGAGTATTTATGCATTATGGAAGCAAATAGGCATACACGAAAATGAATGATAATTATAATAAAAGCTATAAAAAAGCTAGATAAACCAATAAATAAAGTGAGAAAATTTATTCATGTAATGTAAGCAATACAATAAGTCAATAACACTTAAAACATCAAAATCAACAATACAAAACTGTCATAACATAACATTCTCCATAATTCATTGCATACAAATATCTGGTACCAAAATCCAAACATGCAAAGCTATCCCATGCTCAAACCATGTAAATGGCATCACCCAACATCCCAACCTCTCTTAGAAAAGAAGTAAAACCCAATCATCAAATTTAATAAAAATAAAATATTTTTTCCTATATTTTTAATTAATATTTTGCAAAAACAATTATTAAAATTAATTTATTGATGAAAAAATTGCAAGAATCATAGGGGTGATAGATCAGCCCCATGTGCATCTTATATAAAAAAATTGAAGACAAACCGTTAAATTTTATATAATTTTTTTCAAAAAAAAAAAGGGATTTTCGTAACTTTTTTTCATATTGCAAAAAAATTTGATTTTTTACTCCAAAACGTTATTTCAATCTATAGATTTCACTTGAAATTGATAGATTCATACAAAACATTGTCAAATCATGCTTAAATATGAAAAAAATAATGATTTAGATTGAAAAAAATTGAAAATCTAAAATACCTTTCAAAACTGTAGAAGATTTTTATTTATGTTGCTTGATTCGTTCTTTGAAGTTGTTTTGTAGAAATTGTAGTACTAATTAGGTCGAAAATAGGTAGATAACAATGGGGTTTCACGGATTTTGGAATGGGTTTCTTAGTAAAGAGTTATCTTCTATCTTCTAAGTTGCTGTTTTAACGTTTTTTACCTTTCTTATCGACTGTATCGACTCGATACAGTCGATACAAGGTAGATGGGACCTGTTTCACGAAACGGGAGTGTGTATGGTGCCGTTAGGCACGATACACGATACGTATCGCACGATATGAAACGATATTTGATACCATGAATACATGGCTGATTTTCTGCTAATTACAACAATCTGTCTAACTATTTATGGTATGAACTAATCAGCATATATACAGACCTAAGTAAATATGGTATGAACTAATTAGCATATATATAGAATACTAATTAGCATATATACATCCCATAAATTAAGGTTGCCTTAATAGTTAAGGCCTGCTCACATAGGCCAGCTGTTGGGTTGCCTTAATAGTCAAGGCCAGTTGCCAATGCCAGTTCACATAGGCCAGCTCACATATATGACTAACGTCCCCCCTCAAATTGATGCTAGTCGATCAAGAAGCATCAATTTGTCAATCATGAATTGATGGTGGTGGCGAGATAGAGCCTTGGTAAAAACATCAGCAGTCTGATGTTCGATAGAAATGTGAGGAAGTGTAATCACACATTAATCAAGTGCTTAACAAATGGAATGACAATCTACTTCAATGTGCTTGGTGCACTCATGAAATACAGTATTGGTAGCAATCTGAATAGCACTTGTGTTATTAGCATGAAGCGGAGTAGGAGTAAGCTGAGAGATACCAAGTTCACCCAACAAACCTTGAAGCCACACAATCTCCGAACAGGCTGATGACATAGCACGATACTTGGATTCGGTAGAGCAATTTGAAACTCGATCCTGCTTTTTACTCTTCCAAAAAATAAGAGCATTGCCAAGAAACATGCACCAATCAGTAACTGGACGGCGAGTATCCACACACCAGCCCAATCAGCATCACTATAACCTGTTAGCTGTAAGGAATTCCCAGTGGAAAAGAATAACCCTCGATAAGATGTACCCTTGAGATAATGAAGAATCTGCCGTACAACTGCTAAGTGAGAGTGGTGAGGAGCCTGCATAAACTGACTAACTTGCTATACAACAAATGAAATATCAGGTCGAGCAATTGTCAAATAATTCAAACTCCCTACAAGTTGTTGATATAGAGATGGATCAGGTAATAGTTCGCCTTCCTCTTGACAAAGCTTCACATTAACCTCCAAAGGTGTAAGTATTGAATTCCCAGATTGAAGACTAGCCAAGATTAGAATCTCTTGGGTATACTCGTGCTGATGCAGAAGCAAGCCATTAGAACAGGAATGCACCTCAAGACCAAGAAAATACTATAGTGGACCAAGATCTTTCATATGAAAGATAGTTTTGAGATGCTGTTGTAGTTGCTCAATCAACTGAGGATGAGATCCTGTGATGACAATATCATTCACATATACTAAAAGCACAACAAGTCCAGTAGCAGTCTTCTTAAGAAAGAGAGAAGAATCAAACTGGCTATGAGTAAAATGAAAATCAAGAAAAGTGGTCTGGAACTTCTCAAACGATGCATGCGGTGCCTGCTTTAATCCATATAGAGACCGCTTCAACCGACAAACCTCAGTGGAAGAATGAGTAAACATACGAGGAGGAGGAGTCATATATATTTCTTCCTTCAGATCCCCATGTAAGAACACATTTTTAACATCCATCTGCATGAGAGACCATCCTTTAGAAGCAGCTAGAGCAATAATGGTTCGCACAGTAGTCATCTTAGCCACAGGTGCAAAGGTCTCCTCATAATCAAGGCCATACTCCTGACAATTCCCAAGAGCCACCAAACAGACTTTAGACCTCTCGATAGTTCCATTAGAATGAAGTTGTATATACCCATTTGCATCCAATGAGCTTTACTCCATCAGGGCATGGAACAATGTCCCAAGTATGATTGTTTTGAAGATCCTGAAGTTCTTCTTGCATAGCTTGCGGCCAACAAGCTTGAGTAGAAGCTTGAGAGTAAGATTGTGTGAAACTCAAGAAGACCATCGAGGTTCAGTGATAGGATCAGGCGTCGGTTCAGTGTTAGAAGGAGGTAGTGGAGATGGTGGACGATGTGTTGGTACACAACTCCTGGCTTAAAGCATTCAAAAGTACAAGACACATCAACAAACTTAGCGAGTTGAGCAGAAGTAGAATCATGAAAAACACAAGATTGGAAGAAATATTGGTTTTCAAAGAAAACCACATTTCGAGAGACACGAAGCTTGTTAGTATTCGCATCATAACACACAAACCCTTTATGTACATTACTATACTCGAGGAATGCACACCGAGCAGCCTGTGCAGTAAGCTTGTGACGTTCAGTGGCTGGAAAGTGGACAAAACAGACACATCTAAATATATGAAGAGAGTTATATTCAGGAGCAATACCAAACAAACGAGAATACGGAGAATCAAATTGCAAACTTTGAGAGGGTAGACGATTAATCAAATAAACAGTTGTAGATAAGGCTTCTACCCAAAATCTAGGTGGCACAGAAGATTCAATCAACAAAGTACGAACAACGTCCAAAAGATGATGATTTTTACGTTCAGCAATGCCATTTTGTTGAGGAGTGTAAGGACAAGAACGTTGAGAAATAATTCCCTTTGTTTTGAGATAATTCTAAAATTCATTAGACATATATTCCCCCCCAGAGTCAGAGCGTAGAATCTTAATACAAACAGAAAATTGGGTTTCAACAAAGGCAACAAAGAACTGAAAAATGGAGAACAGTTTAGATTTAGAACGAAGGAAATATACCCAAGTGAAGCGACTATAGTCATCAATGAAGGTCATAGAATATATGCAGTTGATATTGTGAGTTAGTGGTATCATTGGTGTTTCTTTTCACATGTTTTGGTAGATGGTGGGCCATGAGGATGTTATTGTTGAGGCATTGAGGAGGTTTTTGTGTTCTACGAGTGGATACTATTCTGATTTGGGCTGAATGTCTTATTCAGCACCGATCCCTTTTGTATCTTTGTTCATAGATACGATTAGATTTTTAGGAGGCTGGGGCTACCTTATGTGTGGTTTTTGAGGTGGATGCTTTTGATGTGGATCCATTTGTATAGGCCCATTGTACATTTCATTCTCATTATATATATATATATATATATATATATATATATATATATATATATATATACTCATACTATTATTACTCATAAAAAAAATGGTCACAAAATACTTATACTGAGTATGAGAAATTACGGGACTTACACCCCACACATCAGTGTGAATAATCTCAAAACAATTGGAAGCTCAATTGCCATGTGATGGAAAAGGTAAGGTTTTGATTTTGCCAAGTTTACAAGAACTACAATCAGAAGACACATTAGAAAATGAATCTTTATTTCCCAAATAACCATTTTTCATGAGATAAGTCAAAACATTAGAATTGGGATGTCCCAATTTCTTATGTCAGACATTACTATTATTAGTAATAGTAGTACAAGCAAAGGAATCAAAACTAGGGATGGAAAACTGAAGAGGAAATAATCGTCCTACTTTAGGCCCCTTCGCGATCACTTTTCTTGACGCTTGATCCTGCACGCAACAACCATTACGATCAAATTGAATTTCACAATTATTATCCACCAATTGTCCAACAGAGATTAAATTCGTAGATAACCTAGGTGACACAAATACATCAGTGAAAGAAGACCCCAGATTTCCAATTGCAGTAATAGGAAGAGTACTACCATTGGCGATTTGAATATGTTGGTCATCCTTATACTTACAAACATCATGTAAATCATCTGTATTGCCAGTCATATGATTGGAGGCTGCAGAGTCAATCAACCAAGGAGAAGTGAATAATTTTTCCTTACCTTGAAGACCAAACGCAAAGAAGGCGGAAACAATCATTTGTTGGACCATCTCTGGTGTAAGGGTAGAAGAAGATCCAGATATAGATTGCTGGTTTGAAGTAGGAATAGAGGAGACAACAGCAGAATTGGATTGGACAGCATTGTGAAAGACCTGACCTTGTCTATTCTGAGGCCGTATGCGACAGTCTTTAATAATGTGTCCTTCCTTCTTACAGTAATTTCAGAATTTCTTACTGCAATGCTTTGCAATATGTCCAAACTCCTTGCAACTGTAGCATTGTATCTGATCATTGAATTTACCTTTCCCTTGAGCAACATATGCCACATTAACCATCTCAGTAGTCGTCATTTCTTGAGTGATGCCAAGTTGAGTGGCAAGACGCTGCTCTTCACGTAATAACTCACTCAGGCACACATCCAATGAGGGAACAGGATTTTGGTTTATCAAACTAGACCTCACCATCTCAAATTCTGATCTTAGTTTCATCAAGAATTGATCTCTTTGACTCTTCGCATGAACAATTTGTAGTGCTGCTAAACCTTCCTTGGGGACTTTAGAATAATCTATACCAGAATATTCACTCCACAGATTAAGAAACCCAATAGAAAGGTTACCTTGTCTGTAGTTGGCAATCTCTACCTCCAATTGAAATTTCCGGGTAGTTTTGTCTTGATAATAAATGTGCCTGAGATAATCCCACATCTCCTTAGCAGTAGTGAAGGATCGAAGATTGTTGACCATATACGGTTCAATAGAACTCAGTAGCCAGGAAGCAATTTTGGCATCCTTGCTTTCCCATGAACTAAGTTCTATGGGATCAGTAGGAGCCTTAGAAGATCCATTCAAATGTCCCCAAAGTTCCTTCCCTTTCACAAACATCCTGAATTGAAATTCCCAACTGCCGTAATTCTTGCCATTAAAGCGAACAATTGAATGTTCACCCGACATGACTCCCACTGAACAGCAAGTCTCCACAACATTTCTCATGAACAAGAAGTCGGTCACCACGAAACAAACCACCAACAAGAAAATTGATGATGGCCCAAGGACAGAATCTGCCGACTGGAAAAAAACAAACAAACCCAATGACAGAATCTGCCGATAAAAAAAACTCCAAAAACGAATCAAAGTGAGTTTCAACAACCCAGAACTCCGACAACCCACAGAAAAACGCCGACAGAACCTCTATAGAGGTTTCGAACACCCCTAAAACCAAAACTTTCTCAACCGAAACACCAAGAAAATAAGAAAACCCTTCAACTGAGATAATACTCAAAAGAATCGAAGAGGAAATCTAAAATGAGGGCTCTGATACCATGTCAAATGGTTTGAATGCTTCCCAATGGAGGGTTTCCTTCTCATTATATATAAAATAATTGCATAATACATGGTTGATTTTCTGCTAATTACAACAATCTGTCTAACTATTTATGGTATGAACTAATCAGCATATATACGGACCTAACTAAATATGGTATGAACTAATCAGCATATATACAGAATACTAATTAGCATATATACATCCCATAAATCAAGGGCTGCCTTAATAGTTAAGGCCAGCTCACATAGACCAGCTGCTGGGCTGCCGTAATAGTCAAGGCTAGCTGCCAATGCCAGTTCACATAGCCCAGCTCACATATATGACTAACACCTTCAAAGCTCTAACTTCCTCCTCTCTATCTAATTTATCAATCGATTCCATCAGCATTTTCTTCTTTTTTATAACACATCCAAATACATCTTTATTCCAAACCTTTATTTTCTATCGTAGGTATTTGAGGTTGTTCATAAATCTGAACCCTTCCCACCTCTCTCTACATATGGCTGATTCCAACCACCAATTCATAACCAAGTCTTTAAAGGACTTTTCTTCTAGCCACATGTTTGCAAACCTAAAAGGGGGGTTTTACCAATCCTAGAACAAGGAGAAGTAGAAAATGGTATGGTCTGAAACTATCCTTGATAACGTGGACAGCTTGGCATGGGGAAAATTGTCCTCCCAAACAGTAGAAACCAAATCTCTGTCCAACCAAATACAAATTGAGTTTTCTTGCATGTTTAACCAGGTGTATTTGGCTCCCGAGAGATATAAATCTATCAACTCCTATGTATTCATGAAGCCAAGAAACTCTCTCATGCTTCTAGAGACTCTAGTGTATCCTTTCTTCTCCTTTACTTCTTTAATGACATTAAAATCCCCAATGATGCACCAAGGCAGGTTCCACTGGCTCCTCACCTAATCAAATTCCCTCCAAAAGCTGCCATGACTAAAGGGCCTTGGAGGGCCATATACATCGGAGATTAACCACTCGAACCTAGACTCTACACACCTAAGATGGATGGAAATTGAGAACTGGTCAATTTTACTATCAACCATCTCGACAGCTACCAAATCCCAAACAATGAGCAGACCTCCGGAACTCCCTGGATAGGGATTAAATAAACATCCCCTTCTATTACTTCCCGAAAGGTATGTTACCAATCTTTTTGAAAGGATTCCCTTTTTTTTTGTTTCTTGAGCAATGAGAATGGTTGGAGAAACCAACCTACATGCCTCCCTAACTACCCTCTGCTTCTCAGGACTACACAGGCCTCTAATGTTCCAACTTAAGACTTTAATCATGGATAACAGAATCTGCTCCCCTCCCTCTAGCTCCCCAACCATTGAATTTATACTGAACTGAACATTCTAACTTTTTTAATTCCCTGGACAGATTCTTACTCTTACTTTGGCTTTCCTTTTTTGATGAATAATGAAGATGTGTGTGTATATATATATATATACACACACACACATATGAAAATATGTAAAACTATGGAGTGTACAATCAACCACTCAAAACAACATAATCCTCAAAAACAATCAAGGTACACTGAATACAACCACAGCTATGAACTCTCGAAAAATGACTATACATCTTAATCCAAAGCTGAACAAGCTGTTCAACTTTAGATCAAAGAGCATAACTCGACCCCTTCGCTTAACCTCGTTCCCTGGCCATATCTGGGTCCATTCCTTTCGTAATAACACCCTCCGTGATAAGTGTCGAATAACATCATTTCGTCCACTCCCTCGCTATCTTTGTAGGCCAAATACTGTAGAACTCTGGAAGGACTGATGCCCACGAGGCTACTAGAATCAATGTAGAGTCCACCACCTGATCAATCGATGATTGAACATCCCTAAAGATCCTATTATCGCGCTCAAGCTAAATGAACTAGACAACTACATGGAATTGGGCATTATACAAAATATTTCCCCTTCTTCCCAATTCGCCCACTTGCCACTGATCAAACTATGTTTTAAAAGTATTTGGTAGTACCCATGAGGCTCTTATCATCTGAAACTTCCACATCCAAATGGAACTAGCAAACTGGCACTAAACAAAGAGGTGATCAATACTCTTGTCTGCCTCCATACACATAAAGCACACCTGAGGGGATAAGGCAATCCTTTTCCACCTTCTCTGGAGACGATCAGTCGTGTTAATCCTATATAGTATGGCAGTCCATAAGAAGGCTTTGATCTTAAGAGGGATTTTGGGCTTACATAACCAAGGAACCGAAAAGGACGCAGAAGGATGCAATGAACTTTGAGAGACTGAATTGAAGAATGATTTACAAGAATATGATCCAGAGGAGGAGAGGGACCAAGATACCTTATTAGAACCATGAGGGTCAAGAATGACATCCTTTAACTCACCAAGGAGTAGTGCTATCTCTTCCATCTCAGCAGGACGAAGATTTCTTCTAAATGGAAGATTCCAAGAAGGATCAGAATGGGACGAAGACAACGTATTGGCCACAGAAACATTAGGACATAGGGCAAGGGAGAATAATCGAGGAAATTGGATCGATAGCGCCTAACTACCCCACCAGTGATCATGCCAAAACCGAATAGATGAACCCGACTCAACCCTCAATCTAACATGGGGATAAAAAGAAGGTGCTTGTCCCATAATAGCCTTCCACGGGAAAGGGTTATAGGGATGAGTGATACATACTTGTAATTATTTTGTTTTTTACAATCTTATTTTAGTATACATCATTATTCATAAAAAAAAAAGAAAAAAACAGAAGCGTCAAGCTATGATGAATCTGGGAAAACATGCGGTGCAGCGAGGCTGCTTGCATTGGGCAGACCATCGGCTTGAAAAAGGAGACGCTGAATCTCTTGTGAGATCAACTTATGCAAGGCATCAACATGGCCACTCTAAGGAAGCCTTGCTATTAAAGGTGGGGCAGCCATTTTCGGTACCTTTAACTAGTGGTTCTGACCACCCAAAAAGATTTTTTCTTTTGCTTACCACCCAAAGGCATTCCAAGGTATGTAATTGGAAATTCCATCACTTGACACCTTAGCATAGCTGCAAACTCTTGTACTCGAGACAACTCACCATTCACACCTGAAACACTACTGTTATCCCAGTTAACCTTCAGTCTACAGTCTAGACATTATCTCAGAGCTATGAATGATACAACGAGCCCAAAAAGCAGATTTTTTCGAGGCTTCTAGGAGCAAGAGATTATCATCTGGAATTGAAGATATGACACCTTTACCTTATCCTTACCTATATCAAAACCACTGATGTAACCCAACTTTTCAGCATTATTAATCATTCGGCTAAGCACATCACTTAAAAGAGTATAAAGAAAGGGGGCAGAGGTTCTCCTTATCGAAATCCTCGAGAAGAGCGTAAGAATCCATTAACTCCCCCGTTCAAGATAAATGAAAAATGTATATTATTGAGACATCCTTTGATCCACCGATACCATATAGCCCCAAAACCCTTCCATCTCAACACCTCCATAAGGAATTCCTGTTCTACATTGTCATAAGCTTTCTCAAAATCGAGCTTACAAACCAACCTAGGTCTTTGAGACAACTGTCTCTATGCAACACACTCATTAGCAACTAATATACCGTCCATAATTTGATGTCCTTGAACAAAAGCACTTTTTGACGTCGATATAATGCTCTCCATCACCTTCCTAATTCTTAGAGATAGTACCTTGGCAATGATCCTATATAAGCTTGTAGTAAGACTAATAGGTCAATAGTCCGTAATACCACTCACCCCATGACGCTTTGGAATCAAACAAAGAAAAGTAGCATTAGTAGCTTTATTAATCTCTCCATGAGAGTAGAATTCCTTGAACAATTCCACCAGATCAACCTTTTTATGGTCTCCCAACAATCCTGATAAAAAGCCAAAGAGAAGCTGTCTGGTCCTAGTGCCTTATCCCTTATCAAATTCCATACCGCTTGCTTATTTCTTCTTCTTCAAATGGTCTCTTTAACCACATGAAGCTTCCCCACTTAACTTTGGACTGTCCAAGCTTCTAATATTTAGTTCACATATCAGATCAGATCTGTACAAATTTGAACAAAACTCGATCTAAGCTTCAAATATCAGCATAGGATCCTCAAGCTTTTCCCCATCAACCTCTAAAGAGTGGATTTCATTTGCATGCTTTCTCCCTTTAGAAAAATTTTGGAAAAGTTTAATGTTATTGTCTCTGGTCTACAACCAATTAGCTTTGGGCTTCTGTGACATCCTGACTGTCTGAGTGGGCGGCTGTGATGTAGGCGGGGTGAGAGACCTGGGCGAGCTACCACAGTTGTGAGCTACCAGGCGGGGATGTGCATATGGTTGGGATCCCACATCGCCTGGGTGTGGAATGGGGACTGTGCTATAAGTAAATCGTTGGGTCTCGTTGGTGCGAGACCTTTTAGGGCATAAACGAGAGCTAAATCCTTTTGGAACCTTGAAGTTAAGCGTGCTCGGGTGATGAGCAGTGCTATGATGGGTGACCACTGGGAAGTCTTTGTCGTGTTATACTCGGGAACAAAGCTGTGCAGGCTATGTGGCCCAAAGTGGACAATATCGTACCGAATGGACTCGCGATGTTACAACTTCTGTATATAGTTAATTTCTTCCTTTTTAAGCATCTCTACTAGGTTGTGCTTAGCCTTCAATCTACGCTTTGACTCATCCACGGACAAATTCTTGTCATTTTCCCATTGTATCTAACTCATTAATCACTACAGAAATTTGCTTTTTCTTCACTTATACCACTCTAAATACCTCGCTATTTCAATTCCTTATCCTCCTTTTCAGAATCTTGAGTTTCTGCATAAAAGCGTAGTTGACCCAATCCCCTACTTTTGTCTCCATGTCTCCCCACCACTTTGTAACCAGTCCCCTAAACTCTTCCTCTTCCAACCACATGTTGGCAAATTTAGATGGAGGGACTCCGAAGCAAGGCTTATCGACAGAAAAGCATAATGGGATGATGATCCAACACTACTTTCGGAAGGGTCACTTGCCTCACTGGTCTGAAATGGTTCTCCCAATCTGCTGACATGAGCAGTCTATCTATACTGCTACAAATCTTCTGCTCTTGCATGTTAGACCATGTGTGCCTTGCACAGGCCAAGGGGAAAATCCACCAATTCCCTCTGATTTATAAATTATCAAAAATTGACCATACTACGAGTCAATCGACCTCCTGCAGAACGTTCATATATAAATTTGGTGACATTGAAGTCCCCTATTACACACCACGACAGATTTATTTCCTCTCTCAATTGGTTCAATTCATTCAAGAATTCCTGTCTTCTATGTGGTCTGAAAGGCCCGTAAACACTAGTTACCATACATGTGTAAAGATAATTTCTGCAGGTTAGCACAACTGAAATAGAGAATTGATTTTGCATCACTTTCCCTCCCTCTAAATTATCAGTTGTCCAAATCATTAGCATCTCCTTTTTAGTCTCTTGTAACATAAGAATGTCTGGCTGTTCCTTCCTACATAACTCTCTTACCACTCGTTTCTTCTTTAAGCCCCCCAATCCCTTTTAGCTTTAGTAAAAACCAATGTAAGTACTCTGCTTCAAACGCTTTCCCCAATCTGCTGTGGTACGAAGATTCGATGTGTAGGACGACCGGAAGCCTTTGAACGTCAACATTTTCCGAGTAAACTTCATGACTTCCTGACGACACATCTTTGACCCATCCCCGTCAATATCCTTAATTGCTCATCTGATTTTGTGAAGGCTGTAACCTGCACTTAGAAGGTCGTTGCAGACTGAGATTAACTCAGTTGAAAAGGTTGCCCTCCGGCGATTATGGTTCTCATTGATGGGATTCCCAATGTCTTGGCCTTCCGTTTTTTTGTCTTCCATGAACAAATGTCCATTCCCTTCTTGTCGATTATGGTTCTCAACAACTTGCATTATTTGCATCTTTGCAGCAGATTATATTGATAATCTGTACTTTAACTGCCCCATCATGTGCCCTATTTGGGAGGGTATCTAGAGGATCTGGAGAAAATGTTCTCAGTTCTTAAACTGGAATGAGGTACTGCATTGGGAGTGCAGAATATGTAAAGGTAAGGATGTAGGTTTTAGTTTGAGGAAAAGTCTGTTTTCAGCCACTAAAAATCATGTTTGGACTGAGCGTGACTGGAGAATATTTCAGGGACAAGCACAAATGAAGGAAGAAACTCTGCAAAACATTTGCATGGAGATGAGACTGAGATTCAATCATCTTCTAAGGGTGATTGTTGAGTCAAACCAGGAGTTCTTTCAGATGTGGAATTCCCTTTTATAATTGTGCGAGTATGGAAGTGGCTGTAGATATTCTCTACTGAGGGTTATTTGTTGATGGGTGCAATCCTATAAGGTGTGGTTGCAGCTGATGTTGGGCTACATGTTATGGGGGCTAGGTTCTGTCCTCCATTTGTTACAGGATATATGTTGGTTTAGAGCTTATTGTAAACACTTTATTCATTAACATATTACTTACCAAAAAAGAAAAAAAAAAAAAAAGAAGGAAAACTAACATGTCAATATTAATTACATACAAATTCTTGGAACATCTGATCTAATTTCCTGGATTGCTTCATCCATTTCATGATTTTGTGATTATTGTGGAAATTAAACAAAAAAAATAAGAAATCCTTATTTTTATGCTAAAAGCATAGTGCATCTAAGATATTTGTGCTTTGGGGTCTATCTAGAAATTGTTCAGAAATTATAACAGTGATGGGCAAAGGTGGCATACACAATTTATAAAGTTTTAACCGAGATTTACCATTTCGGTGCCGATGGGTGTGCCGTCCAACGCACAAAGCGAAATTTCAGCGGCACACCGCCCCATTTCGACTGCATGCCACGAAAAATCGCCAAAAATTCACATCGGCGATTTTCCAGCTGCGAAATGCATCACAACTTAAAAAGAAAGCGATTTTTCGGTGGTGTTGAAACTGTAAACCATGATATTAACAATTAAGACATCAAAAAAAATTTCCGGGAGACCTTAGCAGATCTTTATATCGATGCTGATAATTTGGTGGGCCCATTCGATAAAGGAATTTATAGAAGTATGGAGGAGATATGGACTGCAGAAGATCAAAATCGACAAGTTGCAGGGATGGAGATAACAGATTTTTGCTCCATGAAACATAGCAACACATCCCATCAGATATACTGCCTATATGTTTATTTTTGATAATAAACGAACTTTTATTTGTGGGTCTCCTGATATTTGTTGGCTCAAATCAACCTTTATCTTGGTGATTCAAATGCTTTGATATATGGGACACAGCTTCCAATAAATGGCCTGTGTAATGAAAGTGTGTGAAATCCGTACACTTGTTGGACATGTAAGCGATGAATCTAGCTACATATCAAACAGAAAGGAATAAAAAGTTAAAAGAAAAAACAAGAACAATGCTAATTCCTTATGTCAACTAGTCGGAACAGATTAAAGGATTTAGCAACAAGTATAATGATTCTAATTCCAGTATTTTGCCTTGCATTGAAGCTGAAAATGGACAAAATGATTATGAAAGCAAATCATTGGTTATGGTAGCTATAGGTTCAAACATGTCGTTTGAGTTATAATTGTCATAATGATCAGCATCTTATTTTTTAGTGTCTTATTTAGTATCGAATTAGTACAATGAATTTTGTTTGGGTGGTCTTGGTGTCACAATGTTGTGATTTGTTGTCTTTTGCTTGATAACATTATGAATCTTGAAGCTTTAGTAATTTATAATGCAGGACAATGATTCTGAAGAGGCACAGAGGAGAATCAGAAGTTCATTTATGAAAATGTCATTGTCTTTTGTTGAGCCTTCGAAAGCAGAAGAAAGCTTCCATAAATTGCACCAAATGAAGGATAATAGCATTTTTAATGCATTGCTGCAATTTTTGAATGAGGAATCCATTATAACAGCCCAGACAATTAGAGTGAGTTATTTTATTTTTAATTTATGATTATTTTATCAACGGAAAGTAACTGATGCTTTTGACCTGCTGAATATTGTTATAATGTGTTCTCAATTGGATCTTGGTCTTGTACTTGTGTACCATTTCTATTGGTGGAATCGTCATAATTTCTTTGAACAAGTTTCCAGTGAGGTGCAGAAATATTGATATGGCATTCTCGTGCGTACTTGCATTTACTTGTGTTGAGTGAGGGCAAACTTGTACTCCTATTATAGGACTATAACCTGGTGTAGGTCCCGCAGAAGCGGGCTTGTGTAACTGATACTGTTCTTATACTCTTATTACGAAAGTATATAAAAGTTGTGGAGAATTCGAACAGGGTGATTGATTTATGGAAACTATATCCAAAATTTGGATGCTGAAATCAGACATGCTTGGTTAGAATCTCACCGTGATTTTGACAGGTAGTTTATGACCATGATTATATCTGTAAGAAATAAGCAAACAATGATTGACAGGGAAGTTTGCATCTGAACTATTGAAAAATTATTGAATCCAGTATCAATGTTCTTGAGGCTTATTGTTAAAGAACATCTGTTGTTTCTGTTTGTTCATCTGTAACTTCATCTTTCTTTGCCTAAATAAGAATATACATCATAGTAAGTGATTTCGTAGTCTTACGCTTACTCATGTCCTCAATAAGTAGATTTTGTATGAGGATCTGATCATCTCATCTGTTTAAAACTTTTTGAATTTGAATTCTTTCGTATTACTGGACTCAAACTTTTATCTGAGGAGTATGGTTTACGGATGGCAATGAACCTTGATCTCATGTCTGTTCACTATTGGTTGGAGTATGTTGTGGCTCCCAGAGCTTAGTTATATTCTGAAATAAACTAGAGGAGAAAATAGAAATGTTCAGCAAGAAATGTGTCTAGCTCTATTGTGCTTCAAGTTTAGGCTGTTGATCCAAGGAGGTGGGATCCTTTGTATATGCAGCATAGTTCTTGGCAAGGACTGGCCTGCTTCATACTGAATGTAACACCATGACCTGTGGTTACTAGGTAGAACCTAGCTATGGTTACCCATGGTATTTGTTATAATACATTACTCTTTCGGAAATAAGGACAAGCTACATAGGACTATTATTATAGAACCTTACATTACATCAGAATATATTTAATGATTGTTATTTACCAAAAACACTACACACTTATCCTAAATAGAGACAAGCTTTCTATCAGAACAATCTGAATTCAGTTTCCATTGATTTCTTCACAAGTCAAACTTCTTTTCGTTTACTTTCTTCTTTCCTTCTTGGACTTGTAGAATTTTGGTGAATTTTCTCAAACTCAGCAAGTAATAACCATTCATTTACACAGGAAAGTACTTTAAAAATTAAAAGCATGTATAAGTGCAAATCAGAGCCAAAAAATACATTCACACCTTAAAGAATGGATTGAAAATATCCTGGATTCACTTATAGGAATCCGGGATACTCTAAAACCAGATAACATCTCTGGCTTACTGGCCTAAGGCCCACTGTAGTATTCTTATGTTGCACATAGGGGTCACAAAGATTGACCACTTTGTTACATATGACAATATTCGATTGGTCACATAACAATTTTGCCTGATCAAGATTTAACTAATCACAATAGGATATCCACTTGGATGAAACTCAGCATCTATCACATACAAAATCAAAGCAGAAATGACACTTAGTTAAGACAAAAGAGTCATAAAATCAAATATCAAATGAAACATATATAAAAATTGCTCATATTAAGGGACTTGCACAATGCACAAGGGTGTGGTGGCTATGATGGATTCAATTATTATTCTGTCAACAATGCACGAAGGTGCAGTGTTCAAAGCTTCAAAAGATAATTCAGATATTAACAGAAGAAAATTCCATTGTATAAGCACAAATTCATAAATGTGATATGTATTAGCAAAAATAACAATTCTTTGATTAGTCTAAGTCACTGTGCTTGACTAGTCAAAGGGTACAGAACTCAAATTTTCTGTTTTGCCTGAATTTAATTGGTTTACAATCATTATTCAAAAACTTTCACATCTTGTATATGTCCAAAACTCACAATTATTGTGCTTTCTTTTTCCAAAAGCATCATATAGCAAAACTAATGAAATGAGTAACCAGAACTAAGAAATCTGTGTATTTTTAACATAGTGGATGAAACCCATGCTAGATCGAGTTTTGAAATTCTAAAACAAAGGACCTCCTTTCCTTGAAAAACAGATTTCTCTTCGTTGGAAAACACGAGTTGCTAAGACCAAAAATCATGGTTATTACTTATTATGATTGTGCACTTTGGTGGGAATCTGACTAATTCCTATAGATCGCTAGGAGCAAAGAAAACGAAGAAGAATCAAAATAGAACACATGGATTTTTACGTGGTTCACCCCAAAATAGGGCTACGTCCATGGCTGCCGTTTCCACTATGTCACAAACAGAAGATTACAGTGATCAACTTTGTCACTTTAACACGATTATCGAGTCTTCAACACGTTTGTCACTTTGTTCCTGCTTGTTGAGAAACCTGCAATCACATTTGAAGTGCCCCTTCTTTCCACAATTACAGCATCCATCACCTTTGCTTGGTGGAGGTCTCGACCTTGACGAGTTACTTATAGCCATAACGAAGCTATCCCAGTTCTCTGGCAAACTGCATAGAATCGCCAATGCCAATATCTCTGAAGCAAAGACGATTCCCACCGATTCCAACTGACTTATGGTTGTGTTGAAATCGTTTAGATGCTCCATCATTTTTGTGTGATTGGACAACTTCATGTTGAACAGCTTCTTCATCAAGAAGACTTTATTTGATGCCGAGGGTTTTTGATACATCTTTCTTAAAGCGTCCATCAGACCTTTTTGTTGTCTTCTCCTTCGTGATGTTGAAAGCTACCTTTGGCGCAAGAGTAAGACGGATTGTACCAAGTGCTTTGCGATCTAGCAGTTCCCAATCTTCATCCTTCATATCCTTCGGTTTCTTCTCAATCCCTCGTAATAGTAGACAGAGATCCTTTTGATATAGGTAATCCTCTATGTGCATCTTCCAAAGTGAGAAGTTGTGTCCGTCAAACTTCTCAATCCGCACTTTCCCCTCTTTTGCCATTGCTTCCGCTTGACCAAACCACCGCTTTGATACCAGTTGATGGGAATTCGTCTGATTCCTATAGATCGCTAGGAGCAATGAAAACGAAGAAGAATCAAAACAGAACACAGATTTTTACGTGGTTCACCCCATAATAGGGCTACGTCCACGGCTGCCGTTTCCACTATGTCACGAACAGAAGATTATAGTGGTCAAGTACAAGAACAGGGATATAACCCTAATATTGGGTAACTAGTATTATCAGGCTCCACAAACCCCAACACACTTGGCTTAATCAATAAGTTGCAACTTAGCACACCTATATGTTATAGGTGCTTAACATCTGTGACAGTCCATGGTTATACGGAAATTGTCTTCCAAAATCATAAGCTTGCACTGATAAATCACTATCTTATAGAACTGATTATCCCATAACCAGAAGCCATCACATACTTGGAGAAAATTACTATGTGCTTGAAAGCCATCATCTGATTCAAAACAATCACATATCTTGAAATATTATTGCTTATCAAAGACTATATGTACTGTTCTTACTCCTTTTCCGCACTTTTTTATTTTTATCTTTATTCTCTTCTTCAATTTTTCTGGATTTCTTCAGCTACAACACCAACCAGCTGATCCTGCACGGCAACCCTTCTATCAGTTCTATGTATTGTACTGATTTAGTTTAAGCTTATGTACTAATAATTACTAATCTTATTACAAGTTTAATCAATTTTATCCTTTTTAGCCTTAGTCTCATAATGATGGTGTGCTACCACCTAACCCTCCATGCATCAACACCAAAGACTCTTTTCCTTAATGGTTAAGAATCCTCCTTAAGTAATTTCCTTATTGATTTTGAAATCAAAGTGATTTGGTTTACGCTTGCCCACCATTGCGGTAATAAACCAATCAATTACATAATTTTTTATGGATGACTTAAAATTTTTCGAATACACACCATTTCACAAAACCATCAATACATCAAATTAAATTCTAATATCACAATTAACAATAACCAATAAACTCCAACAAGCACATATGCAATTCCTAATTCTAATCAGCAAGTTAAAGTATTAATCAGAATTAGGCTATTGCACTGAACCATTGTTTTGGTTGAAAATGATAAGCTCTTCATGGAAGCTTTTGATATTAGACTATAGATAAATGGAGAATCTCTCTCTCTCTTTCTCTCCCCCCCTCCCTCTCTATTTCTTAAAATTATTTGTAGATGCTAGAAGCTTGCTGATATGCTGTGATGGTGGTGGAAATATTTGAAAGTTTTTGGTCAGTGTATTTGGCGGAGGAAAAATTTTAGGGTGTGAAAATTTTGTGAGCAGGGGATGATATGTTGAAGTTTAGGAAGATTTGTAATCATATATTTCTGTTTCATTTGCCATTGGGGAAGTAGGCCTGTATCTATACTATCTATATAAAGTGAACCCTGAAGATTCGAGCCTCACAATCACTTTCCACAGATATTCATGAGATTTTATTAATGGCTTCCTTATCCCAAAAAATAGATAACCATAAGATTTTATTAATGACTTCCTTATCCCAAAGAATAGACCTAAGTTCAGTTATAACTATCTTTTTCAAATCCTAACTGTTTCTTGATTATTGAATGATTTTTTTGAAACTTAGATAATATTTTATTTTACGATTTTATCACAATTAAAAATATGTATGTAAAAATTAATATGTAAATACATATACATAATGGTTGAAATATATGGATTATAACTTTATCATTAGATAAAAAATTTAGTTATTTTTAATGGAATTTTTATTATGTTAACAGATAATTACTATTTCCATAATTATCTATGAGATAATAGCTATTTGTTAATATAATTTTTCTCCAACTTCAACATGCGCATAGTGCGTGCTTTCTCCTAGTTATTGTCAAATAGACGAAAAGGTTCATTGTTGAATGATATGTCTAAAATGCCTGGTACTTGTGCAATGCTACAGCAGAGAATTTTATGAATTTGAGGGCTGAAATGCATGTCACTTAGTGTTTCTTTTGGATTGTACCTGCTGTAATCCTATGGGCTTAAGTAGTGCAGCACTGCCATTGAAGTTTAACTCCAAGAGAACAATGACTTTTGTTTTTGGTTGCTAATTTTGACTTGTTTATACTTTGACAAGTCAAAACATTATGAAAAGAATGGTATTTGGATAGGTAAGGCATCAAGGTACCAAGCATCTGTCATTTGTTAAAACTAAATAATAAACATAGAAGGTTTTCTTAGGTATAAGAACTAATGTGTTAGATGTTACTTTTCACAAATACATGAAAGGAAGATCTAACTATGTAATTCTTGATCAAGGTCTTGATTGGAGTTATTCTTTTAAATCATGTTAAACTATATTTTTGGGAATATAAGTAAATTTACATTGAGTTCAATAGATGTTCACATGGGAGATTGATCACCAGATCTGAGCGAAAATCCGATAGAGGAAGCTAGCGTATGCCTAAAAGATATCTGGTGTCAAAGTTTGGTTGGGCATAACTCTAAAAATTATATATTAGGATAGGATAAATTTTTTCTGAATATTACGTCAGTTTGCATCCAACAAAAATCATATATTTTTACTCTTTTTCTTGGGACTTGACGAGCCATATACACCTAATGTCATGCTGCTTGCTTCCTATAATTGAGGTGCCTTCCACCTTCCATCTCAAACACAGTATAACTGAAGGAATAAATTAACTGGCAAGCAATATTTTTCTAAAAAACATAATTATAATAAATAATTTTTTGCCAAAATGTAGATTTAATAGCAATATATGATCCTAATTCATGTCCTAAAATTTTGGTTTCGTTAAATTTTTTAATTTTATACTAGAAATGATGAAATCTTTGATAAAATACATCCAATTCATATAGATGATTCAGTATCTATTTCATTTTCATTACAATTTATATATTAAAAAAATCTTAAATCAACTTTACTACCTTCACTTGTTCTAGAGCTTTGGTTCAAAAATGTTGTATTGTTCTGCAAATCCTTGTGGCTATTTTTGATCATTTGCAATGGAACCTGTAAGGTTAGTTTAGGAAATGATATAAAGAAAAGCATTTTGGAAGAGCTTTGGAGTGTGGAGTGCTTCTTGATCTAAATATGTGGAATATCATTCCTTGTGACGGATGCACACATGCTATATTAAAAGATTACATTGCAACGGTGATATATATATATGAATATCTTGTAAATTGATTTCATTCTTTTCTTTTGTATTGGGACCTAGGGAAATAAGATATATCAAGGGATAATGGCAGAATATGAGGATGCATTGGATGATGTTTAAGCATCCATTCCCACTGGATCTTAAACAGCTCACTCAGAAAGGGCTAACTGTGTTTGATATATAAAGAATGGATAGCTAAGTAAAGCAGCATTGAACAAAAAGATGGGAATTAGGGACTTCACTATATAGGGCAACTCAGCTACAGTCATGAAAATGGATGCAAAAGGATTTTTCAGGTTCATGGAGGCTATCACATGTCATCGGTAGAGCTAGAACCTTGGCACACGAGCTGAACGTCTCGTTCAGCCATGTGCATAGGGAGGCTAACTCACTTGCAGATCGTCTGGCCAAACATGGGGCTTTGAGACCGGAGTTCTACACAGGGCCAATATCGGAGGAATTCGTAGGGATGTGTTCAGACTAGTGTTTTTCTAAGTTGTTTTGTGGGGGTGGTGTATAGTGTCTGTATATGTTTATGTAGTCCCTTTTTATGTCGATGTCTATAGGCCTTATAGCATTTTGAGTAGTGCCCTTTTGATGTTTTTGGGGAAGGGGATGGGTTAGGGGATATGATACATACTTGTACCTATTTTGTAATCTTTAAACTTAATTAATATCGTTAATTGTGCTCAAGCTGCATCATCTCAAATCTATTTAATGATAAATTCCTTTTAAAACTTGATCTGCTTCTTTATTCATCAAAGGGGTAAAAGAACGTGGTATGGACATGGAATAAAAACTCTTAACTCTATGATTTTAGGTTTTGTCAAAAGTGGCCAAAATTTTCTGATAAGCTTGGTTCATTTTCCAAGTGAGAATATTTCTACATTTATTCTTTTTTTTTTCTTGCGGTTCCATTTTATTGCTGAATATCATTGAAAATTTTTGTAGTCGTGATGTTAGAGAGTTACTCTTAGTACCATAAAACTCCATTAAGTTAGAGGTACTATTGGAAAATTAGAAAAATTTTATTGCAGTATAGTTGGTAGATTTACCCTGGGGGTTGCATTCTTGTGCTGGTATTGTATAAGGGGAGGCTTTCCTCTCTGAAGTTGGGTAGATTTGGTGTCTTCATGTTGGGAAAACAAGTTGCATCAGTGATAGTAATATCATTGCTAAGGCCAGCATCAGGTCACTCAACTTTCCTTTTTTTTTATCAAGCTGAATCTGTAAGGGCTTCTTCTTGAAAATATCCAGTTTGGAGGATGAATTGTCTTTATTTTGGTGTTGAATAAGTTTCTGTCAAATGATCTTTAAATTTTAATAGACGTGTTATATGCTGTTTTCAGGAAAAATTTCTAAGAAAGATTGGAGATAAGCACCCTCATTGTGAATTTTTGCGAATTCTCTCGGCAAAATGCTTATTTAATATATTTAGCACTGAGCATATCCATTGTATTTTAAATCATCTTTCCCGAAAAGATGTGGGTGGCAAGCACTTGGGGAATTCTGCTGTCGATCTTCTTCTGGTAAGAACAATAATTTCTTAGAGAGATCCAAGAAATGCAAAATATGTTGGGTTGTAGCATTTAAATTTTTTTTGAGTACTAGTCTTCTCTGAAATTTTGAATGTCATTCATTAGGAATGCAGAATGGATACAAATATGTATTATGATGGTTTGTTTTTCTATGAAAGCATCGATTTTCATTTGGCATGAGCTTTCCAGGATCCACATTTTGCTTGTTAATTAATGATGACTTCTTATTAGTTTTATCTTCTGTTTGCAGTGGATAGCTTTCATTAAATTGGAACTCATGTAGGCAGAGACTATCAAAAGGAATTTAACATTCTAGATAGAAAGAACATTTAAAACCAAAAGAATGAATGTTGACCATGAAAATGGTTTGATATTCCATCTAACTAAAATGCTTGATATAATTTTTTCTAAGAAGCTAACTTGTCCACTTAGGGTTTTGGTTGCAACTTTGTTAGGACTTCTCCTGTATACTTGTTCCATGGTTAAGAAATTTCTGTTCCCTTTCTCTCTCTCTAATTTTTGTCATATATATATATTCTGTTCATGTTGTTTTGATATGGGTTTAGAGCTTCTTTTTATCATTTTGTATTTTTAGGCATGGTTAGAAGTTATTTATGGTGGTCTATTATTGCCAAAAGAGCAATGATTATCAAATAATCGAAATATGTTTTTTTTTTCTGTAGTTCACACCATTGGAATCATTACATTGTGATGCTACACTACTAACAAAAAAAAAAAAAAAAAATCCTTGTAGGCCAAAGAATTCATGATAGGCAATTTTTTCCAAGTACTAATGAATGGTAAGAAATGATAAAATGCACTTTCGTACTGTGAATTTGGAAGGGAAATACTGAAGGGTCAGGACTCAAGATTATAGTAACCTTAGAGTACGTACATACGTGTATGTGTGAGTGCAAGTGTTTGAGATGAAACATTAAAAGTAGGCTCAGTATTTGAGTCACCAAAAGGGATGCAATGTATACCGTGATATGATTATATTTTTTCATGTCAAACTACCCTCACGGAAAAGTTAATGCATCTTTGTACCTATGTTTAGAAGTTTAACCATATTTGTTACAATTCATTTCTTATCGAAGTTAAGTTTCTAGGTAATTCTATCCAAGGTTTGCAGTATCGGTACCGCTGGGTGTGTTGCTACCTGAAAAAAACAGTACGCCAATGAAATATCACCGAAACGCTGAAAAAACAGTGTTTCGACAATTTTGTCGAAATTTCGGCGGCACGAATCAATGTACTGCCAAAATTTTGACAAAAAGTTAATTTATTTGTTGCTTAAAATCAAATATTATTGATAAAAATTGATAAATATAAGGTTATAATATATGAATAACATAAGCGCATGTGCAAATAATTATTGAATAAATGGTAATACTAATATCATGCATACTCATAGTCATAGTCATAGTAATTAGTGTTTACCGTTTTGGCGGCACGCTGAAATTTTGTTTTTTGGGACATGGCGATGCGTTTCGAAGGGTAAAAATCTCATACTTGCATCGCTGGCAATTTTTGGCGATTTTTCAGCGAAACGGGGTTGCGTGCTAAGCGAAACGGGCGAAACAGAGAAGGGAAATGCAAATTTGTTTAATTTTTATTGGAAAAACGGAGTGGCGTGATAGCGAAATTTCCCCGAAATAAAAAAACCAAAATTTGCCCCTTTTTTGCCCTTTTTAATTTTTCTGCCGTTTTGCGGTGTGTCGCCGAAATTTCGTTTTGCCGCCCATCGGCACCGAAATGGTAAATCTTGATAGTAATACAAAACTAAATGGCAACTAACAATGATGCCAACAATAACAAAGTTAACAAACATAGCATTCAATACATACATAGTAAAATACAATAATGAATAATACCATCAAGAATGGAAGGAGTGACGTTCCGATTGGAATATAGGAGACTCAATCCTTGCCTGTTTTCCGATGTACTAGCAAAATCGCTTCCATGACATCCTATACATGTAATCTTTCTTAAACAACCTAAAATGGTATTCATACTGTTCTTGAGACATGTGTCCAATAATACCAACTGGAGGGAAATCAGGATAATAATTGCCCAAGCTATCTGGCTCTAGATCTGACTTTGGCTCTGGCTGAGGCAATGTCGGTGGTCGTGGAGGATTAGCAAGAACGCCGTATCCAACAAGCATCACTCCACCCGATGCGGCGTAGTATCCATATGGATATGGGTTCACTGGAAATATCCCAAAAGGATCAGCAGTCTGCATATGTTGTAAGTCAAGTATCCATAGGACCCATAGCTACTGGTATATGACGACTCTGCTGGGCTAGGTTGCTGAGGATAGTAATATGAACCGTAATGTCCATAGCCTTGATGTGCATAGTGGTCCCCATAAGATGAACTGGATCCCAAGTCCAGTGATCCAAAAGTCTGAGCTGTAGAGGACTTGTCGTGCACACCAGTGTATTGCAGCTGCTTTCCTTTGCCTTTCCTTTGAAATGTTTGTGTAGCACTTGTATTGGTGCCCCTCCTGACCCCATGGTCTTGGTTCTACGTGGCATGATCGTATCCTGCCTCTCCAATGAACGCACTCAAACCTGGGGCACTAACACCAGTAACACCCCCATGGGCATCATCATCTCCTCCATCATCATCGTCGTCGTTGTCGTTTGACTCATCACCACCACCATTATCATCATCATCATGTGGGCCTGAGGATGAGGATGAGGCAGAGGAAGGGGCAGGGGCAGGGGATGGGGTTGCTGAAACTGTGGGAGCAACGACCCATTGATCTAATGAGTCTCCGTTGTCCTCCCTCCTCTCCTCCTCCATGACAGCATCGACATCTATGTCCAGATCTATAGCTGCACAGGCGATGATTGAGCTAGGTCCACCATCTGGCTGGTCCATCTCAGTAGTACATCTAAACCACTTTGAAATTGGATCATCCTCGTCAATCTCATTGCTGAATAACACCTCTAGAGGATCGCTGATGGTCGTAGTACGATGCTTAATCTCTAGTTGCTTCGTTTGTAGCTTCATATTATAGTGGCAGAAGACGAGCTTTTGCAATCTTGCGTACGCCAATCTGTTCCGTTGCTTCGTATGAGTAAGAACAAATATGCTCCAATTCCGCTCACACGTAGAAGAAGAGGCGGTTTGAGCTAGGACCCTAGCAGCTAATTTGCATAAAATAGGCACATCGTACTCGTACATCGCCTACCATTCATCTGTGATTTTAAAAGAAAAATAGTTTATCAGAAAATATCAAAAAAGAAGTCTATAAAGTTATAGACTTATGACTTTTAGAGTTATGGAGTTACATAGTAGATAGTACATACACGGCATCGTTGTGTCCCGCGATGCAATCACCGTGGTTGATCCAAATGATCCCAACGCATCTCTAAACAGTATCAACTGGGAAAATTAGACTTAAATATTAGTATTTAATAAAATGTCATTACAATGTGGACTTATATTTAACAAGTATCCTATTCCTAATCCTACCTCATTTCCAAATTGGCCAACCTCATCCGTATAAGGGTCCAACTTCATAAATACCTGGTGCACTGCGATACACAACTCAGGACGCGTGCCAAGCTGGTGCTTGTAGTGATACTTGGGGTTCAGGTAGTATGGTGTATCAGAGGAAAATTTTAGTATAATGACAATTGACAAACTATAATATAAATGTATAATAACTTTAATATATTCGTACTTTCATACTTACCAGCTAAATATAAGGGATGCACCAAAGTCTTGGTCCATCTTGTGTCAACAATCTTGTGCACCCATTTGTATGACTGAGGTGTTGCAGCCTTAATTTGGGTCTTCATGTACAGAGGACTCACAATGTGCTATACATAAGAGTATGATGTACTGGACTTGTGAATGGATGTAACTGAGGCTACTGGATTAGGAAGAATTCTGCAAAAACTGAATGCTCTTATGCTTACATAGTATGCAACTTCCTTGGCATACCAGCTGAAATTGGAACAAATTTATTTTTAAGTTTTTTTATTTTTATGGATTGAATGGAGTATCCTGGGATTTTGTTGTGATTCTACTAGTGGTGAACTGCAAATCAAGAGTCTCGATATCTTGGAAGATGCTTCAGTAATGCTAGCATATTCTCTTATGAGTTAAGCCTATAAATTTTTTTAAATGTTCTTGTAGAAAATTTTTATCATTGTTCCATTGTGGGCTTTCATATTTGAGTTTGATTTTTAAATGGTTTCTGTTTTGTTTCTTTTCAAGAATACCTTGTATTTGAGTTTGATTTTGAAACGATTTCTGTTTGTTTCTTTTCAAGATTACCTTGCTTCTGGTACGTTTGTGTTTCTGGTACATTTGCTGGCATAAAATCATTAACATTGTTCTTCCATTTTTATCTGAATATTAGGTTGTTATCAGTCTTTTCCCGTCACTTCTGAGAGGCTCTGAAAAGCAATTATTGATGCTGTTATTGCAAGAAGATAATCTGTTAAATGAAAAGCTGCTTCAGATATTAGCCAAGGCAGGCTCCCATATTTCTCTGGAGCTCAGGTAATTGATCCTGTTCTTCCTAATTTGATGGATAATTAAAATGATTGCCTGCCTGAAACTTGACTATAAAAAATCACATTTGGTTATTTGCTACTTGTATTCATAGGTGATAGCAAGGGGTGGCAATGGGTTTGTTTCTGTTGGGCCGAGCACCATTTATTGATGGATCAGAGATGAACAACCTGAACAGAACCCATTTAAAGAATCTATACCCATTATAGGGTCTGTAGGAAATTTCATTGGGCAGGTTTGTGGGAGGCCATTGTTGATTTTGGGACTTTGTTATTAAGGGGATCACGTGTCTGTCGGTGAGGGTAGTGAGTTCACTTTTGGAAAGGTTTGGTTTCAGGAGAGTAATATGTTGATTTCATAATTATATTGGGTGCCCCAAAGCAAGGAGGGTTGGACTAGCAAAATATCTTACACATCCTTTTAATAATGTCAATTTATATGGTTGGTACTCTTTTTTTTGCCCGAACTTACACCGGATGAATTCTCTAGGGTGTCTTATCATATGCTTTGAGATTAACGAAAGTGATGTGAAGGCCTTTCCTGTTCTCTCTATGCTTCTCAACTGATTGTTTAAGAATTGTGCCTTAATGATAAACCTCCCTGACTAGAAGTCAAATTGATTCCAATATTTGAGTTATTTGTCTTAAACTTTTCTTTATTGCTCTTTCCAATAATTTCCTGGTAGAACTCATAAACTTAATTCCTTGATTATTGGTCCAATTATGAACATCTCCATCTTTATTGTACAAGAGTACAACTATGCCTTACTCTAAACATTTGGGTTTTCTGTAGTCCCTTAAAATTTCACCAAACAATTTGGTTAACTGCATTGCAATGATCTCCCCCCTGCAATTCCGCACTTGAAGTAGTACAAGTTGGTCATAAAGACTTCTAAATTTTCATCTTGGCTAAAGCACCCTACCCTTCCTTATGGAACCCAGGTCCTATGAATGCTTCAATGTTAATTTGACTCTCCAATGATCACATATGCCCCTGAAACGAAAATCTTTCTACTTTCATTCAGTAACATGGGTATATTCTCTTCACCTTTATTTGATAATATTATTCTTGAATGAGACTCTCAAGTCATCACTCTTATTGCATCTAGCTTTATTGGTCAACTGCGGTGCAATGATTCTTCACCTTTTTTCTTGGTCAACTGCAGTGCAATGATCTCTTCACCTTTAATAACTTGGGTATATTCTCTTCACCTTTATTCTTGATCAACTGCAGTGCAACGATCTATTCATCTTTTTCGTTTTCTTATTTCAAAATTTTCAAAGTTTGTAAATGTAGTACTTTCTATCTTCCGTACTAAGCTTATTAAATATGACACAACTTATTCCTTTCACCTCATTTATTTTCTTTTTAGTTTTCCTTTTATATCCTTTATATTTTTATGTGTTATGTTTTTTGGTATTTTTTTCTATGCCCGGTCTTAAAATAAAGCCTTTTTGCTTTACTTTATGAACTTTATCACTACATAAAACAGTTTCTTTTGGGATTGAAATTGCTCCTAGATTCTCATGCAGCCTCATTGCTACTCTTTTAATGCAATTGGTGGTTTCATCCTGCATATATGTAGAGTTCGTTTGTTGATCTTTTCTTCTCTTTTTCACTAGTTTGTCTTTAGAAGACACTTGTTTTTCTCCTTCAGGTTATGTCATTTATGTTTGAATCAGTTTTACCTTTTGGATGTTTGTTTCTTTTCTAACTTCCAGGGCAAACATCCGTCACCATCAACCTTTTTTTGGTGTGAAATTTTCTTATGAAGTATACTTGAAAACTTTTTAAGTTATTTACTCTTTTCTTGTGCGACAGAAAAAGTCAAATGTAATTCTATTTTTTTCAACTTGTAGGATATTAGATTTTCAACTCCTTTTTGTAAGATTGTATTTGTTAATTCAGATAGCTGTGTAAATGCTACTTACTTGGACTAGCCTTTGAACTCTCTTAGTACTATGATATAGCACATTGTGAGTCCTCTGTATATGTGTCAATGTTCTGCCAAACTCTTATATTAGGTTGCCATTGTCGATTGGATCTAAGTTGTGGATATTCACCCATGAAATAAAACTATTAGATTTTAAATTTTTCTAAGAAGACAATATGGGTTTGGAGGTTTGATTGAGAGATTGGGAAGTTGTTAGGCACCCAAATTTCTTCGGTTGAATGAACAGGTTATCTTGTCCAAATAACTTTATAATTACACACAATTTCATAAAATCAATAAATTCCTAAATTTCTGAAATATTTGAATTTTAAAAATTTCTAAGATTGCTAAATCTAAATTTGTGCAAATTTTAAAATATACAATATCTCCAAGATCTCTAAAAACCTTATGAATTTATGAGTCCTCAAAAATTCCAAATCTTTTGAGTGCATTTGGATTGCAAGAATTCTAATACACATGAGAATTGAAATGTATATGAAATACAAATCTTACTATTTTCAATTCACATTATCGACATTCTTTTATTTGGTTGGAATTGTGGAATTTAGTATTCTTGCCCATATTTTTATATGACTATTACATATATCAAGACATGCACTGAATTAAAGTTAACGTTGTGCCAATTTATTTTGAGTCATATAAATGGGATTGTCTACAAATTATGGTCTACTTAATGTGCATGATTGGTCATGTTTAGACAAGTTAATTGAATATACCTTATTCAAATTTACCTAAAATTGTTAATACCAATGTTAAAAGAGTTGTTAAAGTATCAGTTTTGTCAACATGTATCATGTTGAGTCGCTATATTTATAAATATAAACCCCATCAAAATAAGAGTAATGAAATCCTAACCTAAGTATCATTCAGATAGCTATCAAATTCTCCTAAAGGCATTGGCACCTACATCATGTTGGCTCAAACCTACTAAATTATTTTTTAGGATGCAATGGTGGTCAAATTTTAATCTATGAATTTTTGTAAGTTATTTAATTTACCAGCCTGCATGGGGGAGGAGGGTTGCGTCAGGTTAGCAGCTTGTGGAAAACTCTTGCTAAATCTAAATATGAGATGAATATTGAATTAAAATCCTGTGTAAATGCTAGGTCGTCGTTCGTTTTAAGCGACGTTGCAATGGAGCTTGGTTGCAATGAGAATTGAGAAATGAGCATGGTTGAGGGCATAATCCGCAAACGACGACCACCTGGTTGTCGTTTGAAGTGAGTAAGGGTTCTTGCTTCAAGTTGGACGAACGTGAGTGAAGAAGCTAGCCCAAGAGAGTAGGATTCATTTAGGTACTTGGAATATAAAAACCTTAATAAGAAACTAGACTTAGTAGATACTATGAAGAGGAGGAGTATAAGGATAACGTGTTTATAAGAAACTAAATGGAAAAAGGATAAGGCCGAGAAGGTAAATGATTATAAACTTTGGTATACAACGAAAGGTAATAATAGAAATGAGGTAGGAATAATGTTAGATAAAGATATGAAATATAATGTTGTTAGCGTTAGGAGAATTAGTGATAGAATAATCTTGCTTAAGTTAGTCCTAGGTCAAGAAGTTGTGAACACAATTAGCGCCTATGCACTTCAAGTAGGTTTAAATGAAAGCATTAAAAGACTTTTTTGGGAAGAAATGGATGGCTTGATAAACGACATATATGAAAGTAGAAGGATATTTATACGAGGGGATTTACATGGCCATTTAGGAGATGAGAGTGATGGTTATAATAGAATCCATGGAGGAAGAGGCTTTGGTCAAAGGAGTGAAATGGGAAGATATATCCTTGAGTTTGAAGTAGTCTTTGATTTTGCTTAGCAAATACCTTTTTTCAAAAGAGAATTGAACAGTTGGTGGCTTTTAAGAGTGGATCAAATTAGAGCCAGGTTGACTTTTTTCTTCTTAGAAGGATTGAACTAGTTAGCTCTAGAGATTGTAAGGTTATTCCATGCGAGAGCTTAGCTTCATGGCATAGGTTAATGTTGATGGATATTTGTCTTAAAAAGTGGAAACAAACCCAATAACAAAATGTTGGAAGTTAAAAAGAGAGTTTAGTGTTATTTAAGAATAAGTTAATGAAAGGGGCTATTTGGGACCTTATGGGTGATCTGGATAGAATATGGAATGAAATGGCCAATTGCATCACAAGACTTGGGAAAGAATTATTAGGAGAATGCCAAGGTAGTATTCTAGCTCATTTGGAAACTTGGTGGGGTAATGTAGTCCAAGAAGCTATCAAAGAGAAAAGACTTTATTTTAAAATTTGGCCAAAGATTAAGACCCAATCAAACATAGAAAGGTATAAACATGTTAAAAAGGAAACCAAGAAGAAAATTAGTGAGGCTACGAATCATGCCTATGAAAACTTATATGATAAGTTAGGTACTAAGGAAGGTAAATTTTTTTTTTTTTGTTGTAAATTAGCAAGATTTAGAGAAAGGAAAATGAGGGATTTAGATAAGGTTAGACGTATTAAAAGTGAAAATTCAAGAGTTTTGGTAAAAGATGAGGAGATTAAAGAAAGGTAGAAAGAATATTTTTTGAAATTAGAAGATGGGATGGTATACAGGGAGATTGATTTTGTGTGGATGATAGCAGTAATGGAACTATAGAACAAACCTATATTTGTACTTCAAGTTATAGAAGTTAAAGATACTCTAGTCAAAATGAGAATAAGAAAAGCTTTGGGCCTAGATGGCATCCTTATAAAGGTGTGGTAATGCATGAGAGATATTGGTGTATTTTAGTTGACCAAATTATTTAATGAAATTTTAAGATCCGTGAAAATACCAAATGCTTGGAGGATTAGTACAATAATTTCAATGTATAAGAAAATGGGAGATGTACATAGTGTGCAAATTACTGTGGCATTAAACTTACGAGTCATATTATGAATTTTTGGGAAAGGGTGATTGAGCATAGATTAAGGAGTTAATAGAAAAGTCTAGAGAAAAGAAAAGAGATTTGCATGTGTTTTTATTCTGGGATGTGTTCAGATTAGGAAGCTGGTCCTTTTTGTTGTTATCATTGTACACGGGATGTTTTTTCAGGGTCTTGGTTTTGGTTTCATGCATGTGTTTTTATTGATCTCAAAAAGCATCCTAGAGAATTAATTTGGTGGACTTTTTATAGAAAAGATATACCAATGAAATATATTTATATAATGAAGGATATGTATGAGGGAGCCTTAACTAAAGTGAAAACCGTTGGAGGTGAGACAACTGATTTCCCTGTTAAGATAGGTTTGCATCAAGGATCAACTATTAGCCCCAATCTTTTCACTGTAGTTGTGGATGAGTTGATGAGTCATATTCAGGATGAGTTGCCTTAAGCAAGGTTTTCAATATCGGTGCCGCTACCTGAAAAAAGTGGCACGCCATCGGAAAATAGCAAAACGCAGGAAAACAAGCGTTTCGATAGAAAATCTTTTTTGTTTTGCTGCTTAAAATCAAATATTATTGATAAAAAATGATAAATAAGATGATTATAAGGTTGTAATACATAAATAACATGAGCACATGTGCAAATAATTACTGAATAAATGGTAATACTAATATCATGCATAGTTAGACTCATAGTAATATAAAACTAAAGGGCGACTAATAAGGATGCAAACAATAACAAAGCTAATAAAGATAGCATTCAATTCATATGTAGTTAAATACAATAATGAATGATACCATCAAGGGTGGAGGAGTGACGTCCCGACTGGAACATAGGAGGCTCAAACCTTGCCTGCTCCCTGACGTGGTGGTAAAATCGCTTCCATGACATCCTATACATGTAATCTTTCTTGATCAACCTAACATGGTACTCATATTGCTACCATGACATGTGTCCAATAATACCAATAGGAGGGAAGTTAGGATTATAACTGCACAAGCTATTTGGATCTGGCTAATGCGGTGGTAGTAGTGGTGGAGGACAAGCAACAATGCCATATCCAACGGGCATCACTCCACTAGGTGTGGCGTAGTATCCATATGGATATGGGTTCACTAGAAAGACCCCAAATGGATCAGCGGTCTGCATATGCTGTAAGTCAGGATATCTATAAGACCCATAGCTATTGGTATCTGATGACTCTGTTGGGCTAGGCTGCTGAGGATAATATTATGAACCGTAATGTCCATGGCCATGATGTGGATAGTGGTCCCCATAAAATGAACTGGATCCAACATCCAGTGATCCAAAACTCTGAGCTATGGAGGACTAGTCATCGTGTGAACCAGTATGCTGGTGTTGCTTTCCTTTTACCTTCCTCTGAAATGTCTGTGTCGTACTGGTGCCCCTCCTGACCCCACGGTCTCTCCAGTGGACGCACTCAAACCTGGGGCACTACCGCCAATAACATCGCTCTGGGCATCATCATCTCCTTCATCATCATTGTCGTCGTTGTCTGACTCATCACCATCATCATCATCGTCATTATTAGATGACTCATCATCATGTGGGCTTGAGGATGAGGTTGGGGCTGGAGTTGTTGAAATTGAGGGAGGAACAACTCTAAGCAATTGATCTAATGAGTCTCCGTTGTCCTCCCCCTCTCCTCCACCATGACAAAATAGACATCTATGCCCAGATCTGTAGCTGCACGGGTGATGACTGGGCTAGGTTCACCATCTGGTTGGTCCATCACAGCAATATATCTAACCCACTGTGGAAATGGATCCTCCTCGTCAATCTCATTGCTAAACAACACCTCCAGAGGATCCCTGATGGTCGTAGTACGATGCTCAATCTCTAGTTGCTTTGTCCATAGCTTCATATTATAGTGGCAGAAGACGAGCTTCTGCAATCTCGCGTACACCAATCTGTTCCTCTGCTTCGTATGAATAAGAGCAAATGTGCTCCAATTCCACTCACACGCAGAAGAGGAGGCGATCTGAGCTAGGATCCTAGCAGCTAACTTGCACAAAGGAGGCGCATCGTACTCGTACATCGCCCATCATTCACTTGTGATTTGGAAGGAATAATAGTTTATCACAAAATATCAAAATAGAAGTCTATGGAATTATAGACTTTTGACTTTAAGAGTTATGAAGTTACATACATGGCATTATCGTGTCCCTTGATGCAATTGCGGTGATTGATCCAAATGACCCCAACGCATTTTTAAACAGTATCAATTGGGAAAACCAAACTTAAACATTAGTATTTAATAAAATGTTATTACAATATAATTCTACCTCATTTCCGGAATGGCCAACCGCATCCAAATGATGGTCCAACTTCATAAATTCTTGGTGCACTTCGCTACGCAACTCAGGACGCACGCCGAGCTGGTTCTTGTAATGATACTTACGATTTAGATAGGGTGTTGTATCAGAGGAAAATTTTAGTATAATGGCAATGGACAAACTATAATATAAATGTATAATAACATAAATACATTCATACTTTTATACTTACCAGCTAAATGTAAGGGATGCATCAAAGTCTTGGTCCATCTTGCGTCAATAATCTTGTGCATCGATTTGTATGACCGAGGTGCTGTAGCCTTAATCTGGGTCTTCATGACTCTCACGCGCTCAAATATGGACTCTATCGTGGGATAGGCATCCGTATCAACTATCCTCAATACATGGCATATAGGCTCCAAATATTCTACAATGTCTCAGATGTCATCCAAAAATGAACTAGATAATACAATATTCTCGACTCTCCTGCCCACCGCCGTGCTGTTATGAGAGCAACTAGACCAATCAGCACTAGTAAAGAGTGCCTTCAATCCTGGCCGGTGCTTCAAAAGACTTTCAAAGGCAATGTAGTTCGTGCCGAATCTGGTAATATTCGGGCGAACTATGTCTCCACCACATATCTCTCTCATCTTTGCTAGTACGAAGTTATGGTTGTAGACAAATGTCGTCAGGGCTCGTGCATCTTGGAAAACACTGACTACAATGCTCCTCTATGGAGTCGACTTCAACATCAAGTTGATGCAATGCGCTGCACACGGCTTCCAATATAAACTATACATCTCTTGTAGCTTTTGGCTAGCCTTCTTGAAGTTACTTCCATTATTTGTGACAACCTGGACCACATGCTGTTCACCGACCTCGACTATGACACTCTCAAGCAGCCCTGCTATATGGTTTTCATCCTTGATTTTATCTGATGTGTCAATCGACTTCAAGAATACTGCCTTGCCTCTACAATATACCATGAAGTTTATGCTGGACAGTCTAGTAAGACCTGTCTAACCATCGCACATGATAATCACCCTAAGCTACTTCCAATGTGGTCGTAGGGATGCAATAAAATCTTTCATCTCCCTCTCCTCCTTATCCAGATATCTGCCCATAATGTCACGAGGATCAGGCGGCTGGACTCCTGGACTTGCTTCCTGAATAGTCTCGACCATGTTCTTGAAGTAGGGATGTCGGGTGACATTTCGCCGGCATGTGAAATTCAAAACCTTGGTTCTTTCTTAAAGCCTCGCTAATGATCTATTCTCGGGTAGCGTCCTCTCGAATATAATCTGAAAACAAAACATTTGAAAACACACTATGAGATATAAAAACCCCGTAAGTAGTAACATGAAAGCTTAAAACCACAATAATAACATTCATTTTAAACAGCTAACATGCTGCTCAGAAAAACATTTTGATAAGCTAAAAAAAAACTAATATCAAAATCATTACAATTGTAATTTGAGAAACCAAACCATTAAATCAACCATCATATGAATAGTACGTCACAATATAGATAAATAATCATTTGTCTCCAAAACCACATTTGCTAATTCTTGGCTAAACCAAATTCTCTCTCCTTTCAAGGAGGTAACCAATAAATTCTCCTGTCGAAGAGACAAACAAATATCTTCCACTAGGGAGATAACATCTCTCACATCCAGGAGAATAACCACACTTCCACAAAGGAGGTACACAACCCTCCCACCAAGGAGGTTACATCTCTCTCACTAAAGAGGTATGCAACTCTCCCACCAAGGAGGTAACATCTCTCCTACCAAGGAGGTACGTAACTCCCCTACCAAGGACGTACTCTAATCTTCCACCAATGAGGTAACATCTCTCCCACCAAGGAAAATAACCACACTTCCACCAAGGAGTTACAAAACTCTCCCACCAAGGAGGTAATGTTTCTCCTACCATGGAGGTACACAACTCTTTCACCAAGGAGGTACACAACTCTCCCACCAAGGAGGTAACGTCTCTCTCACCAAGGAGGTACACAACTCTCGGAATAAGGAGGTGCACAACTCTCTCATCAAGGAGGCAACATCTCTCCCACCAAGGAGGTAATAATTCTGGCCACCAGGCCTTTCTAGAAACCAATCCAACAATTGCCAACCATGGCATAAAACCTTATCCCAGATACATAGAGGGACACAGTGGACCATTCTAAGATACATGAGAAAATTAAAAGTCTAAAACCTCACTTTCAAGATACATGAAGGAGAACCAAAACTCATTCCAAGATACATGGGATTGTTCAATTTTCATCCAAAAATTATTTTTAAAGCATTTTAAAAAAATTTTGGAAAATTTAGAAAAGATTTAGGCATGGTTTTTGTTTGGATTTGATGGTTTTTGGCATTCATATGTATCCTGTGTGTTTGGGGCTTGAGCTCGAGTCAGGCGTGGGTCGAGCGTCAAGAGTAATTTAAGAACAAGGGATTGGGGCTTGAGCTGGGGTCGAGCGCCAAGAAAGCAAAACATTTCTTGCTTGAGCTTGAGATTGGGCGCCAAAAAAAAGAAAAACATTTCATGCTCGAGCCTGAGGTTGGGTGCGATTTCACGCTCGAACGCAGGTCGGGCGCAAAGGCTAAAAACTTGGATTTTTTGGGTTTATGAAATCTAACACTATTCTAACAAATGAAAGTTCATTCCTTTGATCAAAACTAAATCAAAACACTTTCAAAACATGCTTTTAACCTTTTAAAAGATTCAAATCCGAACCATGATTCAAGTAACATCGTTCCTATCAATTTAACATGCAAATGATGATTAAAACAATAAAATTTCTTCCCAAAGACAGATTCCGATCGAGTAACCACAATAGGTCATTTGGAACCATCATATAACTCTTCAATACAATACTCTGAACTTAAAACAGTTTCCAGAATTGCAGTAATAGATTAATTCATCCAGCCATATGAGGAAATCACTCTGAAACATGTATAATCATTCACATGGGTACCAAAAATTTTCCAAAACACTAAATCAATATAAAAAATCCCGAAATCAAAGTAGAAGAATCCATAATATCACTGTTTGGCGACTAAACATCAAAACATGTGATTTTACAGGTTTGAAGGGTTACTACTTACCTGCAAATCGCCGAAAACCCAAGCAATCACACCAAAGGTTCTCCTTGATTGATTGCACACAAACACCCAGAAACTAGATGAAAAGCTTCTGATTTTCCAGCAGTCCATGAACGAGAACTCTTCTTCTTATCTTCCTTTCCAGCCACAAACAATAGGCGCAAACACTCTCTCTCATTTTTTTCTCTTTCAGCCGAATTGCAAGTCTCCCCAAAAAATTAGAATTTCCCAAGACCATATGTATGCATAGTTGAACCAAATTAGAATCCTACTCCAATTAGTTGCAATGATCCCATGTGACAACCAGGCACCATACACTATTAATATCACCAATAGGGTTTGAGAAAATTAGTAAAATCTCCTTACCTTAAAGGAAACACATCTTAACCGTTGAATTTCCACAATTTTCAGATTAGTCCATTCCTTCAATCCCCTAGTCAAATAAAATTCCAGATTTAGCAATAAGCCGCCCAAAATTATAGATTTATATTTTATAATATTTGCTAAAATTCAGGTTATCACATTTAGCCAACACACCAAAGAGTAACCTTGGTATTTAATTCTAAATAATCGGAATAAGAGGGGCAAAATTGTCAATATATGTTTTGTCTCTTGCCACCTTGTCAATTTTGTTAAAATATTTAATAGTCAAACCTCTAGAAAGGGAAGATTGTTATACACAACAAACATCATGGTGGTAAACTGGTATTTTAGAAAACTTAGGCAGGAAAGAAATTGTTGGAAACCTTGAGGGGGGTAAACTGTTAATATCCCTTTTGTAAATTATGACGAGGTTGAAGCTGCAGAATTCTTTTTACTATAGATCATTTGAGGTGGGGGTGGAATCATGGTGCTGTCTTTGTGAACTCTAATTAATATTGCAACTAATGCTTCATGTTACCCATAAAGTAAATAAAAAAATCTTCTTTGGGTAATCTAACGATAGTATAGCCTTATATGCTGCACAACTATCATTTGAACTTGAGGTTTTTCTTGACTAGGTTCAATTATATTGTTTTCATTGTGTCCTGTTGATTATCATTCTTGGCATTTTTTTAGGTTCTTTGAAGATGTTTTTCAATATATTATGTCATTATTATTATTTTGTTACTTAGAATTTTGCTTCTAACACCCAGGATAACTGCATTGAATCTTTCTTTTATTAGTGATATTTACCCTTCCTTGGAAAGGCTATGCCTAGAGGGAACACGCACGCAGGCTAAATACGCTGTTGCTGCAATTTCTGCAGTATCTGGTTCTTGTGAAAGAATTACTTTGTCAGAATTATGCAAGGTATGTATGTGAAAGTTTGTTCATTTTCTCCTTGCTCATATCATGTCTGACTTCCTTTTTTTGTTGAGAAGCGTGGTGCAAGCTGGTTCCCACCCTTCAAGTTCTTGATCTTTTTTAATGAATAGCTGTTATCCATATGTTGCTTTGTTAAAATGTCTAAGATTCCTTTTATTCATTGATACAATGATTTCTATTCGTTGTTATATTATTGACAAAATGAAGGAACAATGAATAGCATTGTTCTTTCTTTTTTTTTTTTTTTTTGGTTGGGTAGATTTTTCTAGTTGTATTCACAATAGAATGCCCACGTATATTTCACCATAAAGATGTAGAACTGTTATAGTCAGATTAGTATGTCAAAGATATTTTTATTTTTATTTTTTATTTTTATCCCTTTTGTCTATATATGTTGAGTTTACATGCTGAGGATATTAGATTCATTTGAAGGCTTTTATTTGTCACTAAAATTAACCTTGTTGGTGTTGTTTGGAAAGTAATAAGAAAATTGGACATGAAACTCATCCTGCATTCGTGTTTGAGAAAGCTTCTTTATTTTACTCCTGATGTTATTTTTAATTAACCAGTTAATTTTCCATAGAATTATTCATGAATGGCATAACTAATTTGACAGATTTTGTTCTTCAATAGAAGTGCCTGTAGTTCGTTTCTCTTTAGTGGATAGAATTATTTTTCTTTTTGTAGATAAATCCTTGTGCTACTTTCTTCCATGGTTCTTGTATATTTTTACTATACTAATAGCCTGCAAAAAAAATTTCTCGGACCATTTGCTTGTATGTTTTGTAATGGTCTCCATTATTGGTATAATAATTTGATACTAATCTTACTTGGTTTTGTCCATTAATAATTATGTTGATATTCATGAAATTCTAGTTAATATGATTCATTGAGTTGAAGTTCTTTGTGTTATTGTTTCAGAAACTTGTGGATTTCCTTCATCTTGGGCAGAATATCCCAACTGTTTTGCAGTCTTTAGGATGTATTGCACAATATTCTGTCTCCAAATTTGACATTCGAGATAAGGAAATTACAACGTATATTGTTCAAAAGATTTTTGGTGGTACCATTGTAAGTTTTGGTTAACTTCGATTATTTTCATTCTGTTGTGTCCAAGAAGATATTATTGGAAAGCTTTTGTGTTATCTCCTCCCCTTTTCTTTTGCCCGTGCTTATTTTTCATTTTAAATTGCTATTTGTATAGGGGGAATCATCAAATGACGTGTATTCATTTGACAGGGCTTTTGAGTGCAGCAATTCTTGCAAACTAAAGGTATGTTGAAGGCGGAAGTTTCCATTTTTATTATCTCGAGAATAAAACCTGTCCTATATGGATTTGTATGTATATGTGTTTGTGTTTATATATATATATTACATGCATGTATTGACTTATGTCTTTGACCTTATGTTTTTTTCTTTTTATCTACGATTCTACATCATGTGGTATATGGCATGGTCAAGTCTCCATATCTTGGAGAGAGAAGTTCCTTTGGGTTTAAATGGTAACATGGTAACTGTCGAATGCTACAGTTTAAATGTATTTAAATATCATAGGAGTAAGTTTGCAAGAAAAATAAAAAAAATAGCACTTACTGATGGAAAGAAAGGGGTGTCAGGTTGAAACGATTACAAAGAGTTAAAAGGCTTAAGATAGTTGATGATTAATAATTTGGATAATTTATCATGAGATGAAGAACTTTGTAGTTGTATTAGAAATAACTGTTGTTCCTGACTTTATTGGAGCAGGGTCTTATGACCAGTTGGTATTTTTTTTGGGTGCAGGGTTTCCTATTTACTGCTGCTTGTAATTATTTTATTTGTGGGTTGCCCCTGTTTTGGTATAAATGGCACTGTATGCGTTTTTTGTTATCATGTTTATTCATTTATAAATTATTTTTGCAATTTAATTTCTGATTATGAAAATGAAAAAAATAATTGCTGTCACTAGATATAAACAGATAAGTGATAACAAATGTCTATTGATTTTCAATCTTATTATATGGAAATTAGGCAACAATGCTAATATTAGTTGGTTTTAAACATCTGAAACAACAAGAATCAAAACAGGAGTAAGTTGGCAGTGTTAAAATAATTTTATGCCTAGCATAGTTCAGTGGATGATGGGCAGGTTGTTTAGAAGGAAACGAACAAGAAGACATCGGAACCTGTGCTTCGTTGCCATTTTATGCAAGAACTTGTTATGCACATGATTTCTTAATTCTTTGCCACCAATGGCTGGACTATTTCTAATGGGTGAAGTCAAAATCCTAGATATGAATATCATAGGTTTGGTGCATGTTAATGACGATGGCTGTAGACAAACCATGGATTGCAAATAGAGGGTGCAGTCTCCCCATCCTGAGTAACTGTTGGTTTTTGGTCTTTTTTAACTTGGGATTGGCATTGTGTGGGCAATCTATTTGGTTATCTCAGGCTTAGTTGTCTTTCCTTTTGCAGATTTATGGGCTGAAAACACTTGTCAAAAGATTTTTACCTCATCAAGGAACTCATGTCAGCCATCAAATTGAGGATTTGCTGAGTATTTTGCTAAAGATGCTGAAAAATGCTGACTTTTCAGATTCCAGCGTTTCGAGGTATCATTTCGAAACTAACAGATGGTGTCTTAGTAGCTTAACATTTCTGAATAAAATTAGAACATGTTCTTTCTCTTTAAATATTACACCAGTTTCTATCCTGTTCATTTTCAATAAGCTTAGTGGCAGAGTTTAATTGATCTTTATCATCGGTAAGCTTTTCTTCTATCTTATGCCCACCTGTGATTCTGTGTATTGAGAGTTAAACTGAGGCGAATGAAGAATGAAGGCATGCGACGGTGATGACGGATTTGGGGATCCCTGCAAGAGTGTTTAACAGCTATGAGGAAGGCCTGAAAGAACATTGATAGGGTCATTATGAAAGGATTTTTGGTGCTTTTAATCTGATTTAAATATGGTTTTTGATAGATTGGTATAAAAGAATAGGATTATGTCTCAAACCCCAACTAGTCGAATTAGGGCATTTGGGTATTGTGTTGTCATTGTTTTGCATTTTGTGTAGGGCTCTTAGTTTGCCGTGTTGGATTAAAATCCTGGTCTAGACACTTAAGCCTCATTTGGCATTCATTCTGGATTGGGACGATTGATGAAAGGTTAGGTTTGATGTTGGAAAAGGACGATTGATTCTTGTAGAGCTTATAAATATTACAAATTTGACTTTGTTTTAACTTAAAAGAATTTTCCATAGATGACAAGTCTGTCCTTGTCATATAAAGGGGTCTTTAAAACAAGTTTCAAGTATATTCTTCAGAATCTACAGATATTACAAATATGCCACCGAACTTTTGAAAAATTCATTTTGAAAATCCAGAAATGGGTGTTGGGCCGATTCCTCTTTGTAGTGCATTTTTGAAAACTCATTTAGAGAAACTCATTCCCCAAATAAGAACCAAACACCTGTTTAACCCCTCAAACTCGTTCTAACCCTTGGAAGTCATTCCAAGCCTTGGAATGAGTTGCCCAAATGAACGCAAAACGATGCCTTCCTTGGCTGCTTCCCTCCTATCTGAAACTTAATGGGTTCTACCTACATGCAAGTTGCAACCACCTTGTGGTATTCCATTTGGAAGACTTTCCTAACCACTAGACCAAAATTTAAAAACCAGGACCATACTTGACTAAGGTCGGTTTGCTCACCTCCGACTAGGTACCATGTAACTTGCCTCCAAACCCTGTTGTCAGCTCATTGTCCTTCACCCCTTGTCCTTTTAGAGTTGAACTACAACCTCTATATCTTGCTGGCCAAAGCAGAAGTCTATATTGCTGTGTTGGCGGTGCCTTCAAGAAAGTAAAACTCTTGAAAAATAATAGAAATTGTGAATTGGGAATCCTGATCTGCCTATGATAAGCCCAAATATTGAAGTTTTTTCATATTCCCATAGTCCTAAACCTGTAGTGGAAGCGATATGACTTGCAAAGCCTTAAATCTTACAAATAGAGAGAATATAATTGTGACATATCATAGATGATGAAGCTTATGCTCTGTTATGCATTGATTAAAATGATCAGTGTGACTTTTTTTCTTCTTTTGGATAAGCTTGGACACAGTCATAACTTTGAATGATACCCAACTGAAAGAGTAGTTGAATTGGATTTAGTTGCGCTTCTATGTGGAATATTCTTACTCAAGTGCGGTTGCAACATGCAATGAAGTCTTGCATTTTGCAAATTTAGAATGTAATGATTTCGTTAAAATTGATGGAAGTGTTTTGAAGTCAAGTAAACTTCAATTAAAGGACAATCAATGTGGAAATAATTTTAACTGAAAGAGGAATTTCAAGGATCAAGAGCTTACTATTGAATGCCTTGTATTACTTCCTTTTCTAGACAATGTTTAAATGTTGAAGTCAATTTCGTTGACAAAAATGTTGAATGCCTTGCATTACTAAATTTTTATAGTATGTTAAATTGTTGAAATCACTGTTGTTGATGGAAGTTTGTAATTACACTGAACAGAAATGGTTGTATTAAAAGGTTCAATTCTATGAATGTTGGGGCAGTTGGTTGAATATATCTGTATTCTAGTGAAGAATCTCCTATTAAAAAAAAATTTAAAAATTATGAACTAGCACACTGATGCGACTTGACAGTTTTAAGAATGTAATTTTTATATGGGGTTGTCACCTACCATGTAAAAAATAGTTTATGTACATTTGGTTGAATCAATTAGTGATTGTAAAAGAGATCCCTTTATTTTTTTCCTTAATGAATTAGCAAAATAATCGAGCCTGAAAATCATAATAAAATGTTTATGTTTTTATACAAAGTTGTCACCTACAACATGAATTAATAGTTTGCGTTTATTTTGCCTTTGCTGGTTCTATGAACATAAAGATATTTTTTCTTTTGTTGACCACTTTTCTCATTAGCTTGTTTTTAAAGTATTGTTTGAGTGTTTCTCATATTTTATCTTAGTTTGTTTGGGGTTGGGGTTGGGGGGAGTGGTGGGTGGGGTGAGGGATGGGGGGCCCCCACAACATAGTAAGGATATATTGGGAATTTTCTGTAATAAACCAGGGCTAGGGTTGTGACTGGGGATCTGAGATAGAGGTGTAGCCCTGTTTTTTTTGAGTTAAACATCTTATTCTCTCTCGTGGACGTATTCAGAATGCCAAACCACTTAAAATCTATGTGCAAAGTTCTTTGATTTTTCTTTTGGGTTTTCACACACACATCGCATGGCTTCATTATCAACAGGTATCTTGTGGCCATTTATATATATATTTTTAATTTTGTTTAATTTTCTTATGCAAGTTGTTTGATATGGTGCAATCTAAGTAAATTCTAAATTTTGAAGCTGTTATATGCTAGTAATTGGCACGTGAACTGAATGTCTCGTTTAGTCATGCCTAGAGCGGCCAATCATGTGGCAAATCGGTTAGCCAAACATGGGGCTACGAGAGCTGACGTTCTTCATTGGGGCTCCATGTGGGGATTTGGTGGATTTTTTGGGAAGTTAGTTATCCTTTTGGATATATTCTTATGACTCTTATAGGTGTATTGAGAATTGAGATTATAGGTTTTTGGGTGTATCCTTGTAGGATATTCTTGTGTGGGGGATGGGGTAGATATAGTGGTTTCTTCCCGCACCTTTATACTGCTTTTGTGCTTTTCTCTTTTCTGAATTAATGCATCTTTCATTATTCATCAAAAAAAAAAAAAAGGAAAACGCCAGGTATTGATAAAATCCCCATTTTGGTCCAATTTCTATCTCAAGGCATGTCTTTTGAAATTATATTCGGGTTATCATGTATGCTTATCTTTATTGTTGATATTGTTTGGTTCAGTGAAAGTGATAAAGCTCACATCAGATTAGCTGCTGCAAAGTCTGTCCTTCGACTTGCTGGGAGATGGGATTTGCACATTTCTCCTGAGATCTTCCGCTTAACAATTTTGATGTCTATGGTATGCAAGTTAGATGGTGGAAAAATAATAGAAATAATATCATAAGAATTATCATAATTGTGTCAACTGTCAAGGTTTGTTCAATACTGCTCTCAAATTTAATCTTATCATTGAGCCATTTGGCAGTGACAGTGTTGTTGGGCTGTTTATACAGCCTTCTTTTGTTTTTTTTTTTCTGGATAGAAGAATTGTATTATGATAAAACGAGTACAGAACACTCATGAGGAATGTGTGGTCTACCCTAACATCAGAACAAACACGTAAACAGCAACCGAATAGCAAACAAAGAAATAGGGACTAAAAATTATCCCTTAGAAGAGAAAGACTTAAAATCATCCCTTAGACAGCCAAGAAGATGTGATAATCACTTCAAAGATTTTCTGCTTTCAAATGACCTTTCCAAAAAATCAACCGATTACAGACCTTCTAGATTGTTCAAATTGTTGAAAAGAAGACTGCGTGATGCATCATTTTATCTCGTTTCTTAAGCAACAGGAACTGGCATTGATGGGACAGATCAACTAGGCTCTCCGGCAAAGAGATGTCCAGCCTATTACTTCGTTTGATTCCTTGTTCTTTTCACCTTTTGAAAGTTGTGCTGATTATGAAATAGATAAATGATTAAACTCGTACGTCTATGAATGTAAATAGAGCTCATAAATTTGCAGCACTAGATTGACTTAATAGATGAATAAAATGATCAAAACAAATCATGTTATTGGTATGATGGTTTTCCCAACATTGATGTGTACAAGAATAGCCAAGATTTGGAGGTGTTTCTGATGGCTGCATAGTCCAAATCGATTAAAAAGATCTTGTCTTTATAAGTTATTGTGCAATAGGAATCTTCTACTTGATGTGTCAGATTTCCTCATGCTGTTCAGGGTGAGGGAGAAGTTTTTTTTTTTTTTTTTGGGTGGAATGGTGAGGGAGAAGTTACTCTCTTATTGCTCCACCAAATCAAGTGCTGGAAATATTATTTTCTATCAAATTTTATGTTAGTTATTCTTTGTCACTTAAGGATGGTGGAATTGATTATCATCTTTATATGTAAATTCATTGGTTGAAGACACTGCAAATCAGTCAATAAGAAACAAATGCATTTGTAAAAATTAATGAAGGTTCACATATTTGTTTTGGTCTTTAAAAGCAACTTTCCATTAGAAGTATTTCAAAATTACATGCCTAAGGCTAGCATTTATCTTGTGATCCATGAGCTCATAAAAGCCTTAGCAAATGCTAATTTGAAAAAAAGAAAAAAAAAAAAAAACCTGTTATGCAGATTTCTTCAAGTGTTTATCTTGTGGATCCATGAGCTCAGAAAAGTGTTAGCAATGCTAATTTGAAAAGGAGAAAAAAATGTAATCATGTTTTGCAAAGTTTTGTTGTTTCAAAGTTCACGTTTGCTGATTTGATTTTGCCTTGTTTTAATGATCTTATGATTTTCAATACCTATTTCTCACAGTTGTTTACCCATGTTGTATGCTAGGATCATTCAAATTTTGTACGCAGACTCTTTCTAGATAAGGTACATAAGCTTTTGAAGAAGCATGTCATCCCTAGAAGATATGCATGTACCTTTGCATTGGCTTCCTCAGATTATGTCAAAGACGTGCAGGATGATGTAGGTCATGTCTTTTAGTTGGGGTTCAGTGTGCTTTTATAGCATTGATTATTCTGTTATCACCTATTATTGTTATTTTTATTTGTTCGAATGTCTTAGGCACTGAAATACATGGAAGAATTCATAAGGGAACACTGCAGAGAAGGTCAACTTTATCAGAACTCAATACAAGGCGGAAAAATGACAAATCACCCTGAATACATAGTGGTATTCTTAATTCATATTCTTGCCCATGATCTTGGTTGGCCCCCTGAAACCATGGGTGATGATTTTTATGCTCATTTTGTCAGGTTAGGCATATTTATAAAGCTATGCTTTTAATCCTACATATTACAAATAAAGGGCAAATGCCTTAGCCCAATCATTTGGGATTGGCTATAGAGTGCTGTTCCTCCATCTCAACCTGTTAAAAATTAAATCTTAGTCTAGATTATGTGTGTCAGTGTATTTAAAAAAAATTCTGATAATCCCTATCCTGATCCCTTCTGGTCCTCCTCTTGCATGCGAGATTTAATGTTTAGATTCATGTTGCCAACCCCAACTAGTTGGACAAGGCATTTGGTTACTGATCAATTTATTTACTGAAATTGTTTGGTCTGTTCTTTCTTTTGCAGTCCCCTTGTCGTTATTTTTCAGGCACTGGTCAATGATAGTTTTGTTGATAGCAGTAAGAATATCCTAAATGACAGAGTGTCATATCTGTTTAGCATTTTCCGTGCCATTAAAAGAGCTGAGGATGCTGTTGATGTTTGTAAAACTCCTGTAGGTATTGTGGATTTTATTGAAGAATATTATAATTTGTTGTATTTTACTTTTTTTTTATACTGATAATTGGATTCCTCTATTATAGAAACTTCATTTTCTAGCAAACATTGGTGAATTCATTGTAAAAGCATTAACTCATAATCACATTTCCTCATCCCATACTACTGGGATGATTCTGCTACCATCATCGTTGTATAAAGTTGGCTTGGATGCTGAAAGTAAAGAGGCAAGTTACCTGCCAGTTGCTATGTATTAATTTATAAACATCGATTTTTTTGTAATTACATTGAATTAACACTTGCTTTTTGCAGGCTACTTCAAACAGTCTTTCTGGAGTTTCTTTTGATAAAGAGTTGGCTGAAAGGGTCTTCCAAAGAATTGAATCCCTTATTTCTCAGGTAGCTTAATTCTACTATTACTAACTATTATTTCCTGTGGTCTGGTGATTTTGCGAGGTTGAATCTACTGGCCTTTATTTTCACATTTCAGACCACTGGCTCTCTTGCAAAACGATGTAGAAGATTCCTGGAGGATAGCTTACAGTCAAATGTTGTAAAGCGCAATACAGTGCACATGGATGTGTGCAACCAGGTTGATTCATTAAGAAGTGGTGGAAAAGAAGATGGGGCGAATTTTTATGCGCAAGGAGCAGAAAACAATAAAACATCAAGGCTGCAGGCCAGTACAAGAAGAACAAATAAGCTGGAGCTGTCATCCATTGATCCTGGATCAAGTAGATTGTTTAATGAGCATTCTGCTGTCAATGAGAATGACGAAGGTGCACTCAGAGGCACTGGATTAAATCCCGAAAAGAATATTTCATCGTCTTGTGATTCTGTAACCACAAAGTGTTCATTGTCTCCACAACTTTTAGTCCCGGAGGAATATCATACAAACTGTGGTTTACTTGAAGAGAATGATAGGGAAAAAATGCACAGCAGTTATGCTGCTGAACCTTTCAGATTATCCAAGACCAATCATAAAAACTATTGCAACTTGAAGGTATGTAAATAAAATCTGGATCTGGAAAAGAATAATTATTCTGCACATTTCTCCTTTCAACTGACCATTGCTTTGGGAATTCATAGGAAACCAGGGATGATGATGTGGTATCTATTGGGCAGCGTATCAAAGTTTGGTCACCCATAGAGGAATGGTGAGGATCAACAATGGGATTCATATTCCTGACATTTTAAGTAGTTTTTTTATATAAAAAAATTATGATTTTGTGGTGGTCCTTTCCAGTTTCTATTCGGGCATTGTTGATGGGTTCAATTCTCAAAACGGCACTCATAAGGTGAATTGCTGAAATTTTTGGTCAGTTATGAAGGATCTATTTCACTTTTTGGCATAAATTTTCCCTCTGTAATTTCGTTATTTTCTACTTGATTAGTTTGTATTGTTACTAGAGCATTCATATTATTAATCTTCGAAATTCATGCATACATATATGCATAAACACACATAAATGCCTACATATGTACATACATGCATCTATGTCTGTGTGTGTGTGTGTGTGTGTGCGTGCTTGTGTGCATGGTGCGTGCAGGCATGCGCGCGTGTGTTTTTGCACATTTTAGATTAGAATCTGACTGCATCACACTCCTTTGGTTGGAGGAAATGCATCCTTGAGTTTTTGTTGGGAAAATTTTTTCCAGATCTTGTTTTCTTATAAAATTAAGAATTTGTTAAGAAAATATTTCATCATTGATGAACTTGGTGATCTTCAATTTTTTGAAACTATTGTCCCTTAATTTAGCATCCTTGAAGTCAACCTAATGAAATCAACAATCATTCATTTTGACTTATTTGTATTGAGTTGTGGATTCAATAGTTACGATTTTTGATAATGGACTTTGGATGCTCATTGCAATTGGGATTGTTAGACCTTTGCTTGCCTTGGCGAGAGGATCAGAAATGACAGCCTTTTCTTTTTTACTTATTTGGTGATATATTTTTGGCAAAGAAATTAACTTTCGGGGAGTATCTTTTATACTTTGTTGGTGACATGAGCAATCTTGAAATGCTGTGCTAGTAAATTGATTCATTGAACATCCTTTCTATATGAATATGCATTATAGTGACTCAGATCTCACTTGGGGGCATTTTTAGTCTTTTTCTAATCTTTTAAACAATTATATTATATTAATTAAAAAGCTTGTTTGGCTTAAGAATCAAATTTGATATAAATTGAATCTTAAGTTAGGTCCAATGAATTAGGTTCTTAGTCCATTAGGGAGTTGAGGGATGTTTTAGTGAAAATGCTTTAAGCAAGAGATGAGAGAATTTAATTATAATCCTAATATGCATATTGTTATATTAGGGATAAAATTGAGGAGAGTAAGTTAAAGTGGTTGGACATTTAAAGCAAACTCTTAGTAATGCACCTATAAGAAGGTGTGAGAAGATGTATAGTGAAGGGCCTAAGAGATGAAGAGGAAGACCTAAAAAGATATGGATGGAGTTAAAATAACATGATTTACGTAAACATAAATTAACTGAAGATATGATTTTGACAGAATGGGATGGGAAAACAATATTCATGTTGCCGACCCCACTTTGGTGGGAACTGGCATATGTTGATGATACATTATTTCTATATATTGAAAAACTTTGGACATCCAACCTTGGGAAGAATTCTGGACATGTGGTGCTATGGAAAGAGGAGACAACTGGTTGATTTGACATTAGAACTTGGATTTCATGAATATAAACAAGGGAAAAACTTATACGAATAAAAAGTGAGTGAATTCACAACATTTGTTCTGTTTGAAAACTTTAGATTGTAGGATTTGGTTGCCAGAATTTTAATTTTATCTTTTTGTTGTTATCATTGTATCTGTAGAAAATGATGAATGTAAAATTCTGAAAGTGAAAAACTTCTACGAATAAAAAGTGAGCGAATTCACAACATTTGTTCTGTTTGAAAACTTTAGATTGTAGGATTTGGTTGCCAGAATTTTAATTTTATCTTTCGTTGTTATCATTGTATCTGTAGAAGATGATGAATGTAAAAATCTGAATGTTTCTTGTGTTAAAATGAATATGATAGCTTGTTTGAAGGATTTCGGGATCTACAGGAACTTGTTTAGGTTAGTTTTCTGAATTAATAAGTTTTAATGGGAAGATTTATATATAAAGAACTATAAAAATTCATGCTAAAAAATTTATAAATTTTTATTGTCTCTAGAATCATGATTTGGTGGAAGAAACCTTAAATCTTTTGGTGTCCTATAAAATGTGAAGCTAATATAGTTTTCTAAAAGTCATGATGTGGCTCTTGAATTTTTGTCTTTCATAAGAGAATATCATTCTTAAATGAAAAGAGGTCATGTTTGAAAAATCTTGAAATGATGAATATTGTTCTTGAACAATCTTGGTTGTCATGATGGATCTTGAATCTTTAATAATTAAAGATTGATTTTTAACATTCTTGGATTATCTTGGATCATCTACTAATTAATATCTTAGATGATTCTTGAATAGTTCTTGATTTTTTGAATCATTAATATTTAAAGCTTAAGTTTTTTACATTCTTGGATAATTTTTGGATGATCTTGGATTATCTATAGTAAATCTTGAAGATTAAATATTTGGATCTAAATTTTCAATGTATCTAATTAAAAAGAATATTAACAAGTGTTGACAAAATTTTGGGGAACCACAAATTAATGCAATATGTTCAATGCCATAGTCCCAATTGTTCCTCTGATTGGCTTTAGGGCACCCATAAGTCAAATCATGATCCTTAAATCTCTAAGTTAACTTGATATTCTATAGAATGTTAAAGAAAACCTAAAGATTTAAGGTTGCTGTGCGCACGTGATCTCGCACGACGAGGCGCATGCAGGATGGATGCGCCTCATCGTGCGAGATCACGTGCGTGCGCACAGTTTCTTTTTCCGGATCATGATTCAAGAAAATGAAAATTTATAGAATTCTATTAGCACAAATTTCATACATTTTTTAATTAATATTTTGATTAAGTCCCATTAATTCCTTATATCCTAACCTAACCATGTTCCTATAAATTCGGAAATCATTGGGGCAACCCATTAATCTGATTTAACGCAGGAAAATGTTTTGATTTTGACATTTATCATTTCCTATCGATAAAACAATAACAGCTGAAGATAGAAGTAGAAATTCCAGCCACCAAATCCCAGAATCTAAAATTTGCAAGCAGAAACAAGGCTATGAATCCAACTACCTTTGATTTACAGAAATTCCTCCTTTGTTGATCTTCATTAAATCCAAGATTTGATGTGAAATCAAGCGGTTTTTCTCCCCTTCTCATAGCACCACATGCCTAGAAATTCTTCCCCAGGTTGGACGTCCAAAATTTCTCAAAATGTAATTATACGAATAGAAAATAATAATTGGGAGAAAAATTTGGATTATTATTATGGTTTCTCCTATTATCATTTTTTACTAAAATATCCCTCATCTCCCTAATAGGCTAAGAACCTAATTAAGATCCAGTCTATATCTAATTGGATTCTTAAGCCCGACAAGGCTTTTTAATTAATATTTTCCAATGGAATATCAAAATGGAATTTTTTTCATTTTCAGTTTTGGTGCCCTCTGAAGCATCATCAAACTTCATGAACTTAATTGCTTATTTGACAATGTTCAGGTCCATTACCAGTCTGTGCCTCCTGGGACCTTGTTTCAACGGGACTTGCACCTAATGTTATCAATTGCTAAGGTGGAGGCTAAGCACGGGGCAAGCTGTTGCCTAGGTGATTGGGAATATGATTAAGTCCTCCATCTACATGACAGCTTCTCAGGCAAAAAAAAAAAAAAATGCTTTGTTGAATAACTCACATCTGTAGCATGTACAGATGCATAATGTGAACTAATTTGAAAAAAGAGAATAAATAATTAATATAATTCCTTATACATTGCCTAATGTGATGAACAATCACATAATTAATTTACTAAGGTTTAAATGAAGTAAAATCCAACCAGGAAATCAGACATCTTTTGACACCTGTATTAATAGTTGTACATTGCCCAAAACTGACAAAAATTTTAGTTAAATTGATTGCAGTAAGATAAAAAATGAAAAACATGAAACCACGAAAAGTAGTAAGATGCTACTGTGTTAAGTTATTGATATTTAAATTTTAGTTTTTTGAAATATATATCATACAAATCAAGGAAAATTTGAAAAGAATTACCAAGGAAGACATAGGAGAGAAAAGGGAGAGAGGTGCATTTCTCGTGAAAGAAAATAATAAGAAAAGAAAAAGGGGCAGAGAAGAGGAGCAAAGAGAGAGAGTGGGTAAGAGGGAGGGAGGGAGGGAGAGAGAGCGAGAGCGAGAGCGAGAGAGAGAGAGAGAGAGAGAGATAGTTTCACATGAAAAGAAATAGTGACAACTATGGGATAGAATAGAAGAGAAGGAAGTGAGGGTGACAATGGAATGCATTGTTTGGAGACTTCATGCGTCTCTCTAATTGATGAAAGCTTTAACAAACCCTAATCAGTTTACATATGTAATGAGTCTAATGACTAATATCAGCCCCATTACCAACACAAAAAGTAAATAATTAATTGCTTGAGTCAAATAGGCGAGTTGGTATTCACCATGTTGCCTGGGAATCTAGTTGGTTATGTGGACACATTTGTCTGGGCTACCACTGCTTCATATTCTGAAAAGAAAAATGGAAAAATTCCTGGTTACTTAGTTGACCTGCCTAGGGTTACTAAGTTAGCACCTTTGACAGCATTGACTGCATTAGGTTAGAAGCTTTGTAATAAAATTTTCTTATGTTTAAATACTTTCACTTATCTTCAATCTACAAAACTCATTAATTAATTTCATGTTAATTGAATGAGTTGTTGGCAAACTGATTGATAAAATTTGTCATTATTAGTTTCTCGTAGCGTATTGATTTCTATATATATATATATAATGATTTATTATTGTCTAGAAAATGAATAAATATTAATTATTACGAAATATGATAGCAACAACACCTAACAATAGCTTAGAAATTACAGATCATGTATCAATTTCACATGATTTAATTAGGTTAAAAATTACAAAAAATACTTTTCTTACAGCAACAAAATGCTTGAACAAAGGAGTAGAGAAAAAAAAGAGAGAAACATTGCCAAAACACATGTTGATAATTTAAAACGTTGCAATGAGAATGTGAAAGCGAAAGAAATCTTAAAGATTTTTCATATAGATTTTTACATGGTTTGACTTTGTGCTACATTCATAGGAGAGTATAAGGTTTTTTTTTTTTTCCCAAGAAATAAATATGAATGCTACCTAAATTTCCAATTTCCAGTTACAATCCTAGCCCAGTACATTAGGAAAAATTCCCAATATATTCGTACTATACCATGACATAGTATGATGATATATATATATAGATATGTATGTGTAATGATTTATTATTGTCTAGAAAATGAATAAATATTAATTATTACGAAATATGATAGCAACAACACCTAACAATAACTTAGAGCTAATTACGCATCATATATCAATTTCACATGACTTAATTAGGTTAAAAATTACAAAAAATAGTTCTGTCTTAAGTAGGATGAATAGGGGTACTACCTATATTTCCAATTCTCAGTTACAATCCTAGCCCGGTACATTAGGAAAAATTCCCAATATATTTTTACTATACCATGTCATAGTATGATGATATTGATATATATAATCATGATCGTACCTTTGATACTCATCCTCACCAATGTTCGCCAATATACCCATGGATGGATATCAAGGATAATCAACAATAATAGTAGCTACAACATTTTTTTTCCGATAATTTTAAGAATTAAAAAAAAATATATCCCTTAAGCACCATTATGCCTCATTAATAACTTAAATTACAGATTAAATTCATCAATAAATTCGTTGCACTTTCTCATTTTTTGAACATCTATTTACTTTTTGAGAACCAATAATGATTATATAAACAGTTAGTAGTCAATCATTATGTGAATTATTGATCACAAGAACCTAGTTATTTTTCTTGATGCATGAGATAAATTATGTATTAATTGTGTGTGCTATAAATATTTGTTTAAAATTGTATTATATATGTTTAAAAATAATGATACCCCCAAATACACTGGGTATCTCTTACAAAGGACTATAAATTAGTTTTTGTCCCACTGAAGTAAGATCTTGGGAGGCAGGGACTGAAAGTAGACCTAACCTTTGGCGTTTTTGCACAAAGTGGTTGCACTTTGACTAAATCCATGTTCTTACACTGGCAGCCTAAAATTTTTACGATTACACTATCAGGTCTCTCTTTCATTTATATAATTTATACATGATTTCATTGTACTCTAAGGGATGAAAATCAAAAGGTGCATTTTTTCAAGAATATTAGGTATTCGTCCTTTCTAAAACTCATGTAGAAACATCAAATAGATGCACCAACATGCATTTTCAACCTATATTTAATATCGATTAATGTAAACAAACTGTATTTAAATGAAAGTATGTGCAAGTGTACAATATAACCAAAAATCCTAAATTGGTAGTATTAGTGGAAAAATGAATTCAAGGCTTGCTATCCATTTGGTCAGTATTATTTCAAGAAAAATGTTGATAATTTCAACAATATTTATACTGTCGAATTTGAAGACATTTCCTATATCAGTCGTGATTTTGAGATATTAGCTACATTTTCATTTGAAATATCATCAATATCGTGTAGAAATTTAGCTATTATCTTTTATGGCAGTGTTTACAATTTGTCGGCAAGCTGCAGCATGGCAACGATAAGTCACCTTTGAAGGCCTGAGTGATACGATAGTCTTAGATCAGTCAAAACCTTTTTTTTTTGTTGCAATTTGACCACTTGAAATACTCATAACTAAGAGATATTTTATCAAGAAATAACCATGTTTGCAAAACATACCAAAAGGGGAAAATTGTGAAAATAACAAAAAAGGGCGCTTTAATTGGAGCATAAGAAACACTAGTAAGTAAGACCCTAAAATTCATAATTGTTTATTTAAACGAATTGTCAAACTTTTGATGGCTTAAAACATTAAAATCTTAATCAAATGGCAGAGATAGCTAATGTAAGACTTGAATCGATCTTTCCAATGAGTTAATAATAGGTTAAAACTCAGAGATAAGTATTACAGAAGCTGACTACATCATAAACATAGATTGAGTTTAGAGATACTTCGAAGGGTTAGGTATGAAATGAAGAGTTCCAATAGCGATTGATAGTGGGCAAATTGGAGATATGATAATGAGATGGAGTTAACGCGGTTTTACCAGATTGAACAAAGATCCAAGGGTCAATTAGGTGCTGAAGGTGCTTATTGTAGGTTAAAAAGGACTGGAAGAAAAACAAAAAGGACTTGGATGGAATCAGTCCAAAATGACATAATTCCACATTTTTTACTAAAAAGATGGTTTTTGACATATTGGAGTATTGGACTCGTACTGTCAACCAAACTAGTTGGGACAAGTTATTTTCCTTTTTTCATTTTGCTGATAATAACACTACCCCGAAATATTAAAAAGTAAGACATGTAAAATCATTAAATTGAAAAAATAAAATATTCAATTATCTGCTACATGGAAGCATGAATTTAGCTCAATCTATACATCTATTATGTGAAAATATATAAACACGAGAAAACAATATGAGACTGAATAACTCTATGAAAGAAATAACACTTCTTGGAAAACAAAAATTAGAAAATGCAAATCAGACACAGGTGCGTGGATTTGGTTGAAAACCAGCATGTCTGTGATGTGAAATCACATGAACATCAAGTAAATACAAAAACAGTGAAGCTTCATCGGTAGTAACCACCTCAAGATGGAATATAAAAAATTTTCAACTAGCTGGTGAATTGGTTTAGAAAGGTTCATGGAGCCTCCTAACTGCTTCTTGTACAGATTGCATATGTATAGGCCTTTGGATACCCCTTCTGTTAGTTTGTGAGCCCAAGGCTTCTTCAATATTCTTCAGAAAAGAGCAAGCAGTAGTAAATCATATCAAACTGCAATAATATTCTAACAAACTGAGAGATTTTCAATCCTTGTCAACTTTGGGTGAGAGTTGGAGATAGACATGTAAGATCTTATTCGTCTTCTTTTTTCTTGATGTTATAAAAGATAAATTTATATTTTAACAGTTTGTGTATGTAACACCTTATCATTGATATGACTATTATTTTTTTAGCATTAGCTTCTTATGTTAGATTAACTTTTATACCTTTTTGTACATCTATTTCAAACCTTCAACTTTATTTCAGAAAATGATGCTTTTTTTTTATTTATAAAAATACAATATTATCTTCCATGTATTATAATGTATATATGGTTGCATCAAGTTCATCAACTTTTGATGTTGCAGCCTTTAAGTGATAACTGAATTTGCCCTTCAACTTCTTTCAAATCCAAATCAGGACCATGTTTGGCTGGGAATTATCAAGGCAATGTTTTTAAGATGAAATGCACTCTCTCCATTAGTTTTTTATTAACTTACTAAATGATATGTAAAAAGTTGATCACTAAATCATTGAAGTATATAAAGGTGAGAACTCAATAAACTAAATGTATCAGCACTGCAAGAAGTCAAAAGTGAAGAGTTTTTTTTTATGAATCTGCTTAAACCATTACCAATCTTCTTTGATGACCTCTTGATTCGGTACCATAGTGCAACTGATGAATGACATTCTTCAACCATTCCATAATTTATGAGTGATCCATGATGTTGTGACTTTATCAGATGGAAAATTTATAAATATGCTTTCACCAACAGCAAACTCTATCATAAAATTCAAAAGATACATCTTATTACTAAATTTGTTTATTTCTATTGTAAGAGTAATTTGTTTGGCCATGGAGTTGTTTCTCCAAACCATCAAGCTTTTATTTCCTCTAGTTCCTTGGTACTGTCTAATTGTTTCCTTGATTAAAACTTTTGTTCTGTCTCTAATATTTAATTGTTTTGTCACTTAGGGTTGAACCATTCTATAGATAATTTCTTATCTTGTTTTTCCCTTTATTTCCATCTGTAAATCTTATGATTCCAGATCTGTCATAATAGGGAACATTTTTCTTTTCTTGTTTCTCTTCTTCTACAATTTGTGTGGTCTCTTCAAGCATATGTTATTTCTTGTTGATAATATGAATTGTGATTATTTTTTTTCCTTTTTATTTGAAGATTTCTCTCCAGCTAAGATACTGAAAATGTACATCCTTTAACTTTAATTGACTTGTTTTAGTAACTCTTGCAAGAATGCCTATGGTCTAATAATAATGATGTTTGTAATTGAAAGATCATCTATGACAATGGGGAAGTTGAATTATTACACTTGGAAAGCGAGAACTGGGAGGCTTTAAGCTATGCTTCCATGCCTGAAACGGTATGATTAAAATAATGGGTTCATTTTGCATGCTAGATTGTTGACTGACAGGAATATTGTATTAATACAGGAGATGAAAAAATTTGATACATGGCATTGGTGAGTGATTAACACTTCATACTTATCATAATATCCGGAAGACCTGGTATGGTGACCTATGTTGCAGCACTGTGACATGATATATATTTATATTTTTCTGGCTGTCTTCATTGTTTTGTAAATTGGATGTTTGACTTGCACTAAAGTATCCTATGTTGCAGCAGCAACAGATCTTCTTTTTATCTTTTTCCTTTTAAATTTTTTGTTCCATTATTGCATCTGGTAGAATGCGAATCAATTAAATGAAGATGAATGCTAGTTCTTTACCCTGCAGTATCAAATAGTTCAACCCAAGTGTGTGAGAATTTGAATCCAGCATTAATTTTGTTTGGACAATTTTCTTAAAACAGGTGACTCTGAAACAGCCTTAGAATCGCTAATTAATATGTATAAGTGAAATTAAGTTTCTAAGCCAATCACAAAGTACAGTAAGAATTTCTACTTTGACACAGATTTTACAATCTTTTCAGTGTAACTGTATCACAATTAATGACTCTGGTTATTGCAAAAAAGAATATTGGAAAATTAATGAAGGATTATTTTGCCTATTATGTTAGAATCATTAATTCTTGGAACTTATCTATTTCCACTCGAACTGAGAAAGTTATACAACTTCATAAATACCTCGTGCACTGCGCTACACAATTTAGGATGCATGCCAAGCTAGTTCTTATAATGATATTTGGGTTCAGATTCATGTACCCAAATATCACCATTTACCCAAATATGTTGTATGGAGTTCAATATAATGCATGATAGATTTCTATGACCATCTACGTTTTAATTTATGGCTTAATTCCTTTAATTTTATCAAATACATGAGTTCACTATAATGCATGATAGATTTCTTACATGTTCTTGTTTTGGCTGCAAGAATTGAACATATCTTTCTGCTTTTTAGGAAATATCAGGAAAGCCATGGAAAAGCAGAGTCTTCTCATTGGTTAGAAATAATTATTCCACTTTTCTTTTTCCCTCTATGTAGAATCCCTTTTTTATTACTCTTGCAATTGTTTCTACTTGTTATATGATTTAAAGTAATGTAGATTGAACTCAAAAAGGACATGTTGCAGTGGTAAAGGGGTGAATGACTCCATATTCAGTCAGGAAAGTTTTGATATTTATGGAGATAAAGCTGCCCAAAGGAAAGCCATACTAAATGGAGGGAAAGAAAATGTTGGCTGTGGAAAATTTTCTTCCTGTGCAGGTTAAATTCTATAACAGAAATTATTATTTTTGGTTCTATTGGTCCATAGCACTGTTAAGAAAAATTTGGGCTAATTTTTAGCCCGGTGAGCTGCAATGTTAATTGTCGTTTCCAGTTTTCATGGTATCTGTTAGCTATCAAAAGGAAGTTCCATTCATTTGTGAACTTAACCCACTCCAAAAGTGATATGCATTACAATCTGGTTGTTCTAGAATTCTTTACTATGTCCTGAAATTTAGTGGTTCTTACACTGTATCCTAATTGTTTGTAGCACTGTGAACTCTGAAATGAACTTATTAGCTTGTGATGTGTAAAATGCATCAGCATGGAAGGGTTTTGGTGTATCTTCTTTTTCCATTGCAAATACTGATTCCTACTAATGGCTGATGCATATCCTGAAAGCATGTTCCCAGATGTAGTTCTTGGGGCTGCACTGGAGCCTAAATTAGCAGATTAAGATATTGTTGACCAGTGTAAAAATTTGATTAGTTGCATATAACATTAATCATGAACCATTTTCCTGTTCTCCAGAAACAATATGTTGTAGTGGAATCTGGCTGCAAGAATAATTGAGAAAGGATAGCTAGGGTGTTGTCCATAAATGACATGCTGTAGTGATGCTATGTCAGAGTCATAAGTAGCCAAGGGTTATGTCAAAATGGATGAACATGAGTAAAAATGCTAGTCCAAGAAAGGAGGATTCCCCTAATCAAAATATGGGAATTTCAAGAGGAAAGAGGTTAGAATCGGTAGATGTGATGAAGGGAAGGAAAACTAATATAACGTGTCTACAGTAGCCTAAATGGAAAAGAGACTAAGCTGAAGAAGTTAATGAATATAAGATCTGGTATAAAAGGTAGCCGTAAAAAGTGCACAACAATTATGGTCAAAAAGGACGGAATGGAATAAGAATTATGATAGATGATAAGTTAAGGTACTCTTCATATCGTTAGTGCTGATGGACTTCGGTTAGGACTAAAAAAGCACAATTTTGTGAAGAAGAGGATGGTGGAGTTCAAAAATTGGATTGTTATGCAATCAATAAGTTCCTCTCAAACTGAAAAGGAAAATTTCACAACCATTGTTCTGAAAGGCCTACGACTTATGGACACTTCTTAAGTACTTAACATTTAGGATCATAGAGAATGTGGTGTGCCACTTATGTGGATGACCTACCTTGTCCCCTACCCTTCCCTCGCTTGCCTCATGGGCTTATCTTGTCTGTACTGTATTGATAAGGCCAAAAAATTAGGAAGATAAGTGAAAGTAGAGTTTTAATGTGTCAAGGAAACTCGAGCAACAGATTGGTTATCTTTGAGGCTTACCATCCTCCCAATAGTTAAAGCATTATAATTCTCCATTCACTCATGGCTCCTTTATAATATTCTTTTTACGACTGTAAAAGACACCACCACGAACCATAAAATTACTCCCTAGAAAATAGCATAGACGCCCTAATTAACAGCCACCATGATGACTCAACTTGCTAAAGAAAAGATAATGCACCTAAACCAACTAAACACAATTCCACGATGACACATCTAGCTAAAAGAATTACAAAAGATAAATCCAACACAATCTCATGATATCCTTCAACATCCAAAGCATGACTTCCTTATCATAACATTTCAATTCCGAAATTTTAATGTATTATTCAAATATGTACATGTACTATAATGCCCCTAACAACCTATCTTTCCATTCTCTTCTTGGCTTGACAATCCACCAGATGGTACTCTATCAAGGGATCCTTTGAAAAAGACATTTAAATATAGAGCCCTTGATATGGCTAATCTGAATGTGTTTTAGCCTCAAAGATTAGGTCCTAGATATCCAAGGAATAAATGTTGCTGAATTACCTCCGACAATTAATGTCAAGACACCAATTCCTTTGGCTCTTCTGAACCAGTTATGAGAGCATCCCCCTACCTAACAGGCCCTCAGAATTAACCATTTGTCCATGATGATATCAAAAAAATGCCTCCAATCATAGAATGCATTGGGTTCCTCTGAAAAGAACCATCAGTTTCATGACTACACCACAAGAGATCTCAATAGACAATGATGAGGATGCGCTGATAATGTGTAAATTAGTCTCTCATTATGTGAACTCATCCCTGATGTAAGCTAACTGAGCAGTGTGCAAAATACTCTTTGTACAATGTGAAAGGTTGCTGTCCCTGAATCAACAGTAGATCCATCTATTCTTCTCCCACAATAACTCCTGAAGGATAGAATGAATATGACACAGATTGATAAATCTTCCTCTGAGCTTGCCTTCTAAAACTCCATATATGCTTTCATCAGAGGTGATGAAGGAATATGTGATGTGCCATATTCTGGGAAATGGTGGTACAATTTTTGGAAAGCGGCATCCAGACACAATACTAAAAACCGCCAGAATCAAAATACACATATACACAGAAATAATGCTGGGAGAGATTAATCAACTCCCAAAAATGAACACCAGGATGTCAGGAACCACAAAAGAGATAAATAGAAGCTGTGTAAGTTATAAAGCAAGATCCACGTCACTGACCCCACTTTGGTGGGAACTGGTTTATGTTGATGATGATGATGATATATGTTTTTCAATAATAAATGTCAAGAACAAGGCAGATTGAGATTTTTTTTTATTAGATGCATTTTGTGTTGATAAAGGAAATCAATCAATCAATAGTCAAATGCCTCATCTAACTAGTTAAGGTCAGCAACTTAAATCTCATTTCTCCATTCCAATCTGTCAAAACCTCAGATTTAGTCAAATGCCTCATGTAGTTAAGGTCAGCAACATAAAATCTCATTTCTCCATCCCGATCTGTCAAAACCACAGATTTAGTTAGCTTAAAGATATTCAGATCCTTTCTAATTGATTCAATCCCTATTCCTTTTTGTTTTCCGTTATCCCATTAGATCTTTCAATGAGTTGCCTTCATACCTTCTCACAAGTGCCTCCCTAGGTTTTCAATTTACAAGCCCAGCCAATGCAGCCATCCTAACCTACTCTATGTTACCTTGTCACTTATTTGGATGACTCCTAGCTACTTTTGAATATGTTCATTCCTCATCTCATGCTTCCCAGTCTTCCAACACATCCATTTCAACATCTGCATTTAAGCAACGGTCAAAATATGCATATTCTGCTTTTTTGTTGCCCAGCTTTCATATACATACATCAAAACAGCCTAATGGCCATCTTATGAAATTCTTATTTAAGTTTGAGTGGAACATATCAATAACATTACACACCAGAATTGCCTTTTTACTTGATCCTTCCAGCTCTAATTTTATGTTCATCAATATCTCCCTCCTTGTGAATTATTGTTTCATGATAACAAAATTGATTACTTTTAAGAATTGTACTGATAAGGAAATGTATGCCAATTTACTTATATGATGGATTGGAACACTGAACTTTTGGATCAGGTAGATTAAAACCACAAAAGTTTAGAGAAACCAATTTTTTGGGAAATGTATTGATAAAGTAAATGTATGCCAATTCACTTGAACATAAAATATTCAATCCTCTAATAATTATGTGTTATTGGAAGGCTGATCTACATTTTGCTACAAAAAGTTAATTTTTCAAAAACTTTAGTTAAAGACATAGTTTAGCAATGTAATTTTATTAGCTTCACATGTTTGATAAATAAAATAATTATTTTATGAAATTGTAACTTAATTTTTCAACATCTTAATCTAACAAATATATTGAAAACTAAAATCTATTTTCTACGTGAAAATAGAAAACAAAGAAACTTAAAATTTTTAACCAAAATATTCAAAAATACTGATTTTTAATATAAAGTTAATCAAATAATGATTAGCAGGAATATTGTTCAAGGTTGATATAAAATTAATATTTATTGATGAACATAATTGCTAATGAAAAGTTCAGAAAATCCATTAGTTATTTAAAAAAAATTCTGCTTTCATTTTATGCATATATATCAACTTATTAAATTTCACTTTTGATTTTAAAATCTTATATATATACATAATTGTTTCAATGTGTATAATAATTCTTTCTTTGCTTCCCTAAACATGCATTATTTGACTAATATGATTATTTTATGCAATTGTTTGAGTTATTTAGCTGTGGAAATATTTTGAAAAATATCATTATATATATATATATAGAAAATTGTTTCAATGTGTGTACTAATTCTTTCTTTGCTTCCCTAAACATGCATTATTTGACTAATATGATTGTTCTATGCAATGTTTTGAGTTATTTAGCTGTGGACATATTTTGAAAAATATCATCCCATCAAAGTTACATTCAAAATCTCTCTTTTCTTGTTTTCTTTGTTTCATAAATATTTTGGCAATATCTATATTTCCTTGATATATCAAGTAGTATTTCCCCATTTTCCTAAGTGGTCATATGTATAGGAATATCAATATTTAAAACTGTTGTTTCGATTTTATATTTTTGGTCATATATCTCATCTAAGTTACTCTCATGTGTTTCTAAATTGATATGTGAAATTGTTTTCACTATTAATTTGAGGTCATTTAGGTGGATCTAATAGAATGACTGGATTGAAACTTGGTTGAATACGTTTTGATGGAATGGATGTATGGAAATACATACACAAATGCGCACACACATAGTACATACAAACCATTGCTTTGAATGGTTATGGGTCTATGTTACAGCATTCTTCTGTCAATATATTGACTTTATGATAAATATGAAATCTCTTTTAGGCACACCGAAGGGAAAGAAGGGACGAAAAAACCAAATTTCCGTAAACACATCGTCTTCAGAAATTATCAATGTGGATGAGGATGCTGTAAGATCTAGCTACTTATTAGTCATTTCTTTTATTTCTGAAGCTACAAAGATTAATGAATATAACTTCATTTGATTCAGATTTCTCGAAGAACTAGAAGTCGTAAAAGTTGACTGGTCTTGGCTCTTCAAATAGCTGGAAGTGGAGCCAAAATTTACTCGGACCACCTGTCGTAAACACTAAATGTTGCTGTTAGCCTGTTACATTATGTACTGAAGTTGCCAAACTGGTGAAGAAAGCTGTCCATAAGTTAGTTTTTCTTTTTTGTTCTCCCTTTTACATGTATATGAGCCCAGTTTTTACATGTATACGTATAACAAAGCCTTAGACATGTATATTATTCCCACGTGATATATGAGACCTGTTGCAACAACCAAAAAAGCTGTTGTAATAAAATAAAAATGCATGTAACCCTGAATCTTTCTATCTATAATTTGGCTTTGCATTTTTGCGAAAGGCTAAAGCTTTGTTTGGATGTGCTTTTGATTTGCAAAGTAAAAAATCTATGCTATTAGTAAAGCAAACCCTGGAAATATTTCTTAGGATTATGGTTCTCTTTTTTTTATTCTCATAAATAGTCCATCGAAATGCCCAAAAGACTATATTATCTTAAATAAAACTACCCAATGCCTGAATTCTCAAAAAGACAATGCTATCCTAATAATCCAATGCCTATCTGATAAAAACTAAAACCTCACCTAAATTGATCCTTAACTGCCTAAATATGTGCGTGCTTTCGTGTCTTAGAAAGCAGAAAAAATATCTAGTTAACAATTTGTGAAGTATTTTACTTTTTAATGGAAGTAAAAAAGTAATTATTTTCTAAGCAAAAATTCAAAATCATTGCTTCTCAATAAAAATAAAAAATAAAAAATAGTACTTTTATGCTCTTCTTAAAAGTATTATAAAATTTTTACTTGTTTTTGGCTCTCTCGTGATGGCAACTTTTTGAAAAGAGATCCAAACGTAGCTTAAATTTATTTGGGAAATATGGAAAAGGGGTACCAATCTATTTACAAAAAAATGCTTGGAAAAGTCAATGGTCCAAAACATCTTACTTTTACAAAGTAATTGCCAATAAATCCAAAAACATTGTAGCTTAATATTTTATTCCTTAAATGTCCTACGAAGAATGTGATAGTATCTTATGATGATTGGACTGATATCCTTGTCATGTATCCAACGATTAACAATAGTACCTCATGAAGAATATGCTAATATCCTACGAAGTATTGATTAATCGTTTACTTGCTTGATTAATCGACTTTTTTGACCACTATTCTCATATGTATTCGATTAATTGACGGTTAATTGGCATTTTTTTTTGTAGAATATCATTTAAATGATCGTGGGATACTAGTGTTACCATTGTGGGCTAAAAGCCAAATCTTCCTACGATATTAGTTCAATCATAGTAGGATACTAGTACGTTCTTCATGAGATCATATTGTTATCATCCTTGGCTACAAACCAAGGATATTAGTCCAATCGTCACAATATACTAGCACGATCTTCGTGGAATACAACCATCTTTTTTTATAGGATATTAGTTGATTCAATGGTGGGATAAATGTAGGTGTTCTTTGTGGAATACTATTGTTATCATCGTTGGATACAAGTCAAGGATATCGATCCAATATCGTAAGATACTAACACGTTCTTCTTAGGGCATTTAGGCAATAGTGCATTAAGCTATAGTGTTTTTGAGCTTTGGAAAAAATATGATGTTTTTAGGACTGTTGACTTTTCCAAGCATTTTAATTTTTTTTTGGAAATAGGTTGAAAAAGTAGCTCCTTTCCATAATTTTAATTTCCCAATTTATTTTGTCCCAACTTGGACCTCATCACAAGATATCTAAGCAAACCATTTAATTCTTTGCGCTCTCATTGAAGTGTGATTGGATGATACGTGCTTAACCATTGCTCCAAAAGCCCCAAGGCTTATGAAGACTTTGTTGGTTAAGCACTTAACATTTAGGACCGTAACATTCCACTACACTTTCACTGCGAATGTCCATGGTGGTTCACTCTATCGACACTGACCCGATGGTAGCCTTTTCCCTCTTGACGGCTTTATTCATCTATTAGTATTCAATGACTTAACACTATGTCCATACATAATATTAAGGTATTTTAATCCAATCTATGAGTCGCCTCTTCCAAGACTCGAACCCGGGACATGACGGTTGGCTCTGATACCATTTGTTACGTGGAGCATACAACGGTTGTAAAGTTTTTGTTTTTGAAAATATAAAATAAAATTCCTTTCTTGGAAAAAAGCTCAACCGTTAGCAGCAAAAAATGCAATGAAAATTGATAAGGGAAAATTGGTTTTTAGTGATGTTTTTCAAAATAATTCAAATTCAGTCGGCCAATTTTTGATAATTGGTTTTTAGTGATATGTTTTAACATAATTGAGAGTCAGTGTTATTTTATTGTTTATGAAGAGTTTTTTTTCCAAAAATGCCCTCAAAAGACTTGCAAACTTCACTTATAACAAAATGAATGAAAAGGTTTTCAAAGTCTTTTCTGGGCATTTTCGAATGTGAATTTGCCACTGAATGTGCCGACTAAAAAGGTTCCTCAATTATGTAAAAAATTTTCCGATTGAATGTGAATTATGTTTAAAAAGTATCACTAAAAACCAATTAGCCCTATTTTTAACCGGCAGTGGCATTTTTAGCAAATATACACACTATTCCGGGCGGAAAGAGTAAATGCAACGGAAACTGGTCTTGACTCTTGACATGTTCGAAAATTTCTGTATGTCCCGCGCATCACAAATCTGAAGCTCCCAGTTCTTTCGCTCTCTCTCTCTCTCTCTCTCTCTCTCTCCTATCTTCAGACGAACTTCTTGGAGGGAATCAAGGTTTCGAAACCTTTACAGATTCTGCTGTGTACATTCTGTAGAACATTGTTTTACGCATTTCTATCTGAAGACCTGAAGTTCCGAAGGTCGATTCGAGGAGCTGTGATGTCTGCAGCTAAAGGAAGCGGGAAGAAGCGATCGAAGGACTCGGAAGCTCTGAAAACAGAGAAAATAAATGGTGACGAAGATGATTTCGACCTTGATCTTTCGAGGTAACCTTTTTGAATTATCTTTTGCGTTCCAACGCTTTGTTGTCCGCAGATCTGTTATAAAAATTGTTGAATTCCAGTGATATCAAAGGCATCATCTCGGCGCTGCATCAGATTAGAGAGAAGACGCAGAAAGACGGCCAAAAGAAGAATGAAGAGACGATTTCCTGGTAAATCTTTCTATTTCAATAAGATCTGAAGCAATTTTTACGGAATATCTGCGGTAATGTGGCAGTAACTGAAGATCTGTGCAGTTTGCTAATGAATATGAATTTAGATACCAATTCTATCTGGAAGTGACAATTGACTGTTGATTCAACAGCGAACTTCTAAGTTTTAGCTTACGATTGTATAATTTGTAGTATTGAATCAGGAAAACTTATATTCTGTCAGTTTCTTTGTCCTTTTTCAATAATGTGAAACATCTGCGAGTATAATTTGTACTATTGAATCAGGAAAACTTATATCAATAATTATTATTGCTCGCTACGTTAATGATGATGAAAACAATTGTTTAAGAACTCTGATTAATTAATAGAATAAAACAGAACCGTCAAAAGACGCAAAAATAAGTACTCAGAAAGCAGCAGAAGCAGTTACACTCCAACTGCAAATCAGACTAGATGAACTTATGATGTTAGCAGTGATAGAGACATGAAATAAATCTGATATGCTTAAGAATCGGTTTTGACCCTTCAGACTGAATACTTGGGTGGAGTATGGCTTCGCCGGTTGCCATAAAACAGCTACAAAATCATCTTCTAGCGAACATAATAAACTCATAGAATATGTATAAGGATCAGCTGGATTATGCGTATGTTGCCATGCCCAACCTGAACTGGATCTATCTGGCTTGATGCATATGCATGTGTGAGAAGCAACCATTTAACAAGCAAACCTCCTATGAACTCCTAATCTCCTAGCCACACCTAACCTGTTGGTTACTTTTCATATGTTTCTTATTCTTATTGAGTTCCAGTGGGTGTCAACTGCTACACTCCAAGAAGGGATTGGTGTGAAAACAATTGTAAGGCAACTGGAAGGTCAAATTTAGGGAAATTTATTTTGTTGTAAGTCATAAACAAAAAGTATGAATGAACAAGAAGTCGAATTGTTTTAAGTGCCCAGAAGCAAATGAAAATTTTTGTTGGTTAGCTTCCATGAATCTGTTGTGCCCTTCACCTTATCGCAGTAATGAAATATATCGTCTTTTTTAGTTTGGCCATGGTGATGGATTTTGTGTTTTCCTGCAATTATTGATTGATCAGGACGCTCCTGATCTTCTTCTTGTCGAAATGCTAATTTGGCTTGATATTCAACTAATAATGGTGGTTTGGTGGCAGTGTATCATCAGACATCAAGTCTATGCTTGATGATTCAAAATCAAAACTTGAAAAGGAAAGGTGAGCAGAGAGTATGTTTCCAAAGCTTTGGATGGTCAAAAATATTTTGAGTTGTATGTTTCCAAAGCTTTGGATGGTAAAAAATATTTTGAGTTTTGCTAATAATATTTCTTCATCTTAGAAGAAACAGTCCGGTTTTAAATAGCATTTGTTTTCCCACTGACAGGCAGAGCTTCATAAAGGCGCTTTCAAAGAGCTCAAAGGAGGTACGGAGTTCAGAAGTAACATGTTTTACTGTAGGATCGATTCTACTGATGGTATTAAAATAATAATTTCATTTTGGTTGTTTATTGCGTTCTATGATAAAATGAAATGCAGTGTGAAGGTGCCCTGAAGAATGAGTCTGCTAAGTTTCAAGCAGCATATGAGAAATTTAGCAAGGAGAAAGAAGAACATCGACAGGCTTTCAAAGGTATCTGGATAGCTGCAATAAATTCTTTGTTCTCTTGTCATTTTGAAAATCCATTGCCTTCGATTATACCGGCGACTGGAATACTAGATAGCCATCTATTTTTAATTGTTTATACGTTATCACAGTTTCTACATAAGGAATTTCACGAAGATTGAATGATCAATTAGAAGTTCAAAAATAAAATGTAAAATTTGTGGTAAACTTTTATTATCAACATGGTAAGTATAGACAAGTAGTCTAGAAGCCACTTCTTTTGATAGGCAAAAGCCCAAAAATGCTGCATGAACTTATAATCCAGACTGGAAATTCAGTTAAATTCTGGAAGAAACTTTGCCTGAAAATTCTTTGAATCTTATTTAAGAATTTTCAAAAAATTGTTCTTTTTCTTGCAGTTGGAATCTAAGTATTGCTAGTAATCATTTCAGTATAAATCATCTTTACTGCTGGCTTGAATCAATTTCTGAAATATTTGAAGTCATCCCCAATAATTGACCTGAGAAGTTTGGAGATTATCTGCTAATTGTTTGTGTTTATAGAAAAATAAGGATTACATCTTGGTTTTGTTCTCCAAGTTGACTTGAGACTTAAGTACACTGTGGTACAAAATTTCTCAGGGGACTTTCAAGCCTGAGGTTAAGAGTCAGGCAATTAGAACCTGAAGTGGCCTTCAAATCAAAACCTCACAACGATCTTGGTTTAAAACTGTGTTCTATGGTGCTAATTGCTATTGCTCTTTGACAGAGATATTTTCCAAATTTGAAGATGAGAAGGAACAATTGTTCATACGTTATGAACAACAGCGTAAGCAATAGAATGCTTTCCCATTTTTCAATTGAACTTGATTTGCCTGCAGCAGCATTAACTTGACAATTTGCCTCTAGGGAAGAGAGACAAGTCCTTGATTTCTGAATTAGAGAAATTCTGTGCTGATAAAATTGCTGCAGCAGAGGAGTCCCTAAAGAAGAAACAGAAGGTTAGCTAATCTTTTGCATTTACATATTAGTTTGCCTTAGAGTTGTTTTCTTTTGATTTCTTTCTATTCTTTTTTATTTTTTATTTTTTTGGATCAATGCAGGACGAGAAAACCTTCAGCCTTTTGCGGAAATCTCTAGGCTCATTTTTTGAAAGTGCCTCAGATGAAGACTTCCCACCTGATGATTGAAGTTTTCTTACAGCAAATATACATGGAACTAAGAGGCTGTATGGTATAACTTTTAAAAGTAGAAAAGTTAAAAAAAATACTACTTTGAAAAGTTATACCAACAGCCTCTAAAAGTCTTGTCATGTCTCTTGAAATTGTCTTGGGTGGACTTGGATGAACTCAGATGCTTTCCAAAAAATTCAAGTAAATCTCTTGCCCTAGCTTACTGTTGTCTGAGTTGGCATAATCTCGTGAGATCAACTTTCAGACTTTGGGTACTGTTGTAGCATCCACATGACTTTTACGTTACCATTAACGTTTACGGACGATTATTCATGGTTTCTCATTTTTCCATCAAATGTTCTAATTAATCGGCACCTAGTTAATTGTGGACCGGCGACTAATTGCATGATTTATGAATATCATCCTCTCTTCGGGTTTTGAGCTGTGAGTGCACAGTTAATCGCGAGGTTAATTGGCCTTTGGGAATCATAATCGCAAAGCCGTGATTAATCATGAGACAAATCGTGGAATTAATCAATGTTCAGTGATCAATGGACAGCCTAGCCATGGGTTAAGCGGAAAATGTGAGGTTAGTCTAAACGTGAGTTAATCGATGGAATGACCAATTTTTTGGAAAACCTTGAAATATTTGATTTTACATATTTCGGTTCATTTCTTTTGTTTTATGTTGTACTAAGCTTTTAAGTTTGATAATGATTGATTTACTATTTATTAGGGTAATCCAGGTGCTATGCGCTTAGTAAAAGAATTAGAAACAAAGAAGAGCCTTTTGGGAATAGATGTTATGCGGGCAATTAGTTATGATACTTGTATACGTGACAGTAACAAACCTTAGCATTCGAGTAAATTGGAAAAAATTAGGAGGCGTATTGGGTATAAAATGTCAGGTAGAAAACAAGGGGTTGGTTTTATATAATAGTATACTTATAAATGATGATTCAAATAATGATAATTTTAGTTTTGAATGGTTTATTGAGGATTCCACATGGCCTTTTCCAATTGCATACTCCAAATAGTAACTCATATTTCAAAATTATGCATGTATAATGGTTAATACATACTTAATCCTTATTAATTTTGGATTGTGAATATTTCGCCCCAATTAAATTGTGTGATAAGTATCTTCTCAGTATATGTTAACATTTTAGGTGTTGTTTGGCATTTATTTTAGGAACTCATTCCACAGCTTGGAATGGGTTCTAGAGCTTGGAATGAGTTTCAGTAGTAAACACGTGTTTGGTTCTATATTGGGAATGAGTTTTCTCCAAATGATTTTTATAAAATACACTGCAAGAAAGAATCATCCCATCACCCCCTTTTAGATTTTGAAGGCGAGCTTTGAAAAAGTACAGTCGCATACGTTTAATATCTATAAATTCTGAATGATATACCTAAAAACTTGTTTTAAAGAATTTTTTATATGGCAACGTATTTGTCATTTATGAAAACTTTTTTTAAGTTATAATATTAGCAAACTTGTAATATTTACAGTTTACACCCTCTAAAATAATGAATTCCTGGGGAATGGGTTCGATGGAGTCATTCCATATTTATAATGAATGCCAAATGATGCCTTATTGGCTAGTAACGGCCAAATAAATTGCTATTTGATCTCTCTCTCTTTATATATATATATGGTCTTTATTATCTAGTAGTTTGTGTGGATGCTTAATTCAAAATAATTAAATCATTTGAGCATATGAAGGTTAGTCAGTATAGATTGTAGCAACATGATTGTGATTTGTTTGCCATTGCAATATATTAAATTATGCAATTGGTATAACTTTGTAATATGTGGGTCCTCTGCCAATTTGCATTGAGAGGACATCCACTTGGTATGACTTGTGAGCATTGTGATTGGCATCACCGATTGCAGAGCATTGCCGAAGCTTGTTATCCTCCATGGCTGAGTTCAGTGATGGTTTTAGTAGATATGTGTGAACTGGAGAGTTGCAATCTTATGCAAAGATCCCGCAGGTGATTCAGCCGTAGAGACACTTGCCAACGGAAGCATAGCAACATACCTAATTAATCGGAAGAGAGGAAGAAGAAATAAACGATTGTTCATCGGGCTCTCATGCGAGACAATTGTCGGGTTGCTTCGGAAAAAAAGAAGGAAAATAACTTCTACTCGATTTTAGGGGAAGTTGTTTTCCCCTATTTTTAAGTCGATTAGAAAAATGTTTTCCATTAGTTTCAGTTTTCTCCTAAAATAAACAATTAGAAAATTTTAAAATTTCGGAAAAAAATTTTTTTTCCCATATTTTCAGGTGAAACAAACACATCCAAAAGGGGAAAAAAAACCTTCAATTTCATAATTTGCACAACTAGTAGATCATGGTAATACATATTATCATAGTAGTTAGAAGATAGTAATTTAAACCTCTCCTAATCTTAGTACAATATCTGGTATCTACTGAACATTTATGTCTACAAAACTTACTTCCATGGCTTCTTTGCAACTCTAAATCCAAATTAAAATAAATTTCGAATTATGATGTATGCCTTCAAGGCTACTTTGTCCTCCTATGCTTCTAGAATTATAAGACAAGCTCCAAATGATCTTTTACTATCTTATAAGGCCTAATTGAAAAATTCATATTGATTTTGCTTTGATATCCTTATACCATTTGAAATGTGTGGTGTGGATAATTTTCGATTAATCCATGATGACCATGCTGTTTTTGTGCCTTGTGTATCTCCTGTTTCCTATTACTATCGGAGCTTACAATGTTATATCAAAAGTTTGTCTCTTGGTTTCTTTTAACTATTACTGTTGATTCCATGCTAGATTGCATGCTATCTTTGGAATAAGAGAGAGAGAGAGAGAAGAAGAAGAAGAAGAAGAAGAAGAAGAAGAAGAAGAAGAAGAAGCAGAAATCATTCAATCAGCCACCTAAATTTTGACTGGAAAGCTATTTTGGCCGTAAAATTGCTATTTGTTGCTGGGGAAATAGACCATCAACTAAGGGCTTGAGTATATCTTTATATTTACACTAATCAAATGCTTATTCAGCGTATTCTAAAATGTTAGAGCCAAATTAACCCAAGTAGTTGGAAGATAGTAATTAAAATTTTTTAATTAGGGGAAAGAAAATAGCATTGTAAAATTTGTTTTTTACAATTAAAAAAAATATATTTTAATTAAAAAAAAATATTTTTATATGTTTTAATTAAAATTTATGTTTTGCCCCCTCTAAAATTTCTGGTTTGCCCCCCCAACTCATTGAAATTTTTATATTTAATGAGAACCTCCTCTAAAATTTCTGGTTTGTCCCTCCCAACTCATTGAAATTTCTATATTTTATGAGAAGTGTTAATTGAAATTTTTTTTTGTCCCCTCAGATTTGGAGTCCAGGTTCCGCCATTGCACACCCATAGTCAAACTTCCATCAATACTATACCAGAGATGCATTTATCTGTCATATACATTGTCGGATTCTATTTCTTCATTGTTATTCCTCTCTTTCCCCCTTCTTTTACTTATTATTGTGATTCATCGAAGACGATGTTGCTTTTCTACATATTAATTAAGCATCGGTAATTTTGACATCATCTGTAGCAATAAGGATGAGCTTCATTTGAACACTTCCAATGTCAATGTAAGTAGCCTTATGCCATGATATCGTCATGGCCCTCGCCCCAAATGTAGGACCCATTCTTAGGACATAGTCAATCTCGATAACTTCCATGCTGGTTGAAGGGTGTGCATGCCTATGATCACTTAAATTCTATCTACAAAGTGTCACAAAGGAAGCATGACCTCTACACCCTTTTTGTTGAAATTCAGTGACCAATGTAGAACCTCCTTTCAACATCATTAATGTCTTCCTCTCTTAGATGGAAAGGAATTCACTAAGAACAAGAAAGAGAACTCAAGTTCTTTCTCTTCTTCTTATGTTTCTTACACTGGGGAGATATTTATAGTGTAGAGGATGCGCAATCAAATAGATTGCCTGTAAATACATTAGTTTTATGTTGGGCAATAATAAAATGAAACCTTTTGAGCTTCTAAACACACGTGGCCTTCATTTTATATAGAAAAATCCATGTAAATTGCATTAATATTCTTTATATATTAATTTACTACTTCACCCTCACAAAAATTCTTTTTTCAACATAAAGTCCATTATCAAGTGGTAGATTATTCAATAACCTTTGGTTAGCATTATAATTTTAATCAAGAGTGTGTAGAGAATGGTTAATCCAACAGACTACCCATAAATACATTAGTTTTATGCTAAGCATTAATAGAATAAACAAAAGCCTTTTGAGCTTCTAAATTGAAATATTTTGATCTCCATCTTAGTAACTCATGTAGCCTTTATTCAGCATTGAAAAATCAATGAAAATTATATCATTATTCTTTATATGTTAATTGACTACTTCACCCTTGCAAAACATTTTTGTTTAGCATAAAATCTATTATTAGCAAGAGATAGATTATTCATAAACTTTTGGCTAGCATTGTGATTTTAACCAATAGGGTGTTAATAGGATAAACTGAAGAGATTGCTTACAAATACATCAATTTTTTGTTGAGAATTAGTAGGATACACTGGAGGTGCTTCAAAAATGAAATCCTTTGAGCTTCTTCTTATTAAATCATGTGGCGTTTATTATATATGGAAAAATTATTGTAAATTATATCATTGTCCTTTATATGTTACTAACTACTTTACACTTACAAAACATTTTTTTCAATATAAAATCCATCACCGAGTGATAGATTATTCAATAACTTTTGGGTGGCATTGTAATTTGTTAAGTATATATTGGCATTTGATGATGTGGAATTTTATCACGTATTAATCAGTTTTTATTTTATAATCAGAGGTACAATCTCTTACTTAGATTAACAGAGATTTGAATTAATCTTTATCTCTTAGATTATCTTTTAAATCTCTTAGATCTAAATTAATCTTTTAGATCTGAATTAATCTTTTAGATCTGAATTAATCTTTTAAATCTCTTAGATCTGAATTAATCTTTGAATTAATCTTTATCTCTTAGATTTGATATGTCTTATCTAATAGAGAGATATCTTTTAAACATTTCATGTAGAGTTTTTTGAATCTGAGAAATAGTTATGAGATATCTTGGTTGAGATTCTCTTATCTGTTGGAACAATATTCTCTTAGCTGTTATAACAATGTTACAGCAACTTAACTGTTCTGTTGAGTATTTTTCAAGATATATATTGCATGATGTTAGTTTGACAGAAACTTCAACTTCTTGGAAGTTCAAGAATAGATTTGCCAGAATCATTTTAGCTTATCATTCTTTGAATAAGATCTGGAAGTCTTCAAGAGAAGGCAACTGCAGATTGAAGGGAGTTCAATCATGCATGTATAAGTCGAGGGGAGCTCGCTGCACACAGTAGATTGAAGGGAGTTCAATCATGCTTAAGTCGAGGGGAGCTCACTGAACAAGATACTGAAGGAGATTCTACACATTTGTGACAAAATAAGAGTGGGAGTTTTTTATATGTGTAAGACCACATTGGTGTATGTAAGCTTTTTAATTTAGTGATTGTCCATCATTTGGACATGGTCCCGAGGATTAGGTTAATACCGAACCTCGTTAAAATTTTCCTGTATTCTTGTGTTATTATTCTTAAACACCTTAATTAATCTGATTATAAATTAAAGGGAATAATCTGATATAAACATATCTAACATAATAAATTTTAATCAAAATGGTAGGGAAAAAAGGTGGATGACCAAGAAAGATGGTTTTTGCTTTTAAGAGTAGTAGAATAGAATAGGATGATGGAAGTCGTCTCTCTCTCTCTCTCTCTCTCTCTCTCATGACGTTACACTAAGTTCTTGCTTTAAACTACAAGGCCACACAAGTTCATCTCATTCTTCTATTAATTCCCTCTCATCCAAAAAATAATCTATAATACTATAAAGAGAACCTTTGAGATTCTCTACCACCATTTACTATCCAAATTGCCTCACTTTTAATTTATTTACTTATACTAGCGGGGTGCACATGCAGGATTGCAGTATGTAGATAAAAATGTTATAACATGAAAGAAATAAGGAATTATTGAAGGGTATGTAGTGCCGTGGAAATCACTAGGACTTCACACATCCTACATGGGACTTAGATTAAAACAAATAGGAATCGCCACTATCCAAGGGGTCTTGGTGTGGATGGTTACCAAAATATGCAAATATTAACAAAAATGAGCTAAAGAAAGCTCAATTTATGGTTTACACTAGATTTAGGAAAAATGGGTTAGGTTATGAGTGGGGGAAGGTATTAGGCGCGCCCCCCCCTCTTCCCATTCATCCACTTGAAGTGGCTGCCATAAGTTCCACTGTATCTCAATTGCTTGCATACAAATATCATTCAAAAATAAAGCAAAAGAACACACAATCATGTGTGGTTCTCCATGAGGACCATCCAATTACTTTGGATGCTCCTTGTGGATCTATCACTCTTAGAACCTTCTGATCAAATCAAAAATCAAAATAAAACTTAGAAAAATATAGATCAAATCATTGCTGAAAATTAGTGTACTTGTAGACACTCCAAAATTGCACGATTTTTGATAAATCTTGAAGGATAGAAATATTATTTGAATTTTCAATTCTTTGCATTGGGTTTGAGATCCTTAACTCATTTGAATCCAAAACCACGAAGGAAAAGGCCCGAATTCAACCTTTTGTGCAAAGTCAAACTTTTTCTGGTTGAATTTTGTTGACTTTTGACCCCAGAAAATGAAATATTTTTTAAAGCAAGATTTCAAGATAATTTTTCCCGGTAATCAGGTTTTTAGCAATGTTATTGCATAAATGAATTTTTTGAGATTTTAAATCTTGACGAATACCTTGGTATTAACATATTGAATCATTTTACCAGACCTAAAAAACCGGAATTTTGCCTTGAACTGAAAAGTTGACTTTTTATTCACTTGGAATTTGGGTCTGGAACTATTTTTAATGGATTCAAATGGGGGGGGGGGGGGTGTTTACTTATTTACATGTAATATCTTAAGTAAATGGAGATTAAATAATACGAGGACATTTACTTAAATGATATTACATGTAAATAAGTATTGCCTGTGTTAAAATTCTAATAAAAGCTTCTTTCCTTGTATCCGATGTTAATGTTCGGATACAAAACATCTTTATTGTATCTGACAGATAATGTCGGATACAAAAGATCTTTATTGTATCCGACAGATAATGTCGGATACAAAGAGTTTTGTTTGTATCCGACTTGAGTTGTCGGATACAAGGATTTTGCTCAAAATTAGGGTTTTCCGAAAGTTTTCACTTTTTACTGTCTTATCCCTTGTTTAAGAAGTGGAAATCTCGGAAATAACCTTAGGGTTAAGTGGGAGAATGCTAGACACTTCCTTGTGTCTACAATTAGGGTTCCCCTTAACCCTAGCATTTGCCTATAAATAGGAGGCCTCTCCTCAAGCAAATGGCCAAGAATTTTAGAGCCAGAAATTGGAGATTGAAGAGCTCCAAGTGAAGAAGGGAACCCCTGCCGCATTGCTCCCAGAAACCCAGGTAAGCCTGGAACTTCTTTATTTTTCTGTTTTACATTCTAGGGTTAGATCTTTCTTCTACCTTTCTGTAGAATAATGGCCTACTCTTTGTGCTTGAAACCCCTTTCCCTACTCAAAGTACCTCGAGACTCCCTCTAGCCGTAAAACGTGAGAGGGATCTAGGGGAAACGAGATTGAGAATTGACCCTTAGTCATAGAACCCTCTTGAATGGCCTATGACTGTGTAAAACCCCATTCCATACTCAAAGTACCCCAAGACTATCTCGAAACCGTAAAAACGGGGAGAGAGAACTAGGGGAAACGAGAATGGAACGGAACCCTAGTTACAGAACCCCCATTTTATTGATATGCTTTGAATGCTATATGTTGTGATGATTGAAGAGAGGATTTTTACACTTGCACAAATAGCACTTCTTTTGTTGGAATCGGCTTGTATTTCGGATCTATCGTATTCATTGTGATAGATCTGAAATAAATGGCCCTAAGCAGTTCTAGGACATTTTTTAATGATTTTCAAAATGATTTCAAGCAAGTTATCTTTGAGTATTGAAGACCTCATGGTCTAACCTCTAGGTTTTGGGCATTTTTGCTCCATTTTAGGGTTTTTGACATATTCTCTCCAATCGAAGAGAATGGTGAGCCAAACTTGTGCCCTACTTCTTCCTTGAGGTTTTTCAATACTTTTTCAAATAATTTTGATTTGGATTGCACGGATTACACACACTTGATCACTATTTTAGATTGATTTTACTTAAAAATGGCAAAACTGGACAGCATCTGTACCCTAACTTCGGACACTCATAACTTCATCATCCGGATGAATTTTGGAGTGATTATAAAGACATGTGAAAGGTGAGACTGTCTAGTTCATGTCTGTAAAATTTCATCAATTTTTATGGAGCGGATTTTTGACACCATTCAATCGAAGTTGACAGGTCAGTTCAGGCCAGATTGTTGAACCTATCATTTAGAATGAGCACCATCTGTTCGTTTTAAGTTTGATTTGAGTGATTTTGATTTCGGTGCTTTCCTTTATGAGTCCACTTTCAAATACAATTGGTTTCACAATTTTTGATTTCATTTGTGTCTTGGGTGACTGATTTACTCAGAATTGCCCTATTGCACAATTCTGTGCTGATCTGTGATCCTCTGGGCATGTTCGTGAGGTCACACAAGTCACATCCGAATGGAGTTTGGTGTGAGGCCTATTTCATTTGAAAGATGGCACTACATACTTCATTCATGCAAATTTTCAAGGATTTATATGCAGCCAATCTCCAAAAATGAATTTCCAAAGTTGCCCACTTGTTACTTTTACTGATTTCCAACAGCAGATTTCAAATGAGCATGACTTTTAGGATTTTAACTGGATTTAATTGAAAATTTGCATAAGTCTTCTATTTATCATAATCTTTCAAATGGATTTGGTTTGATTCAATTTGAATTTGATTTGAATGATTTATGGTCAAATAGCTTCATCTTTTACCGAATTTTCCGGATTTGTCTTAACTTGGTTGTGTTCAAGTTTTGCTCTGATTTCCATTTTAATGGTGATATCCCAGAAGTGATACTTCCATAAAAGAAAGTCTAAGATTCATTGGACTTCTCATGTGGAGGAATCATACATGTTTTTAATCTTCTTCAAGCCTTTTTGATTACTTTAGCAAGCCTTCTTTATTTCGAGCATGAACAACACTTGGCAACCACCTTGTGTGGGTGAATGGGGGTGCCTAACACCATCCCCCGTTCATAATCTAATCCCCTTACCCATCTCTGGATTTTATTTCAAGTAGAGTTATTTTTACTCTAGTTCTGCCTTTTTGCTTATTTGGATGATTTTTGGTGTCCATTCACACCTAAAAAGAATGGTGGCGACTCTCCCATTTTTATGAATCCCGTGTGATGACCGGAAAGTCACCGGATTGATTTTTGCTCCATGTCTCACAATACTAAAGAGCTATTTGAGTTTTGCACGTTCAATCAACTATAACTCATTCAAATAAAATCCAAAAATTATAAAACTAGAGCCACTTGAAAGCTTATTTGATGTATAAAATACTATAAAAAATTCATTAAAAACAAACCAATATCAAGAGAGTTATGCTTGGTTAAAGTTGTTGTTTCATCAAGGTAACAGTGATAACCAACATATATTCTCAAGCCTATTCGTGAGAATTTGCATCATATAAATTCATGAAAATTGGTGTGGATGAATTAGGAAATGCCTTCTTTCAAATGATATAAGGCTCGTTTTATAATTCATATATATGAAATTTGTGTGCACTCACAAATACCTTAACATCATCACATACTGACCCTGTAATTTGCTACTAAGCAGTACAAGGTCAATCAAGCATAGTTTGACCTATAAATCATGAAACCAGTTTGTTTTGAAAGTAGACTTATTAAAAAAAAATTAAGAATAAGAATCACACAAATCGGATTTCAAATGAGCCAATGGTGCTCAGTTGAATTGATAGTTCCCGCAATTATGATGTTACAAACCTGTCGAACTTCAACTAAATGTGGAGAAAAAATGGCTCCATATAAATACTTCAAAATTAACAGGATTAAACTATAAGATCATACATTGCACCTAAAATTGGAATCACTCAAAAATTTATCCGGATGGCGAAGTAATGAGTGAAACAAGTTGATGCTCAAATACAGTCCAGATTTGAGAAGATAAAGTGAAATCAATATCAAATGTTTATGATTTGTGCACACAACTCTCTAAATCCAATCCAAAACACCTAAAATGACATAAGAAATCTCAAGAAATATTTAGGGTAGAAGTTAGCTCAAATCTCTCATGATTTGGGGAAAGAGTGCCAAGGATAGCCCAAATTCGCTAGAAATTCTTTAGATCTTAGTAGATTTGGCCACAAGGCCTACTCCAAGAGATAAAAACCACTTAAAAACTAATCAAAAGGACCTGAGATGTTGATTTATGGCTAAATCCTTAGATCTACCATATTGATCATGATAGATCTAAGGATTCATGCCTAAAATTGAAGAAAAACACTAGTGAATGTATGCATGTGTAAGGTGTACATATAACTCATGACTATGGAGGAATTTTTGACCTAAGGCCATGAGTTGGCCTAGATCCACGAAATTCCTCTCAATTTGAAGAGAAAAATCATTCAAAGTAACAATCAAAGTTCAAACAAGTGAATGATATAAAAAAATCATATTAATTAAGTTGTAGATCTAGGATCCATTCCATAGATCATTTTCCCCTGACCTTATACTTACGTTTTACTGCTAGAGATATGTTTAAGGTACTTTGATCCAGGTTTGGGACTTTATACACACAGAGGCTCTATCCTAGAGAAAGGTAGAAGAGAGAGATTGCTGAAATTGAACAGATATACTGAATAATAAATGAGAATTATACCTGTGAAAGCCTTGGACAACAATTGAAAGATTTGGGAAGTTGAGCCAAAGGTTGGACAAAATCTCCCCTCTCTTGCAAATGCTCTCAATCTTTAGGATTCCAGCCATTTGCAAGGAGGAGGCCTCTATTTATAGGAATAAGGAGAGGCAATGCGTGTCCAAGGGTATGAGCCAAAATTCCTTCTAGATGCTTCCAATTCAATGCCAAAGCATGAATTGGAAGGAATTTGGCCAACTTTGGAGGCCAATTTAGGCAAATCAAGCCTTTCAGAAAGATGTTATAAGGTAAATAAGAGAAAGCTCGCAGGAAAATTTAAATTGAGCATTTCTGAGGTGAAATCGATATCTCAGATAGGTAAAAAACAAGTATAATATAACCGGTTAAGTATATCGGTTACAAAAAAAAAAAAAAAAAAAAAATACTTGTTTAACCACAATAGTACATCGGTTTAGATTCAGTTATAGCTCATGTGCCTTTGCTAATGTGGCATAACTGTCAAAAGTTCTAGATGCGACATCAGTGTTGAACCGATATAAACATTCGGTCAAACAATATTTATTTATAACTGCTGGACAATATTGGTTACAAAATACTATTGAATAACCGTGTAGCATACATGGTTAGCTTTGTTCAAAATTTGTATCCATTTGCTCTGCACCAAACATGCATTAATCATCCATTGATTTTTCATGTTGTTGAAATGTGGTGTGATTTGGGGCATGTACAAGTATCTTTTGGAAAGTGAAAAATGAAAAAGACAAAATTACCCATGTAAATATATAAGATAAAATTACATTATAAGATTATTTTGGAGAATTGAAATATAATATAGATATAGATATGGATTTCCAAATAATTACTTACACATATATAACTACCCACTATTGTTTCAAATGCCCTTAACTTTTATTTCTATTTACTTTTATCTCCATTTAATTTCTCACACATACATGACTACCTGTTGTAAAAAATGCTCCTCAATTTTACTTCATTTCACCAAATTGCCTACTCTTAATTAATTCTTTTCCTACGCGCATAACGCGTGACTTTTTTTAACGTGTGGTGATAGACAACAGAAACAAGTTTAACCAAGTCTGCCTCTTTGATGAAGCCTTTTTAGATTCTGTCACAAAACGAGATTAATAAGAAAATAGTTGAAATCCCAAATGTCTAACATTAGATGTTGAGAATAATTTTTTGTTTCTTCTTTTTGTTGTTACATTCTCTAATCTCATTTCTATTAATTTACTTAAAAGAGAAGCCAAAAAAAAAAAAAAAAAACAAAAAGAAAGAAGAAGAAGAAAGACTATGAGGACCGTAAAAGTTACTGTTATCTCCTTCCCACCTATCATTATATAATTAAGTAGAGACCCATATTGGGTGACCTGATCACGATTCTAACAAATCCCAAGCCTAGCTAATTGCCAGTCCATGAAATTTGGGATTTTTCTTTCTGAGTTTAAAACCATTCCTAGTTATATAAACATTTTCCGACCATCCCAATAGTTCATGATTTCTCATAACAAGTGTTAAGGAGTCCACAATTTTCTAAATCCTTTAGAAGGTAGTGTTGGTATCATTGAATTTTTATCTAAGCGTACATGATTTTGGATGATATGCTATATTTTCGGTCTTTAATTGCACTCAGATTCTGTTGCTCTAAAAGAAGTTTCATTTTGCCATCAAAGTTCCCTCAAATCTTACAGAAGATCAAAGCTTAAAACAAGAAAATCTATACAGAAGATCAAATCTTAAAACTCTTTCTTTTTTCCTTTTTCTTGTCAACCTTCAAATTAATGTCCTCTAAGATATCAAATTTACAAGTAAATTTTCTTACCATAATTAGTAGAATAAAATCTTGACATAATAGAAAGAATTTCTATAACGTACTCATTAAAGATTCCTATAAATAATGAAGCTTGTTTGTAAACATGAAGAGCCTTTTCCTTCCTCTCCTTTTGTTCTCTCTCTTCATGAACGCCGGTAAGTTTCTCATCATTTTCCCGTATTTCATGATCTCAACAATACTTAGTCATCTCAGTCCTGCTTATGACATTATTACATGTTGTGGGCGTACGTAGAGGAGATGGTGGCACCTGTGGAAGCCAGTGAATGCGTTGTGACATTCCCCTCTGGATTGGCGGTTGCTTGACAATTCCCTGTATTCGCATATGCCAACGCTTGCACGGACCCCAAGCTACTGGATCTTGTGAACCGTGCAACACATGTAAATCACCGACGCATTGCAAATGCACGTACCCATGCTAATCTGTGATGAAATTGTTCTCTGTTTCTGTTTGTTAAACGAGGTTTTCAGAAATAAATTTACCAAGGGGCATGACTGTTTGCGTCAAATCTGACTCCTTGAAGCTGAATGAGACTCTATTAATTGCTCAGTCAACCACCAAAATAGTTTTCAAATCGTAAAAACTTGCTTTGCCAGCCGACCCTTATAGAACACTAGTGAAATACAGAAACAAACTCGTTTATTTTGTTGGAATTACACTGCAAAGGAATTGCCCGATGTTATCCTCAACAAGAACATGCCAAGGCATATTGATGCTGAGACATCAAGTTCTATTCATCCTCATTTGTAAGATGATATACAGCAGTTTTCAGTCTTTCACCTTTTTCTTTGGGATGGGAAAGTGTTGAATGTTGTTGAAATATTATATAGTTACACCTTATTAAGCTTTTAGGTCAATGGGATCGATGACAAGATGGGCACGGCGGTTGCTGAAAAACCTGGGATGTGAGCTCGGTCGAAATGGCTGTTGGTGCCGATCTTGGTGATAGTATCAAATATTCAAATGAGAACTTTGAAGGCCAAAGAGGGGAAGGAGATAGTGCTTGGATGAAGAAGGCAAAGTAGTGTGCTAATGCCCCAAACTCTCGCATTTAATTCCTCTCGTTGTTACCTTGCATGCTAACTTTGATTGCCTAATGACTATCAAAAAAAAAAAAAAAAAAAACTTTGGTTGCCTAATTTTCTCTATACTTTGTTGCCTGAATAAATCACGTTGCTTCGATTTGTCCGGTTGCTTTGCGCTATACTTAGTTACCTTGATAACTTATGCACGTTGCTTTGATTTGTTTCTTGTGTGGCTGACTTGCAGTGCTACAGTTAATTGGGCGAATGATACACGGTGCTAAGGCGTTGTAAGGCTTTTAGTCAATGTCAATTGGTGTTGGTCATATTTGGGTCCTTTGATATATATAGTTACATCTTCACTTATCAATAACCTAAGATTTTAGGTGCAAAGGTTGTGTAACACATCTTGTTTTCCAAGCATTATTTATATCTTCCTTCTTAAAAGGACTTGTAACTTTCTTTTGGTTCTTATTGTGCGTGGTTCAGCTTATTGCTTCTTGAAACTCTCTTACGGAGAGATACCCTGTGAAAAAAACAGAATAAAAAAAAAAAAAAAAAAGAATAGCAAGCAACAAAAACTCATAGAGAGAAACTAAAAAGAAGAATTTCAAGTTCCAAGACAAAAGAAAAAAATGGAATTAAAAAAAAGGAGAAAGAGAGGAAACTAAGAAGATAAGGCGTAGCCTTTGCTAGCGAGCTTGCAAAAAGCTGTGTTTTGCTTAATGAGTCCAGTTAAGAAAAATCGAAAACACGTATAAACTCTTTGAAATAAAAAAGTTCTCACGTACGGGACTGCAACAAGGTCTGCTGTTAAGGTTTGAAAAACCAAAAAAAAAAAATTTATTTTATAATAGTTATTTGTTTAATAAGATTCTATCACAAATGAAATTCTAAATCTATGATAAAAGAGATAATTTATTTATTTCAATGAAATCTATTTATATACTTATTTTGAGGGATAATTAAATTTTACCCCTTTTGGTTTCAGACAATCCTACTTTCTTCCTTGAGGATTTTGAAATACCAGTTTATCACATTGAGGTTTTGTATGTAACAATTTCCCTCTTTAGAGGCTTGACCAATGAGGTGGCAAAAAGAAAAAATATATATAATGACAACTCCACCCCTTTTATTCTTACCTTCTAAAGGGTAGACTTATGCTTAAAAGGGAGAAACTTGTTAATATATGTTTTTTCCTCTTGCCAACCTCATCATCAAAACCCTAGAAAGGGGAAATTGCTATAGCAAACCTCGATGTGGTAATTTGATATTTCAAAAACCTCAAGCGCAAGGGGGATTGTCGACAAACTAAGGGGATAAATCGTAATTTTCTCTATTTTTAATTGTGATGAGACCGTAAAATAAAATATTTTGACAAAATCATTCAAAGGATTTGAAAAAGAAAATTAATAAAATCTCTTGATTATATGTGGAAGGTGAACGCAAAAATCTCAGACTGGATTATATTGTTTATAAAGAAAGTACATCTTAATCGTTTAAGCCCTTTTAACTCCTTCGTCAAGACTATGTTGGAAAATTTCATGGGAGAAACACTCATAATGCGGAAATTAAAATAAATAAAACTAACCTGCAGCCATAGTTGTTCAAGTTTTGGATGAAGATTTGTGGATGTGTGTCTGGATGGAGAGAGATGGATAGAGTTTTCAACCTATCTTTCACGAAAGCAAGCGTATCCCAATTGATGGAATTCACAGGCACTTTTATAGATAGGCCAAGCCCCTAATCGAGGTTCTTATCCTTTAACCACTTTCCTTCCATCAAGGAAGTGTTATAACTATATGGCACAACTACCCAAGATTTGGTTTTGAATAAAATAAATAATAATTTTGAAAATGAAACATGACACGTGAGTCATTTGAAGTCTCTTAATAGGAGATGTGTCCCAACATTAAGAGACATGTCCTAACATTCTCTCACTTGGCTCACATGGCACATCTAGAAGACTGTCTGGGCAGTAAAAATGAAAATTGAATATGGCTACTTTTGAGAAATACTCAGACCTTATACTTTAGAAGAAGATGTAATACACGAATCATGGCAGTCTTGTCTTTCTTTAACCGATATTCCCTTCCATGTATTACAATGTATAATCTCTCCAAGTAAAATCCTTATGTGGTAATTATTTATAAAGGACTTCCAATAAGTCACTTTGGGTCTATATGTCCCAATGGACTATGTGGGAGCAAATACTTTATGTGCACAAAATAAAATTACTTTCAATTGAAAATACAAGTATAATAAGATACAAGAGTTCAAGAATGAAATGAAGAAACCAATCCCATGCTTTCAACATGTTCTGAATACTTATTAATTGATAGTCCTTTTGTCATGGGATCAGCAATCATCAAGTTTAGCCGTGCTGATTTGTGGTTTTTCTCCGCTATCTTTTAGGGCTTTTCTCCATTATTTTTTAGGGTCTCTCTCTGCTATCTTTTAGGGGTTTTCTCTTCTAGGGTTTCTGGTTTCATTTGCTAGGGTTCCAAGTTTAGCCATGTTGGTGAGTACCAGGAAGATGGAATCTAGTTTGGAAGAGTCTGCAGAAGAAGATGACGCCGATGCTGATGATGACAATAGCTGGGCCATGTTAGGTCCATTTTTTACTGTTAGGATGCGTCGGCTGGGTGGCTGCCCTCTGCATCTGGTTGCCACCTTCTTGCTTCTTGGTCTTTTGATTGGAGGTTCCCTGGAAATCCTGGAGTACCGATGGGTTAGCTTGGTTTGCCTCATAATCTTACTCAACATTTCTGGTAGATCGTTGAAGCTTTTTGACATCTCTGGCCAAAGGATTTTGGTCCCTAAGTAGGGTGAAACCAGCGAAGATGACGGCCTTTTTCTGGTTTTTTGCTTTAGCTTTAGGTCTTGTACTTTGTGTGAGACACGGGAAAAAATCACCGGAATGATCATCCCTCCGTCAACACACGGGGCTCAATGTAAAAATTGGGAGAGTCGCCACCATTCAGATTTTTGGAGTGTGAATGGACACCAAAAGTTTAAAAATAAGCAAAAAGTGCAAAAATGCCAATTCTAAGGTAAAAATAACCTTACTTGAAAATCAAATCCAGAGATGGGTAAGGGGATTAGATTATGAACGGGGGAGGGTGTTAGGCACCCCCATTCACCCACACAAGGTGGTTGCCAAGTGTTATTCATGCTAAAAGAAAATAGAAAGCTTGCTAAAAAATCATGAAAACCTTGAAAAAGGACAAATATATGATATCTTCACATGAAAATCCAAATGAATTCCAGATCTTCTTTTATGTTAATATCACTTCTGGAATATCACGAAAAGATGGAAATCACAGCAAAAGTTGCACAAAACCAAGTTGAGGCAAATCCGGGAAATTTGGTAAAAGTAATACCATTTGTCTTGAAATCATTCAAATCCAATTTTAAATGAAGTCAAAACAAATCCATTTGAAAGATTAGGGTAAACAATAGTCTCATGCAAAATTTCAATTAATTCCGGTTGAAATCCTAAGAGTTATGGCTCTTTTAAAGTTGCTGCCGGAGAAAATCAAAAGTAGCAAGTAGGCAAGTTCGGAAAATCACCTAGAAAATTCTACTGCATAGAAATCCGTAAAATTTGGTGTCAATGAAGTCTGTATGGCCATCTTTCAAAAGAAACTAGCCTCATACAAAAACTCATTCGGATGTGCCTTGGGTGACTTCCCGAACAGGCCCCGAGGATCACAGATTGACCCAGAAAAGTACTGATGAACAGTTCTGAGTAAATCCGTTACCAATAATTCAAATGGAGTCAAAAAATCATGAAACCAATTGGATTTGAAAATTGACTCATAAAGGAGTGCCCAGAAACAAAAATCATTCGAATCGGACTTAAAACGAACACATGGCGCTCCGTCGAAGTGACAAGTTCCGTATTTAAACCTGAACTGTCCAATCAACTTCGACAGAGAGGTGTCAAAAATCGGCTTGATAGAAATTAATGATATTTGGTGGACATAAACTAGACAGCCTCACCTTTCCCATGGTTCTAGAATCACTCCAAAATTCATCCGGACGATGAAGTTATGAGTGTCCGAAGTTGGGGTACAGTTACTGTCAAGTAAAGCCCATTTTGAGTAAAACCAATGCAAAAATGTGACAAAGTGTGTGCAATTCGTGCAAGATGAACACAAAACCTTTAAAAATCATCCAAAGACATTCCAGAATTGATTGAGGTCATTGATTTGAGATTTATCACAATGAATGTAATAAATCCCCAAATGTGAGCCTATCCCGCCAAAATAGTGCTATGTATGTGCAAGTGTGAAAAATCATATAAGATCAATACAACAATATAGCATGCATACATATTCATCAAAATAAGGTTCTAAAATAGCCTAGGGTTCCGTTCCATTATCGTTTCCCTTTGTTCTTTCTCCCCGTTAAACACGGTTCTTCAAGATAATCAAGGGTACTTTGAATATGAAACGGTTTACAATCATTCAAAAGGCTTTATGCTACATAGGTTCTAGCACTAGGGTCAATCCCCAGTCTCGTTTCTCCTAGATCCCGCCTCCACGTTTTACGGCTAGGGGGAGTCTCGAGATACTTTGAGCCGGGGAAGGATTTTCACACACATAGAAGGCCTTATTCTACATAAAGGTAGAAGAAGAGATCTAGATCTAGATCTAGAAATGTAAAGACAAAAATTAAAAAGAGGTTTGAGGCTTACCTAGGTTCTGGAAGCACTTCCGCAGCGGTTTCCCTCTTCTCTTGGAGTTCTTCTTTGCGAGAATTCAAAACAAGAGTTGGTTGCCATTTGCTTAAGGAGGAGCCTCCTATTTATAGGCAAAGGTTAGGGTTAGGGTTGGTGAGAATGGTAGACAAAACATAATGTCTATAGCCCACCAACCTTAACCCTAAGGCTATTTCCGAGATTTCCCTTCATTTAATGAAGGACATGATGGTAAAATGTGAAAACTCTCGGAAAACCCTAATTTTGAGCAAAACTAGCGTATCTGGCATGTCAGGCCGGATACACAAGTGCCTTAATGTATCCGGCATATGATGCCGGACACACTAGAGCCTATGTGTATCCGGTATATGTTGCCGGATACATTAAGGGCTACTTGTATCCGGCATTATTTGTCGGATACAAAAAAACAAGCTTTTATCCCAATTTTAACACAGGCAATACTTATATACATGTAATATCGTTTAAGTAAATGTCCTTGTATTTTTTAATCTCCATTTACTTAAGATATTACATGTAAATAAGCAAACACCCCCCCTTTGAATCCATTAAAAATAGTTCCAGACCCAAATTCCAAGTGAATAAAAAGTCAACTTTCCAGTTCTAGGCAAAATTCTGATTTTTCAGGTCCGGTAAAAAGATTCAACATGTTAAAACCAAGGTATTCGTTAAGATTTAAAATCTCAAAAAAATTCTTTTATGCAATAACATGGCTAAAAACCTGATTACCGGGAAAAATTATCTTGAAATCTGGCTTTAAAAAATATTTCATTTTCTGGGGTCAAAAGTCAACAAAATTCAACCGGAAAAAGTTTGACTTTGCACAAAAGATTGAATTCGGGTCTTTTCCTTTACTGCTTTGGATTCAAATGAGTTAAGTATCTCAAACCTAATGCAAAGAATTGAAAATTCCAATAAAATATTTCTCTCCTTCAAGATTTATCAAAAATCGTGCAATTTTGGGGTGTCTACACTTTGGTGTTTTCATGGTTTTGTTTTTGTCTTGCTCAATGTAGGAGTGCTTTGCCCCCATTATTGACATTGTAGTTGTTAGTTGGAGGTTTTCTCGGTTATCCGAGACTTCTCTTGTTAGCTATCTCATCTTTGATGTAGATGCTTTTTTTTCCCTTTGTTAGAACATTTAATCCTTGTTGTTACGGACCCTTTGTCGAAAATTACCCTTGTTCTTCAGGTGGTTTCATGTAGCTTTGGCTACAGGTTCGACCCTTTATCTAAGAATTGCAATATGTATGATGGGGCATCTGTTTCCCCTACATCTAGGCATTTTTTGGCACATCCTATACATGGATTTTTTTCTGTTTCAACAACGGAGGCTTCGGCCATTTGTGTTGTAATTTTTTTGTTATTTTAGACACCCAAAATTGGACTAAAATATGAAAAAATAATAAAAATATGTTTAAAATATCTTAATCGAGGTTTGAAATGTGTCAAAACCTCAAAATCAATAAAAAATGTACTACTCGTATTTATCATACAGATTTCATCACTTTTGTTATGTCTGTATACTCTATACGAATGCACTCGTATATAGCATACGAGCATATTCATGCTTTTCTCATGTGCAAGTAGCTACCACGAGTCAACCGGAAGCTTCGGCCGTTACCCCACATTGGCAACGCACATGGGAGCGCAACTGAATCTCATTCGTAGCATATGTGTGGATTTCATTGAGTTGGTCTTGTTAGTATGTATCGTATGGTTTGGACAAAACCGTATGATATATACGAGCACGACTATTTTGATCAATTTTGCAAAGGCCCGAGATGTAAAACCCTGGATTTTTCCTAAAAATAAAATAAATAATTAAAGGATAAATTGTTGAGAAACTACTAAGAAATATAATAGTAGGAGAATTAAAGAGAGATATAAAGGTTAAAATAGGAATTTAAAGAGAAAGGGTAATTTGGTCATTTTAATTAGTTAAATTCATGAAAGGAAATAGGATAATTAGTTATTAAGTCAACAAATTCAACTAGACAAAATCTTAGCTTAGTTGGATGTAAAATAATGAAATTAAGGCTTAAAGGGTGGAAAAAGGGCCTAATGGCAATTATATAATTTAGGGTCTAAAATTTAGGTATTTTGAGTGAATATTAAAAGTCCAAGTACAATTTAAAATTAGGAAAATGATTAAGCATGAAAATTAATTAGGAGAGCCCTTAAAAGAGAATTAAAAGAGTTAAATTAAGGAAGGGTAGAAGAGGGAATACACTTAGTATATTAGAGTAAGCTAAATCTAATTAGAGTTGGTCTATTAGTGAGGCTATAAAAGAGAGATTTAAAAAGTGTTTTAGGTTTTGAAAACAAGTTAGAAGGAAGAGAAAATTCGTGCATAAGTGATAGGAGCCAAAATAGAAGGAGGGAAGAGAGAAAAGAAAGGTGGAAATTAGAAAGAAGAGGAGTTGCAGAGATGGCCAACCAGCCAACTTCGAACGACGAGATAGGAAGATCCAACCGTTGGAATGAGTTGAAATTTTAGGTTTTGTTCTACCCATGGAAGACTTCAAACTGAACGGTGGAGATCTAAATTGGAGAAGTCTAGAGAGGTGCGGTCGAGCTTCAAAGACGGGCACAGGCGAAGTTTCTGAAAAATCTGGGTTCATCAAAAGGCAAGTAGCAAACCCTTGAGACTGGAGGAATTGCATGTTTTCTTGTGATTTTGATGTTTGATCGTATTGTTTTTGAAGTTGGATTTCATGGGAAAAGCTTATTTGTTTATAAATTAAGAATTGTTTTGGTATTTTAAACTTTCTTTTAGAAATCAAAAAAGGTCGATCATGGTGATTTTTAATTTGGAAAGAAACTAAAGATATGTAGAAAGATGATGGGATTAGTTTAAGGTTGTCTCAAAACTAGTTTAGGATGAAAATCAGATATATAGAATCAAATCAAGTTAATAGTATGTATAGAAAGTTTGAAAATTCCGCAAAGAGAAGAAAAACAGTGTTATAATCGGAGCGCTCGAGACACCGCTCAAGCGTTTATTCAGGCGATAGGCCTTTGAAAAATAACAGAACCTAAAAACTTCACCGCTAGAGTAGTCGCTCAAGTGACCCTTCAAGCGACCAACTGTCAGAAATTTCAAAACTTGGGATTCGTGTCCAGGTTCAATTTTGAGTAATTTTTCTTGGAATCTTAAGGTTACAACACATGTAAATAGGGTAATTTGAGATGCAGGAAGTGGCGGAATTAAATTCGGATAAAAGGGTAATTATTTGGGAAAATGTAATAAGAATCAAAGTAGACTAGTTAAGGTAAACCTATGCATTTAAACTACTTTCATTAGGATTCTAGGTATGAAACCTAGTCTAACAAGTCATAATAAACCTAAATTAACTTCTGGAAAGAATTAATAGCATAACCCAAAGGTTTTTAGGAATTAGTTGGGTTTTTAAGAATTTAGGGTATTAGTTGGTAAGTAAGGATTTAAAAATAAGGATTTTAGGATGAACCAAAGTGTAGGATTGAAGTAAAAGTTGTAGGAAATAAAGAATAACTTGAATAATGAATTAGAAAGATAAACTAGTATGTCCATACTAACACGACTCAAATCTGAACCTTTTATTTAGAATTTGTGTATACTCTCGTACTTTTCTTAATAAATGACATGGAATTCTGTTTAAAAACTGTTTAATGGTTATTTTGAATACCTTTTGGTTGGACACTGTGGTTTTGGAAATTATTGTTGGATACATCATTTGGGACATGTTTATGATTATTGGTACGAGGTTTATCACTGAATATTGTATTTTTGAGTTATTCAAGGTTTTGATTGTGAGTTGTGTCTAGAAGGCAATGCTTAGTATGGATCCATAGCTTAGCTAGGAAGTGAAAGGGAATTGGCTGGTAAGTTATTCTTGTTCGGAACTCCCCAGTATGCGGTCCGTCGTACTTGCAGGTGTGGGCGACGTAGGCAACAATCCTCGACCGCTGCAGGTGTGGCCTGGTCTTAGCCGAGGTTGTTATCGGTAAACGGTTTTTATTTTGTTATTCAAGTTACCATCCTCATGCTTCAATGAGACATCGACTTTCACGAGCTTTATATTGGTCATGTTGGTAGGTTACTTGTGACTCGCACGTTGGATCTATGATTTGGCCGTGCTTGAGGATCACTCGTGACTTGCACATGCACTAGTATTAGACGTGTTTGTCGTGGGTCCATTAATCTTTAATCGGATTGGTATGGCCTCCGCGGAAGCGGTACCGTTGATGGGATTTTATTTTGGACTGAGGATTGTACTTGCCAACCCATTCATGGGTGGTCCGCGTTGATGGTTGATAGAGGAGATGGTAGTGACTGTAGGTGCGGGCTCCATATATCATGTAAGTCGTGATGTGGCGAACTATGGGGGCAAGAATATCTTATTAAGTGGTTTCAGTTCATGAGTCTTATTATGTCACACATGTTTGTTTTGGATTGATAATTGTTATTGTTATATCAAAGTATTATCGTGGTTTTGGTTTTATCGTTCACCTCATGACTATCTTTGTAAATCTTTATGGACTGTTTTTACTTCACGCATCTGCTACTTGTTGAGATTTATTCTCACTCCGGTTTCTCCACATTTTTCTGGTACTCTTGGCGAGGACGTCAAATTTTGGGCTAATCGTAGATGGGTAGTCTATATAGCTGTAGGTTGCTCATGGAATTGAAATCCTTGTAAATTATAATTGTTGAATAATAAAGAGAATTTGAAGTTAAGTTTCCGCATTTACTCTGATTATAAAGTTAGAAAAAGTTTTAAATTATCCAGTTTCTTTAGTAGCTTTGTTTATTTACCATAACACCTTGGGTTTGGGAATGGACACGAAACCGGGGCGTTACACGAGATCTGAGCCTTATTTACCCTTTGTACCTCTTTCTGGGAGACTCGATCTACCCTATTTGCTCTCCGAAACTTGTAGATTTATTTCAATTCATACCTTAGGCTTGAATTAAAAGAATCTAGAAGGGTATTTTGGCATACCTTTGGGTCTTTTCTACCCTCACCATTGCCTATAAATAGAAGGTCTCTCCTCTTGCAAAAGGCTAAGAATCTGAAGAGTGAGAGCTTTTGAAGAAGAAGGGAAACTTTGCCGAACGCTCGACTCAAGCACTCCAGCAACCAAGGTAGTTTCTAAGCTTTCTTCTTCATTTTTACTTCAATTCAAGCACTCTCTCCTTCTACCTTTCTGTAGATAAGGCTTTCTATGTGTTTGAAACCCCAAACCATACTCAAAGTACCTTAAGCACCCTCTCTAGCCGTAAAGCATGAAGAGAGAGCTAGGGGAACAAGTATTGGAATGGATCCTTAGGTTTAGAACCATTTGTGATGAAATACTTATATGATTTGTATTGAATTCATGTATGCTTGATGTTTGTACTTGACTTTATTTTAAATCTGGAGGAATTAGATAGATCTATGCTCTCTATGGCATTAGATCTCAATTCTCTCCTCAAAATTTGATTTCCTACACAATCATACACACATCACTTGATTTTTGTCAAAATAGGCATAGATCTTAGATCTACTATGCTCAATATGTTAGATTTGAGATTAGAGGCCTTAGAGCAACTTCTTAGGACTTTGTGAGTTGAATTTAACTGGTTTTGATGTTCAAGAGAAGACCTCATGGTCTATTTTCTCTTATTTGAGCAATTTTCATCAATTTGGGTAGATTTGGCTCTTTCTCGCTAAATAATGAGAGATCTGTGCCAAATCCGTGCCCTAAATCTTTCTGAGTATTTTTTAACTCATTTCAAGTGATTTCAAATCAGATTATGTGGATCAAACACACACACACATTATTTTGGCTTGGTTTTAATTAAATTTTACAGGTATGGACAGAACCTATATCATGTCTTGGATCATTTATAACTTTATCATATAGATGAATTTTTGAATGATTCTAGAGACATGTTATAGATGAAGATGTCTAGTTTAATTCTGCAAAATTTAAGCAATTTATATGAAGCCAATTTTTTAAACCATTTGATTAAAGTTGATAAGTCAGACCGGATCAGATTGCTAAACTTGTCACTTTGATTGAGCACCAAAGGCTCATTTTAACTCCGATTTGAGTGATATTAATTTCTGAGTCTTCCTTTATGAGTCTAATTTCAAATCCAATTTATTTCAAGAGTTTTTACTTTAATTTGTGCTCTATGTGTTTGATTGACCCTGTACTGCTTATTAGCAAATTACAGAGTCAATCTATGATCCTCTAAGTATGTTTGAGAGAGCACAAAAGCTACAAATGGATGAAGTTTTGAGTGAGGCTTATTCAATTCGAAAGATGGCACCTCATACTTCATTCATACCAATTTTCAGCAATTTATATGTAGTCAATCTCTACGAATAGGCTTTCAAAGTTGGCTACTCACTGTTTTACAACAACAGATTTGAACAAGCATTTTTTCTTTGATTTCAATTGGATTTAATTGAAATTTTCACTGAGTCTTTATTTCATATAAGCTTTCAAATGGCTTTGGTTTCACTCATTTTGAGTTTGAATTGAATGACTTATGGTTTGTTGAGTTTTCCAAGCTTAAAAAGTTTAATCTTGAGTTGATTTTTCCAGATTTGTTTTAGTTTGCTTTTCTTCAAGTTTTACTTTGATTTTTACTTGATCATGAAGTCCTAGAAGTGATAGATCCATAGAGAGAGTCCAGGATTTATTGGATTACTCATATGGAGGAATCACACATCTATTTGTTTACTTTACATGTTACTTTTGAGTATTTTTGTTTGTAAGCATATTAAGCATGAATAGCATATGGCAATCATCTTGTATAGATGAGTAGGGGTGCCTAACAACTTTTCCTACTCATAACCTAACCCCTTACCCAATCTCTGGACAAAACCATATAGTAGAGCTACTTTAGCTCTATTTTGCTCTTTTTATATTCACTTTGGTGTCCATTCACACCTTAAATTGAATGGAGGCGACTCCAACATTTTGTATGATCCCGTGTGATGATCAGGAGATCACATAGGTGATTTTCACTGTCTCACAGTTATGAATGAAATGGCATAGTTTTCTTCGTACCAAAAAAAAAAAAAAAAAGCAATCATCAATTTGTACTAACATGCTCAATGGCCACTTCTTGTTTCTTAATTCTTTCACTGATAGTAAGATACTTTATGTCAATATGTTTGCTTCGGCTCTCACTCTTGTTGTTCTTAGAAAAGAAAACTGTTGCTGAGTTATCACCAAAAATCCTTATTGGCTTAGAAATTGAATCCACAACTTGAAGCCCTACGATAAGAGTGAGAGCATGTTAGTACAAATTGATCCATTCCTAGATTACTTTGGTATCTGCCTAACATTCTCACAACAAATGCTATATCTAGTCTTGTACAAACCTGTGCATGCATCAAATTACTAAATGCAGATGCATAAGGTATGTTTTCCATCTCTTTCCTTTCTAAATCATTTTTTTGACATTGACTTAGACTGAATTTATCACCCTTAAGTATGGGTGCTGCTTTTGGTTTGCAATCATTCATCCTGAATTTCTCAAGAACTCTTTCAATGTAGGCTTTATGAGATAGTCATAATGTTTTTTGAGATTTATCTCTATGAATCTCTATGCCAAGGACATAAGAGGTTTCACCTAAATCCTTAATTTCAAAGTTCTTGGAAAGAAACTATTTGGTATCATGCAATAAGCCCAAATCATTGGTTGCAAGCAAGATGTCATCAACATAGAGAACTAAGAAAATAACCGTACTCCCACTAATCTTGAGGTATATGCAATTATCCACAATGTTTTCTGTAAAACCATAAGAAGTAATAACATCGTGAAACTTTAAATACCATTGTCGAGATGCTTGCTTTAGTCCATATATAGACTTATTTAACTTGAAGCTATTTTCACATCCATTTGATGTAGCTCTAAATCAAAATGAGCTACTAAAGCCATAACAATCCAAAACGAGTCTTTTGTAGAGACTAGGGAAAAGGTGTGTGCGCACGTCCCTCGAGACGCCACACTAAAAATGGGATGGTATCGGAGTCGCCACTGCCTGATGGGGTGCAGGCAGACACCTAGGTGCCTATACAGGTCTACTGGGATGGTCTGCGGCTTTTTAGAGATTTTGGCTAAGGTCTCAGTTACGGTTCGGGGAAGTCCGAAGACACCCCAGCTCGCCTCGTCGGTCTAACGGGTCCCTCGGGTCTCCTTGGTTCGAGTCAACTCAGTCTCACACTATTCCTAGGCCAGCATGTACCTTTATTTGGTCTAGTGGGGACCACCAAAGTGGTGTGGGCCCCCATTTTTATTTGATTTTATCTTGATTAAATTAAGTGATCTGGTTCGGATTAGGTGGAGCCCGTTGGAAGGTCCACGGATACCCTAGTGGGCTAGGCTTAGCCCACATGTCCCTTGATGGGGCTCAGTCTAATCCTAAGAGGCCTTTGGGCTTTGGTTAGTTTGATTATTTTTAATTAAGGCTTAAGTGGGACACAAGTTTAACTTTTATTTACAGCGAGACTGAAATGGTTTTGTGGGCCTAGGTGGGCCTCACCTTGGTTATCCAAGTTATTTTATTCATTTACTTTGTTTAATTTCCAAAGTGGGCTAGACCTTGGGCTTGGGGCCCATAATCTAGACTTGGACCGAGTGGTCCAAGATTTAGAGGTTAGGGTTTTGAACCCTTTCCCATTTGGTTAATGGGCTTGGTGGGCCCGACAGGCCTTGGCTCGTGGTCTCAGCCAAACCAATCCTAAACTAAGCCTGCATGTACCTGTGAGACATGGGAAAAAATCAAATCCAATGACTTCCTCTATCATCACACGGGATTAAATAAAACAAAGAGTCGCCACCATTCAATTTAGGTGTGAATGGACACCAAGATATTAAATAAGCACAAAAGGCAATTTTAGGGTAAAAATAACCCTCCTAAAAAACAACCAGAGATGGGTAAGGGGATTAGGTTATGAACAGGGGAAGGTGTTAGGCACCCCTATTCATCCACACAAGGTGGTTGCCAGGTATTGTTCATGTTTAAATAAAGGAAAAAAGGCTTGCTATAAAATTCATGAAAAATCACAAAAAAGACAAAAATTGTATGGTTTTTTCATATGAAAAGTCTGATTGATCCAGAACTTTCAAATATGATCATACCATTCCTAGGGTTTCATGATCAAAATAAAATTGAGATAAAATCAATTTAAAGTGAAAAATCCAAAAATCTGGCTTCAAGTTAAATTCTAGAAATCTAGAAAAATATGATTTTTATAAAATATTTCAAAATTGAACTTGAATAATCCAGGATATAGATATAGTCCAAATTTCACATTAAATCAAGAAATAAAAACCAAAAATACCCACATTGATGAAGAACATCAAAAGGGGAGAACTTAGACCGTAGGGTCTTCTCTCAATAATGAAAAAACAATTTAAAAACCACATCATGAAACCCTAGAAGTTACTTTCAGGCTTCTGGATCCAGATCTATCATATTGATCATGATAAATCCAAGATCTTAGCCTAAAATCACAAAAATCACGAAAACAGTGCTGTAGGTGCAAATATGTGAAAAATCAAAATTTTGGAAAAAAGTGGGGATCTCATGCTATAAACATCATAGATTCATGTTATTCATTCAGATTCATCATAAAAACCATTAAAACATGATCAAGATATTTAAAGCAGCCACATCTCACAGTTTAGAGCACATGGGGGTCTACCCTACGGATCCACCTGTTCTCTTTTCCCCTAGCTCTCTCTTCACGTTTTACGGCTAGAGAGGATTCTTGAGGTACTTGGAGATAGGTTTGGTGATACAAACACAATCAAAGGCTTTATTCTATGAAAAAAAAGGAGAAAAATAGATATGGGGTTCTATTCTAGGGATCCACCTGTTCTCTTTTCCCCTAGCTCTCTCTTCACGTTTTACGGCTAGAGAGATTCTTGAGGTACTTAGAGGCAGGTTTAGGAATACTAGATACAAAAGATGGCCTTATTCTACAGCAATAGAGAAGATCCTATTACATATAGAATTGAAGACAGAAAATAAAAGGGAAAAAGGGACTTACCTGGATTGAGCAAGCAGAGCAGCAGGGGTTCCTCTTCTTCTCTTGGAGCTTCTTAGACTTCAAATTTTTGTGGCCCTTTTGCTTGAGGAAAGGCCCTCTATTTATAGGCAAACACAGGGGCATGGTTGGTCCAAGGTTTGGCAAGATAGAGTTTCAGTTTGAGTTAAACACAAGATCATGTCAATCCTTTATCCACAAAGATATTTCGCACGAATAAAATATATAATTCGCTCATTTAAAGGGATATTGGACTAAAGATAGGGCTCAGAAATCGAGAGAAGAACAGAACTCGCACGAGTCTGATGTGCCCGTAAATGCTTTACGGTCCAGGGGTGTTCGTATATGTCTTACGGGCGCTGCGTGCCCGTATATAAAATTCAGGCGCGCTTAGCCCGTAGATACAATATGGTCAAGGCTTAAATTATTGATTTTCATGCATTTTTGGCCTGCTTTAAATTCCAATCAATGTTTTCATTATTTTCTCATTTTGTAGTGTAATTTGGGGTGTCTACAACTGCCCCCTCTTTGCTGGTAATTGGAACCAATTACAAGCAGAGAGCAAAAAGACCCACCAATTGCACTTTTTGAGATCTTTGTCTAACTAATTGCATTTTGCAAGGATTAAATGGATGAAAAAGGATTTATTGTGGAAGATTTGCTAAAAGTCCCTTAGCTTAAGGGCCAAATCCTCCTCTCTCCTCTCATTGAGCACTCGTGGCTATGAAGTGAGATTTGAGACAAAATTTTTAAACAATAGTGGGTAAGGTGGCAATCCTTGTAACTTACAACTAATATAAACATTGATCTCCTGAAAAGTGTGGAGAAAATAATAAAATATGCAAATTTATGCTTCGCCCGTATTTGTATTACGGACAGATGCTGCCCGTAATTTGAACACGGGCGAATTGGAACGTATTACTTTCACGGGCGCCTCTGACTGTATTACTTTTACGGATTTTACTGCCTTTTCGAATTTTCTATATAAACTCAAGGGGAATGTCATTGTAACACTTTTAAAAGTTTGAAAACTCCCTGAGCCTTCCGTTTTCTGCTTTCCTTGTCTTCTTTGGTGCTTCCATGGCTTCCCTCGCCCCTTTTGCTTTTGTTGATGAATCTCCTCCTACAAGACAACCTGTTAGATCAAAACCTCCTAATTTCACCAGGTACAATATTGTGGATTCCTTCTATGATAGGTGAGTAAACTCCATGACCCTTGATGAAGAAATTCGCTGGGATTCTATCCACTTAGGGCATATCCTACATGTCCCTAAAATTCCCTTTAAGTGGGAAATCATTGAAGCTTTGATTGGACACTGGGTTCCTGAACTGAATCTCTTCCGTTTTGATGACAAAGAGATGACTCCTACCATAGAAGAAATTGAAACCATCCTTGGCCTAAGATTTTCTGAAAAAGTTGTGAACCCGCCCCTAAAGCCTAGTTACAAAAAGGAGGCCTCTACATTCTTGGGTATAGGGAAGAAAGACTTAGGAAATTTTGATACCCTATTGACCTTGTCCAAAACCTTTTTGACTGAAAAACTTTTAAGGAGTGGGGACAAGGATTCTAGGTTTAATGCTTTGACTCTGATAGTGGTCAACCAGTTGCTCTTTCCACGGGGTGATGACCAGGTTGACTTGGCTCTCATCTCAGTTATCTGCCAGGTTAGGGAACGTGAGAGATTGGCTCCTATGATCTTGGTAGAGATATACCAGGCTTTATCTGATTGCTATTTCAGAAAAAAGAAACGATTCCTTGCCTGCGCCCCTATCCTACAGGTAAGAAATAAATTTTTTTTTTCTTCTTCTTTTTTTTTTCTTTCTTCTTTTTTCTTTTCTTCTTCTTCTTCTCTTTTTCTTTTCCTTCTTCTCTTTTTTTTTCTTTTTTTCTTTTTTTTTCTTTTTTTTTTCTTTCCTTTTTCTTTCTTCTTTTTTTTTTCTTTTTTTTTCTTTTGAAATAAATTGAAATTCTCCCCTTTTCTGCAGCTTTGGTTGCTTGACCACCTGAGTCAAGTTGAAGAAATAACTCGCCGCTTCTTTCCAAGATTGAAAGTTCCTGTTCTGATGAGCTATAGGTGGTGTCCTAACATCCAAGGCGGCAAGTAGGGATGGTTCACTTTCTTAGGTACTCTCCAGGATGATCAAGTGAGATGGTGTAGACACCCCAAATTGCACTACAAAATGAGAAAATAATGAAAACATTAATTGGAAGTTAAAACAGGCCAAAAATGCATGAAAATGAATAATTTAAGCCTTGCCCGTATTGTATCTACGGGCTAAGCGCGCCCGAATTTTATATACGAACACGCAGCACCCGTAATACATATACGAACACCATTGGACCGTAAATCATTTACGGGCACTCTAGACTCGTGCGAGTTCTGTTCTTCTCTCGATTTCTGAGCCTTATCTTTAGTCCAATATCCCTTTAAATGAGCGAATTATATATTTTATTCGTGCGAAATATCTTTGTGGATAAAGGATGGGAATGATCTTGTGTTTAACTCAAACTGAAACTCTATCTTGCCAAACCTTGGACCAACCATACCCCTGGGTTTGCCTATAAATAGAGGGCCTTTCCTTAAGCAAAAGGCCACGAAAATTTGAAGTCTAAGGAGCTCCAAGAGAAGAGAGGAACCCCTGCTGCCCTGCTTGCTCAATCCAGGTAAGTACCTTTTCCCTTTTATTTTCTGTCTTCAATTCTAGAAGTAATAGGATCTTCTCTATTGCTGTAGAATAAGACCATCTTTTATCTTGTATTACTAAACTTGTCTCTAAGTACCTTAAGAGTCTCTCTAGCCGTAAAACGTGAAGAGAGAGCTAGGGGAAAAGAGAACAGGTGGATCCCTAGAATAGAACCCCATATCTGTTTTTCTCCTTTTTTCTAGAATAAAGCCTGTGATTGTGTTTGTGTAACCAAACCTATCTCCAAGTACCTCAAGAATCCTCTCTAGCCGTAAAACGTGAAGAGAGAGCTAGGGGAAAAGAGAACAGGTGGATCCGTAGGGTAGACCCCTATGTGCTCTAATCTGTGAGATATGGCTGCTTTGAATATCTTGATCATGTTTTAATGGTTTTTATGATAAATATATGAATCTATGATGATCATGATGTTTATAGCATGAGATCCCCACTTTTTGCTAAAATTTGGATTTTCACCACTTTTGCACCTACAGCACTGTTTTCGTGATTTTTGTGATTTTAGGCTAGGATCTTGGATTTATCATGATCAATATGGTAGATCTGGATCCAGAAGCCTGAAAGTAACCTCTAGGGTTTCATGATGTGGTTTTTGAATCGTTTTTCATTATTGAGAAAAGACCCTACGGTCTAAGTTCTCCCCTTTTGATGTTCTTCATCAACGTGGGTATTTTTGGTTTTGATTTTCAGATTTAATGTGAAATTTGGGCTATATCTATGTCCTGGACTATTCAAGTTCAATTTTGAAATATTTTATAAAAATTATATTTTTCCAGATTTCTAGAATTTAACTTGAAACTAGATTTTTGGATTTTTCACTTTAAATTGATTTTATCTGATTTTATCTCAATTTTATTTTGATCATGAAACCCTAGGAATGGTATAATCATATTTGGAAGTTCTGGATCAATCAGACTATTCGTATGAAAAAACCATACATTTTTCTCTTTTTCATGATTTTTATAGCAAGCCTTTTTCCTTTATTTTAACATGAACAATACTTGGCAACCACCTTGTGTGGATGAATGGGGGTGCCTAACACCTTCCCCTGTTCATAACCTAATCCCCTTACCCATCTCTGGTTGTTTTTTTAGGAGGGTTATGTTTACCTAAAAATTGCCTTTTGTGCTTATTTAATATTTTGGTGTCCATTCACACCTAAATTGAATGGTGGCGACTCTTTGTTTTATTTAATCCCGTGTGATGATAGAGGAAGTCAATGGAAATTGATTTTTTTTTCCATGTCTCACAGATGGCTTGGCACTTATCAGCCCAATCCAGAGACAGTGATCAGCTTCAGAGATAGGAACTTTCTGGTCCTGGTAGGTTTGAAATCTGTTGTTCTCTATCTTCCTTTGAGGGTTCTTCGGCAGTTTGGAGCGACCCAGGGAATTATGATCCCAACTGGCTATGAGAGCCTTGTAGGGCCACTTACATCAGCCACCATGGGGCTAAATGCTCAATTAATGAATGAGTGGTCCTATGTTCGCTTTCTGCGGGGTCCTGTCTTTTCTGAGTCCCATGTGAAGGACTATCACTTCTGGATCAAAGAGTAGGTACAGAGTCATGCTCCAGTACCAGAGGATCCTCCTGCAGTTCTTCCCCCTACTTATGAGGACATTATGGAGTCTGAAAGGGCAACCCATAAGCGGCTTCAACAAATATGGGTACGGGAGGCTCAAGAACTTAGGATAAAAGTCATTGATCTGGAGAGGAAACTTGAAGAGTAGAAGTCTGGCCGCATTGCCATGGAGAAGAAACTTGAAGAACAACGGCAGGCTCGTCGCTTTGAAGTCCGAGCGATGCGGAAGAAATATCAAGATTCCCTGGCTGACCTTAGGGCATTGAAGATCAAGCATTCTCTTTCAGATGAGATCATCTCCTTTTTGAGCGATCCTGATGCAGAGGGAGCTTCTGGAATCATTGCAACTCAGGCAGCTAGGATTAGGGAGCTTGAGGAGCAGTTTAGGAGTAGGGATTAGATTCTTTTATCTTTCTCTTCTTTTTTTTTTCTTTTTTTTTCTTTTCTTTTTTTTCATACTTTTATACAAAAGCAAACTCCATTAGTGGAAAGATAATAGATTTAATTCAAAATAGGTTTTATATTATTGGCCTCAGAATTCTCAGATGCCTGTAAAAACAGAAGTTTTATGAAAAAGTATTTGATTTCTCATCACTGGCCAAAGTATAGTTTTTTTTTTTGAAAGCTGATCCAAAACAATTAATCACATATAATTAAAAGAATTAAAATCAGGTTGAATAATGAAAAGGGTAATCCAAGCAATAGGAAGAGACCAAATCTGTCTACTCCGTGGTCTTTAGAATCATCCCCTAATGGCTTTTTCTTCATGACTGATCCTGCTAATCTGCTCAGTTTCCAGTACTCATGCTGACTTCAAACTTGGACCACATGATCAACACAACCTTTGATTCTTCTTTTTTTTTCTTTTTTTTCTTTTTCTATTTTTTTCTTTTGCCCCTATTGCCTTTAGTGCCAATTACGGTTTTCACTAGAGCCGGCTTCTGCATTCCGTCATCACCAATCTTACTTTGAAAGTTGAATGAATATACTAAAATCACCGAGGGCTTAAGAATAGGACGAAACAAAGGCTAAGCTCGGTTTATGAAAAAAAAGGTATTAAAGGCTCAAAATTTTCTAAGTGTGAAAATGGGTCAACCGGACTTACAATCATGATGAATTCAATCCCCTTCCCCTTCTTTTGTATTTGGCTCTCATTTGCCCCTATTTTTTCTCTTTCTCTTTTTTCTTTCTGCCCCTATTAGCTTTGCCCCTATTGGCCTTGCCCCAGTAAAAAATTGTAAGTCTGATTTAGGTTTATCAAAGAAGACGAACAGGCTCAAATGGGCTTGACTAGGGATGAAAATTTTGGGATATAAGGAAAAATGGCCTTAGATCATTTTATAGTAATATTCATTCAAGGAAAATATCTCTTTACTGCATCAGAGTTAATTGGCTCAGGAAAATCCTTCCCATCCATCTCTGTTAAGATGAGAGCACCCCCTGATAGGACCTTTTTGACCACATAAGGTCCTTCCCAATTTGGTTTGAACTTTCCACGAGGGTCTTCCAAAAAGGGTAAAATTTTCTTCAATACTAAATTTCCTTCTTGGAAAGTTCTGGGCTTCACCTTCTTATTGTAAGCCCTGGCCATTTTCTTCTGATACAATTGGCCATGACAAAGCGCCTTCAAACGCTTTTCATCTATTAAATTGAGTTGATCATGTCTTGACTGTATCCATTCAGCTTCTTCTAATTTAGCTTCCATTAGCACTCTTAATGAATGGATTTCTACTTCTACTGGTAAAACCGCTTCCATTCCATATACTAAAGAATATGGGGTTGCCCCTGTAGAAGTCCGAATCGTGGTTCTGTAAGCATGTAGAGCGAGTGGCAGCATTTCATGCCAATCTTTGAAACTCACTACCATCTTCTGAATGATCTTCTTTATATTCTTACTTGCTGCTTCCACTGCCCCATTCATCTTTGGTCTATACGGAGCTGACTTGTGGTGGGTGATCTCAAACTGTTCACACATCTTCCTCATGTCCTTGTTCTTTAGGTTTGAAGCATTGTCTGATACTATGGCACTTGGCAAACCGTAGCGACAAATGATATTGTGCTTCAAGAATTTCAAAATGTGGCTACTTGTAATGTTTGCATATGAAGCTGCCTCTACCCACTTGGTGAAATAATCAATTGCTACAAGTATAAACCTGTGTCCATTTGATGCCTTTGGAGAGATCATTCCAATGACGTCTATACCCCACATGGAGAAGGGCCATGGAGATGTCATGTTGTACAATTCACTTGGGGGTGCATTCTTGTTATCAGCATATACTTGGCATAAATGACACCTTTTGACATGTATATAGCAATCGTGCTCCATTGTCGACCAGTAATATCCCAATCGCAGAATCTTCTTGGCGAGCATGTGCCCGTTCATATGGGGTCCACACACTCCTCCATGTACAGTTTCAACTAACCTTTCTGACTTGGTCTTGGCAACACATCTAAGTAGGATATCATTGTGTGATCTTTTGTACAACTGCCCACCACTTAGTAAGAACTGTCCTGCCAGCCTCTGTATTGTTCTTTTCTCTGTAGAAGTGACATTTTCTGGCAAACTCCGATCATTTAGGAAGTTCTTAATATCTTGAAACCATGGTATTTCTTCTTCTGGGGTTTCTTCTAGAACAAGACAATAAGCTGGTTCATCTCTGACTTCAATTTCCAGTGGTCTAATATCAACACCTTTTGGCATACTGACCATTGAAGCCAATGTTGCTAGAGCATCCGCAAACTGATTTTTGGCCCTTGGCATATAATTGAAGGAAATTCGAGTGAATTTGGTGCTTATTTCTTCCAAATATTGGTGATAGGGGATTAGTTTGTGATCCTTGGTTTTCCATTCACCAATTGTTTGGAAGATGATAAGACTCGAGTCCCCATATACGTCAAGTTCCTCTACTTCATGGTCTAAGGCAGCTTGCAACCCAATTATGCATGCTTCATACTCTGCTATATTGTTTGTGCACTGGAACCTTAACTTCACTGCGATTGGGATGTGTGCCCCATCTGGCTTGATCAAAACAGCCCCTATTCCATTTCCATTCATATTGGTGGCCCCATCAAAGAACATTTGCCATGAGCTTTCCCCTTCTTCTTCTTCAGTAAACAGAATTGCCTTATCAGGGAAATTAGTCTTCAAAGGTTGGTGTTCTGGTAAAGGGTGTGCAGCTAAGTGATCAGCAATGGCTTGACCCTTAATGGCTTTCTGTGTGATATAGGTGAGGTCAAATTCAGAGAGTAACAACTGCCACTTTGCTGTTCTGCCAGTTAAAGCCGGTTTTTCAAATAGATACTTCAAAGGATCCATTCGAGATATCAATAAGGTGGAATGACTATGGAAATAATGCCTCAGTCTCTGAGTTGCCCACACTAAAGCACAACAAGTTTTTTCCAAAGGAGAGTACTTTGCTTCATATTCTGTAAATTTCTTGCTTAGGTAATAAATCGCCCTTTCCTTTCTGCCTGTATCGTCATGCTGTCCCAAGACACACCCCATTGATGTCTCCAAAACTGACAAGTATAAGATCAATGGTCTTCCTGGAGTTGGTGGTACTAGCACAGGTGGGTTCAATAAATACTCCTTTATTGTGTCAAAGGCTTCTTGGCAATCGTCATTCCAGACCGTAGGGTTATTCTTTCTTAGAAGCTTGAAAATTGGTTCACAGATAGCGGTGAGCTGTGCTATGAACCGGCTTATGTACTGAATCCTTCCAAGAAAACCACGAACTTCCTTCTCCATTCTTGGTGATGCCATTTCAATGATTGCTATAGCTTTAGCTGGGTCAATCTCAATTCCCTTCCTACTTACTATAAAGCCCAATAATTTTCCTGATGTAGCCCCAAAGACGCATTTTGCAGGGTTAAGCCTTAGACTATATTTCCTAAGCCGGTCAAACACCTTCTTTAAGTTGATCAAATGGTCTTCTTCTTCACATGATTTGGCCATCATATCGTCCCCATAGACCTCCATCTTCTTATGGATCATATCATGGAATAAGGCTGTCATGGCCCGTTGTTAGGTTGCCTCGGCGTTTTTAAGCCCAAATGGCATGACAGTGTTGTGGAAGGTACCCCAAGGTGTAATGAAGGCTATTTTTTCTTTATCCTCCTTAGCCATCTTAATTTGATTGTACCCAGAAAACCCGTCCATGAATGAGAACAGGCTATGTACAGCAGTGTTGTCCACCAATATGTCGATGTGTGGGAGTGGAAAATCGTCCTTTGGGCTTGCCTTATTCAAGTCTCTGTAGTCTACACACATTCGGACCTTTCCATCCTTCTTTGGCACTGGCAATATATTTGCAAGCCATTCAGGGTACGTGGAGACCGCCAAGAATCCAGCTTGGAATTGCTTAACCACTTCATCTTTAACCTTCAATGTCCATTCAGGTTTCAACCTTCTCAGTTTCTGTTTAACTGGCTTGACATCTGGTAGAATGGGTAGGCTGTGTACAACCATGTCCGTGTCTAACCCTGGCATATCCCGATACGACCATGCAAATACATCTTCATTATCAGCAAAGAATCGTATCATTTCATCACGCTGTACCTCAGATAGACATATCCCAATCTTCACTATTTTTGGGTCATCTTCGGTCCCTAGGTTTATTGATATGGTCTCTTCAATATTGGGTTGGACCCCCTTTTCATGACGCTCCAATTGATATGTGATTTCTTTTGGAGGGTCGTCTTCTTCGTCCTCAGTCTCTTCCTCAACCCCCATTAGGTCAAAGTCAAGCTCGAGGTCGAAGTCATACTCAACCCGATCCAATTCCGTTTACTTATATGGTTCATAAGTGGTTTGGACCTTTTTGAAAATTTTATCTTTTCTATAAAAAATTGAAAAATCTTTTTGTGTTTTTTGAGAGCCTTCTACAAAATCTTTCCTTGAAGACGAAGGCTCATTAAAACCTTCAGGAAAAGGGCATTCCACTAATGGAGGTTTTTTTTGGAAGCCATGTTTGTTTGCCAAACAAACGCGGCTTCAAAAGTAAGGGGAGTTTCCTCCCAATTGTTCAGAATAAAAGAATCTGGGGCAGGGATACAAGCCTGTTCCTCAAGCTCAGGGTCTGCATCTGAAATCACTAGTACTGGGTGAGTTGCATCGCCTGTTTCTTTTGTAGGGCTAGTCCCAGATGGAACTTTTACTGCAGCCCAATCAATAAAAGGTAGCTCCTCTGCTACTTCTTCTTGATTGCCTTCTGTCATGGCAAAAAAGGCTCCAACGTCCTCAGAGAAATCCTGCTTCTGTTCTGCCTATGGCCCAGGCCCACCCAGTGCTTGTGGAGGTGGGGGTGGAACATATGGTTGCACGGTTGAGGACTTGGGTTTCTGGAATGGATTGATGTTATAGTATGGGGGTTTGGACTGATCCTCAGGAGGAGACAACTGAATCATGTGAGAAAGCTTTGGAAAAGTTTCTTTGATGTGAGGGAATTTCATGTCTTCCATTTCCTTCTGTCTTCTCCAGTTCCTTGTCCTGGAACCCAATCCTACTCTGTGGACCATCTTCTTAACCTTTATCGGTTCTATCCTTCCTTGCAGGTTAACCCCCAGACCTTTTCCAGGGTGAAAATTATATTTTTCCAGTACATTCTTGACCATTTTCTCAGCACAGGTCAACTTTCCTTCTTTTTCCTGATACCCCTAGGTATAAAATTAACAGTTTCAAACTGGAAAGAGTGAAAGGCCATCTTGTCAGCAGTCATTTCCATGTTTATGTAGGGTACATCAGGGGATCACATGGGAGGAACCAAATTTTCGGCTAGGATAGTAATCACCTTTTGCCCTTTGATATATTTGACTCTTTGGTGGAGGGTAGATGGTATAGCCCTAGCTGTATGAATCCACGGCCTTCCTAGGAGTAGGTTGAAGGCTGCAGGTATATCCATCACTTCAAATGTAATGTTAAAAATATACGGTCCAATTGTGACTGGTAGTTCAACCTCCCATAGAGAGTGTGTTTTAGAGCTGTCAAATGCTCTTATGATTCTTCCATTTTGTTTGATTTTGTTTTGTTCCAGACCGAGCTTAACAAAGGTTATTAATGGGCAGACATTCAGAGCCGACCCATTATCAATTAAAACCCGGGCTATCATGCAACCCTTACTGAGTACAGCTATGTGCAATGGGTCAACATGATGATACCCTGCTGGGCTGATCTCAGTCTCAAAAAAAGTTATGACATTATGAGATAAAATTTGCCCAACCATCCGGCCTAGTTGGTCTGGTTCAATGTTTTTAGGCACATGGGCCCCCTGAAGTATCCTTAACAAGGAGTCCCTATGTTTTTCAGAATTTAACAATAGGCCCAGTATTGAGATCTGGGCAGGGACTTTGTTCAACTGCTCGACAACGTTGAACTCACTCTTTTTAATCAACTTAATGAGGTCAGCAGCCTCATTGTTAGTTACCTGAGGGGCATCTTCCCCTACCTTGGCCTTTCCTTTATTTTTCTGCTCTTCCTTTTGTTTTTCTGTCTCCTTTTGTTTTTCTTCCACCCCTACACATTTTCCTGACCTCATCATGAGGTTCACTTCTTTCTTGCTTTCTGCCTCAGCTGCAGGGAATGTAGTGGTGTAGCCTTCATGTAGTTCCATGGTACAGCTGATTCAGAGTAGGAAGGCTTAGGGACATTTATCACCAAGGGAGGAAGTTTGGACTTATATGATGAAGTTTGAGTAAGAGGAACGTCTACAACCAATGGTGGACACTGTTTTGGTTGAGGGTTGCAGAAGTGACTGACGCATTGAGATGGTCACAATTTATGACCAATGGTGGTTTTGATAAAGTGGGTGAAAAATGGGTTGATGGACTGCAATTGATAACCAAAGGCGGTTTGGCTATATTCATTTGGGCCATGAGAGAAGAGACTCGGTCCAGAGAGGAGCTAATGCTCTCAGCAGCACTCTCATTCCCTTTTGAAATCACATTTATTTCTTTACCCTCATTTCTTCTGTCAAAATACACTTTGACCGTTGTGCCTATAGGAGCAATTAACTGGGATGGGTCAAAGGTTATTTTATCAGAAGAGATGACACCTATAACATTAGATGGGCCTGCCCCATGATGTTGGGGCAAAGGGTTTTGTCCAATATTTGTTCTAGGAGGATTGAGAGCCCCTGTATTAAAAGACAGGGTATTCTGGTCAAGCATATCCTGAATAGCATGTTTCAACGGCCAAAACTTGTTAGTAGAGTGCCCAGGTGCACCCATGTGGAAATCACAAGTGATTGAGGGGTCATAATTTCTCCCCTTGGATGCATTCGGATTGGGTTCTCTTAAAGTAATATACCCTGCTTTCAATAAAGTGGGCAGCAACTGAGAAGGAGTCATTGGAATAGGGGTGAAAACCCTATTTCTCCTTGCTGCGAAATAGGCATCCTTTTCCTATTTAGTAAAAACCCTCTTTTGGTCTGAGGGTGCTGCTGGAACATTAACCCTCATGGGGGCCTGGGTAGATGGAGTAGGAAAATGAGCAGGTACATTGATTTGTATGAGCTTGTTAGGGCCTGATGGTGGCTGCACCATGTTCACCTCCTCTTCTTTCTTGTTCCCATTCTTCTTTATCCCGCTTCCGTTCTTTAGATTGGGGTCCTGTTGATTGACCATAGCAGAGTGGTCAATTATTTTACCCGACCTGATTCTGTCCTCGATTCGGTCGGCCACTTGTACCAAAGCTGGAAAATTAATGGTGGTCTGACCCACCAGGTGGCTGTAGAATGGTTGACCCAGTGTACTGATGAAAGTGGAAATCATTTCCTGCTCCAGCATAGGTGGCCTAACCTGGGAGGCCATCTCCCTCCATCTTTTGGCATACTGTCTCACAGATTCATCCCTTCCCTTACTCATTCTCATTACGTCGTACCTATCTGGCACGATCTCTGAATTGAACCGGTACTGAGCTAAGAAGGCATCTGCTAGGTCCTTCCATCTTTTGATCTTTCTGTGGTCTAAAGTGGTGAACCATCTCAACGCAGTTCTAGTTAGGCTCCTTTGGAAGAGCTGAATCAAGACATCCTCATCCCGCCCGAACTAGCATAGGGCACCGCAGTACAACTTCAGATGGCTCATGGGGCAGCCAATGCCATCATATTTGTCTAGGTCTGGGCACTTGAACTTAGCTGGCAGGTTAACATTAGGGTACAGGCACAAGTCCTCAAAGTTGGTGCCCCCGAAGTTGTTCACCCCTTTTACTTCCTTCAGTTCGTCTTGGATCATTTCCAGTCTGTGCATGAACTTCCTTTCAACTTCTTCCCTCATCCTTTCTTTTTCCTTAGCTTTGTCTGACTCCACTGTCTCATCCCTGATAAGTATAGGTTCAGGGGTGGGTTCATAGATGGGTTCAGGAATAGGTTGAACCGGAGGTGGAATGTTGATTTGGGGTGGAGGTGCTGGGTTGAAAGTGGATGCTTGGTTTTGGGCTTGCACTTGCTGGGCCTGCACCGATAGTATATTCTCTAGCATTCGGGCTAGTCCTGCCACTTGCTCCTGTAGCAAGACAATATCTGGGTGAGGAGCATCAGCTTCAGTCTCAATGGGATTCATGGCGCGAGCTCTTGATCTAGTTACAGGAGCTATGATTGCAAGTGTATTGGTACCTGGCAAAAATAAAGGAGAGAATATAAAAAAAAGTGCCCATTTAATCTCATTCACATGCCTATGTGCAAGCTGGGTGAACGCAAGTTTGGATTTGTTTTTTTATTTGCTTCTTTTTTTTTATAGAATTGTTGGAATATTCTAGGGCTTCCAACAGGTCCCACAAAAAGAGAAAATGATCTGAAATTCAAAGGCTTTCAGAGGCCCAGGGGTATTTTTGGAAAATGTCTAAAATTCAAAGGCTTTCAGAGGCCCAGGGATATTTTTGGAAAAGGTCTGAAATTCAAAGGCTTTCAGAGGCCCAAGGATATTTTTGCAAAAGGTCTGAAATTCAAATTCAAAGGCTTTCAGAGGCCCAAGGATATTTTTGCAAAAGGTATGAAATTCAAAGGCTTTCAGAGACCCAGAGATTTTTGATAAAGGTCTGAAATTCAAAGGCTTTCAGAGGCCCAGAGATTTTTGATAAAGGTCTGAAATTCAAAGGGTTTCAGAGGCCCAAGGAGTTTTTGAGAAAAAGTCTGAAATTCAAAGGCTTTCAGAGGCCCAAAGATCTGAAATTCAAAGGCTTTCAGAGGCCCAAAGATCTGAAATTCAAAGGCTTTCAAAGGCCCAAAAGATCTGAAATTCAAAGGCTTTTGAGGCCCAAAAGATCTGAAATTCAAAGGCTTTCAGAGGCCCAAAAACAAATTTGAAATTCAAAGGCTTTCAGAGGCCCAAAAGATCCGAAATTCAAAGGCTTTCAGAGGCCCAAAAGAAAAAGGTCTGAAATTCAAAGGCTTTCAGAAGCCTAAAAGATCTAAAATTCAAAGGCTTTCAGAGGCCCAAAAGATCTGAAATTCAAAGGCTTTCAGAGGCCCAAAAGATCTGGAATTCAAAGGCTTTCAGAGGCCCGGGGATTTTTGAGAAAAAGTCTGAAATTCAAAGGCTTTCAGAGGCCCAAAAGAAAAAGGTCTGAAATTCAAAGGCTTTCAGAGGCCTAAAAGATCTGAAATTCAAAGGCTTTCAGAGGCCCAAAAGATCTGAAATTCAAAGGCTTTCAGAGGCCCAATGACATTTTTGAGAAAAGGTCTGAAATTCAAAGGCTTTCAGAGGCCCGGGGATTTTTAAGAAAAAGTCTGAAATTCAAAGGCTTTTAGAGGCCCAAGGAGTTTTTGAGAAAAAGTCTAAAATTCAAAGGCTTTCAGAGGCCCAAAGGATTTTCTCTCACATTTCTTTTTTTTTTCATTTATTTTTTTGAAGCATTTTATTCAAACTCATTTCCCTTTATCATTATTTAAAGGTTAAAGGAAGATTTTAGTGGGAAAAACTGATTAAAATTGAATATTCCGCGAAAACCGCATACACAGTACTGTCCAGCCATGCTTGTATTCAAATTACGAGCAAGCCGTGACCGTATGGAAAACACGGGCGAGCCCAGCCCGTATAACCAATACAGGCAAGCCCAGCCCATGTACTAAATGCGGTTTTACGGAACTCTGTTATATTTTTCCAGTTTTTTCATGGTTTGATCACTTTAATTGTTCATCCAAACATACGGTTCACCCAGTGCAGGGCTTCTAAACTGTCCCAAAGTGGACTTTGACCTTTTTGATAAAACACATGTTTAGGAGGGCACATGTACCCTCCAAATTGACACCATTTTTAAGAATTTGGTACCCTTTTTGTTGACTCTTGCATGAACCTTGGGTAGGATTGATTCTAAACAGAGTTAGAAACTCTTCCTATGGACTGCATCAATTTTAGAAAACATGCATATTTTGGGACCAATTTTATCCCGAACCAATGGGCACCATGACACCCCTATGACATGAAAATAATGTAGAAAAATAGGATTACCTTGTTACCTTGTTTACCTTCAATATGACATCCGCATTATGCCCTGGTTTGTAAGCCATGCAAACGACCTTCCCAAAATTTACAAACCCATATCCCTACGTAATTGTGTACTTTAGCCAAAAATGTGTAACTCCACCTTCAAGCGTAGGGGTTTTGGGTTTTGGCTTAATGGCAACTTATCACTCAAGCCTAGTGATGACCAGAATCATAAATCCACATTATCATCACATCATTAGCTCAAAGTTCTAAGGTGAATGTTTTCACTTTTACTTTCCGAAGTATCGACCTCGTTGCGCCAAGCTACACACATTTGGGTTCAACTTCCTATAGGTTAAGGGTAGGCTATGTAAAAAAATAAAATGTGCACGGTGCATTGTAAAAATAGGGTGCATTCACAACGTCCCAAACCCTTGCCACTCTTTTCGTAGCCATGCATATACAAACCAAGGTGTGCGCGCCTGCAAAACGGTCGCACTGGTAGAAAACGGGAAATCGGAGTCGCCACCGCCTGATGGGGTGCAGGCGGACACCTGGGTGCCTAAGTTAGTCTAATTGGTTGGTCTGCGGCGTGAGATTCTAAGTAAGGTCTCATTTGTGGTTCGGGGAAGTCCGTAGACACCTCGATCCACCCTGTCGGTTGACAGGTCCCAAAGAGCTTCCTAGGTTTGAGTCAGCTGTCTATTTGGTTCTCACCCGATTCCTAATCCAGCATACCATTTAGTTAGGTCTTGGCGGGACCACCTAAGTGGTGTGGGTCCCTTTAGTTGATTTTATCTTGCTTTACTTAGGTGATCTGGGTCTGATTGGGTGGGCCCCGTTGGAAGGTCCACGATGTCCTTGGTGGGCTTGGGTAAGCCCATGTACCCATGTGGGCCTTTGTCTAAGCCTAGGAGGCCCTGTGGGCTTAGGTGAAATGAATTGATTTTATATTAAGGTTTAAGTTTGGAACTTAAGTAATTTTCATGTCAGAAGTGAGTCGGCATTGGTTTGCGGGCCCCTGGGTGGGCCCCCATGTGGGTTGCCAAAAAAGGTTTAACTTATCTTGCATATATTGGCCAAAATGAATTGGACATCGGGCTTGGGGCCTGTAGTCCAAATTTGGGCTTGAGAGCCCGGTTCCTTGAGGTTTAGGGTTTGCACCCTTCTTAGGTTTAGTTAATGGGCCTTGGCGGGCCCGATAGGCCCTTACCCGGAGTCTCGGCCAAACCATGCATTTCACACTTCATTCCACAAAAAAGATTCGGGTGGGCCGCATTGGGTTTAGCCCGCCCGGTTCAACGGGTTGATTTCGATTAATCTTGCTTATTTGCATGCTTTCCGGTTTAGTGGGCTTGGTGGGCCTCGTTGGAAGGCCCACTAGTGTTCCAAGTTGGACCAGTGGTCCAGGTACCATGTTGGGTTTCCGGGTGACCCGGAAACCCTATTGGTTCATTTGGTTTAGTTATGAGATTATTCGAATCAATGAAAATCAAAGATCACACATAAAAATGCATTTTAAGGGTTTTGCAATGGGGGTGGTTTCATGGGCTTCCTAGGGGCTTTCAGTAGTTGTGTGGGCCCCTGCATGGGCCCACAATGGTTTAGGTAGTGGAGAAGCACCTCATTTGGTCTCTTTCGGGAGTTTCGCAATCATGGAAGGGGGAAGGAGGGAGGTATGGGGCTGCTGCCCCCACTCACTTTTCAACCACCTACAGCAGTGAGACAGAGGTTTTGGCACCCCTGTTTGGTCTCCTAATTCATACACATACAGCAAGCCTCGAATATCAACACACAACCTAAGGCCAAGGACCTAACAAATGCCAATAACCCCCAAACAATTACACATGCCCAGCAAACAATAAGAAAAATAAATGACAATAACAATGGCCTTTAAAGGAAGCTAAGCAATGCTAATAACAATGGCCTTTAAAGGAAGCTAAGCAATGCTAAGGATGGGCCAAAGATAACATAAAGGTTATAGAAGGGAAGGGGACCTTCATACATGCCACTCCGGCAATGACATATCTTGTGTGTGCACAAGCCAAAAGACAAGTGAAGGGCTGCTGTAGGATGGGGAGGCATGGTTACTAACCACCGAGCAGCAAGTAAAAAAAAACATGGGTACACAGAGATATATTGAGATTCAAAATAGTGGCCTCTTGGCTCGGTAAAAACAACAGCGGGGCATGCTACATATCCACAAAAAAAACAGTAGGTGAAGGAGGTAATGGATCATGTTCATGCAAACACATAGCAAGACATGGTGCTGTCTCCAACAGCACCTCTCATGGATTTTCCCCGGGGGTCATTTGGGGTTAAGGAGCATACTTTTTAATGTAGGAACAGATGCATGCTAAGGGATATGGCCACAGCAAAAACACACCAAAAGAAAATGAAAATGTAAACGAAAAGTGAGAGAAGAGATAATGTCAAGAAGGGTAATGGGGGGTTTACTTCGGGGTACATTGGACCAAAGAAGAGAGGAACATTCTCCTCTAATAATTACTGGAATAAAGCCAAAACAGCAACCTAATGAGCACCTAAAAATATGTAAAGCCAAACTCCAATACTCCCAAGGACACCCTACATGAACCTCTTACCATTGTAGGGCCTCATGCCATGAAAAGAATAGCAAATGCATACTTAAAACCACATGGGAATGAGCCCATGCAAAAGAGGAAGGCAAGGGCAGAAAAATCAATAAAAAAAACTCATTTTAATGTATGTCAAAACAAATCTAACCAGGAACCTTACCTTGGTATCCTAAGCTTGTTGGTGGAGGTGTATGGCACTCCTTGAAGCAAAACAACAGTGGGGAACCTCCTTTTCCGCAGCAACAGCAATGGAGCCTCCTCTTCTTGGAGCACAAGTGGAGAAGAAGAAGGGGGAAGAAGCTTGGGATCACTTGTGTGTAGTGTGGGGTGGTGGTGGAAGCAAGGAAGGTGGAGAAGAGTGGTTCGAATGGGAGAGATGGGAGAGATGGGTTTTCTTGGAGAGAGGTTGGAGAGATGGGAGAGATTTTCGAAAATTCCAAGTCCTTTTTTTTTTCAATCAAAATGCCAAATCCCCCATGTAAATGAGAGAGATGAGAGGTTTTGTTTAGAGAGTTATTGAAAAATCCTTGGGAGATGGAGAGTTTTCTCATGGGAAAGTGGATGGTTGCCATGTGGAGAAGAAAGGTTGGGGGAGGTCAAGGGTTTTTCTCTTGGGGAAGTGGAGGGTTGCCATGTGTAAGATGGAGAGAGGGTTGTTTGTGTTGGGGAGGTGAAGGGTTAATGGGAGGTGGAGGATTTTTATTGGGGAGGTGACATGTGTAAGATGGAGAGAGGGTTGTTTGTGTTGGGGAGGTAAAGGGTTAATGGGAGGTGGAGGATTTTTATTGGGGAGGTGACATGTGTAAGATGGAGAGAGGGTTGTTTGTGTTGGGGAGGTGAAGGGTTAATGGGAGGTGGAGGATTGGTTGGGAAGTGAAGAGACTCATGGGGGAATCAAGAGTCTCATGGGGAAATGAAGAATCTTTATGGGGACATGAAGGGTTTTATGGGGAAGTGAAGGGTTGGGAGGTGAAGGGTTGGGAGGTGCCACGTATGCAGCCCTCATTGTGTCCACGTGGCATCCTATGTGGAGCCCCCATGCGCACACGTGGCATCCTATGTGGCATTGCCAAAAATCCAGAAATGCCCCTAGCTTTGACTGTTCATATCTTTTTCATCCGGACTCCGATTTGAGCAAACTCAATTGCGTTGGAATCGTATCGAAGTCCTCTATCCATTGGGATTGGACTAAACACCTGGCTCGGGGTTCGGCAAAAAGTCAACTTTCAGCTCATTCTCAAGTTTGACCGCCCGCAGAACCCTCATCCGGACTCCGATTCCAGCAAACACAGTTGCGTTGGAACCATGTCGAGATTCTCTATCCAATGGTATAAGGCAAGGTACTTGGCACGGAAATCGAGGAAAAGTTAACTTTCAGCTCATCCTTAAGTTTGACCGCCAGCAGAACCCTCATCCGGACTCCAATTCCAGCAAACTCAGTTGCGTTGGAACCGTGTCGAGATTCTCTATCCAATGGTATAAAGCAAGGTGGCCAAATTTTATCTGATTAAAAGGTCAACTTTCCACCCCTTAGGTTTTTACTTTCTGTCCAGGGTTTGCATTTCCGGTACTTCCGGGAGTGCAAAAATGAGGTGCTTACACAAGGCATAATAGGAAAGCATATAAAAAGTAAACAAATACACAAAGCAGTCCCTACAGCACCTAAAACATGCTCATAAAAATTATCCAATCATGCAAACATATGATCATGTTATACACCAAAAAATCATCATGGAGATCATGCTGAAAATTAAAACATGCTATTATAAAAATTCAGCAAGAAATAAGCATAGTTCATCAAAACGAACCTCCCCTACGCATGTTTCTAGAAACAATCCTATATATCAGAATTAAGCATGTTTCTACCCCAATGAATTCTTAAGCAATAATTCAAATTTAAAACATACCCAACATGCTTAAGAACACAAAATAGCAAGCAAATCAAAAACATGAACGAACACCAAAAGGCTCAAATCCTCAACTCCCCAGCAGAGTTGCCAGTTGTGAGACATGGGAAAAAAATCAAATCCAATGACTTCCTCTATCATCACACGGGATTAAATAAAACAAAGAGTCGCCACCATTCAATTTAGGTGTGAATGGACACCAAGATATTAAATAAGCACAAAAGGCAATTTTAGGGTAAAAATAACCCTCCTAAAAAACAACCAGAGATGGGTAAGGGGATTAGGTTATGAATAGGGGAAGGTGTTAGGCACCCCTATTCATCCACACCAAAAGGCTTGCTATAAAATTCATGAAAAATCACAAAAAAGGCAAAAATTGTATGGTTTTTTTCATATGAAAAGTCTGATTGATCCAGAACTTTCAAATATGATCATACCATTCCTAGGGTTTCATGATCAAAATAAAATTGAGATAACACCAAATAAAATCAATTTAAAGTGAAAAATCCAAAAATCTGGCTTCAAGTTAAATTCTAGAAATCTAGAAAAATATGATTTTTATAAAATATTTTGAAATTAAACTTGAATAGTCCAGGACATAGATATAGTCCAAATTTCACATTAAATCAAGAAATAAAAACCAAAAATACCCACATTGATGAAGAACATCAAAAGGGGGGAACTTAGACCGTAGGGTCTTCTCTCAATAATGAAAAAACAATTTAAAAACTACATCATGAAACCCTAGAAGTTACTTTCAGGCTTCTGGATCCAGATCTATCATATTGATCATGATAAATCCAAGATCTTAGCCTAAAATCACAAAAATCACGAAAACAGTGCTGTAGGTGCAAATATGTGAAAAATCCAAATTTTGGAAAAAAGTGGGGATATCATGCTATAAACATCATAGATTCATGTTATTCATTCAGATTCATCATAAAAACCATTAAAACATGATCAAGATATTTAAAGCAGCCACATCTCACAGTGAGCACATGGGGGTCTACCCTATGGATCCACCTGTTCTCTTTTCCCCTAGCTCTCTCTTCACGTTTTACTGCTAGAGAGGATTCTTGAGGTACTTGGAGATAGGTTTGGTGATACAAACACAATCAAAGGCTTTATTCTATGAAAAAAAGGAGAAAAACAGATATGGGGTTCTATTCTAGGGATCCACCTGTTCTCTTTTCCCCTAGCTCTCTCTTCACGTTTTACGGCTAGAGAGACTCTTGAGGTACTTAGAGGCAGGTTTAGGAATACTAGATACAAAAGATGGCCTTATTCTACAGCAATAGAGAATATCCTATTACATATAGAATTGAAGACAGAAAATAAAAGGGAAAAAGGGACTTACCTGGATTGAGCAAGCAGAGCAGCAGGGGTTCCTCTTCTTCTCTTGGAGCTTTTTAGACTTCAAATTTTCGTTGCCCTTTTGCTTGAGGAAAGGCCCTCTATTTATAGGCAAACACAGGAGCATGGTTGGTCCAAGGTTTGGCAAGATAGAGTTTCAGTTTGAGTTAAACACAAGATCATGTCAATCCTTTATCCACAAAGATATTTCGCACGAATAAAATATATAATTCGCTCATTTAAAGGGATATTGGACTAAAGATAAGGCTCAGAAATCGAGAGAAGAACAGAACTCACACGAGTCTGATGTGCCCGTAAATGCTTTACGGTCCAGGGGTGTCCGTATATGTCTTACGGGCGCTGCGTGCCCGTATATAAAATTCGGGCGCGCTTAGCCCGTAGATACAATACGGTGAAGGCTTAAATTATTGATTTTCATGCATTTTTGGCCTGTTTTAAATTCTAATTAATGTTTTCATTATTTTCTCATTTTGTAGTGCAATTTGGGGTGTCTACAGTACCATTTTGGGCTCTTTGATGGGCCTCAAAGGGTTTGGCCCGTTTTAATTATTTTAATTGTTTTATTTAAGTTCAAAAAGGTTCTTGGGCTGGATGGGCCCCATTGGAAGGCCTACTAATGAATTGAATTGGGCTTGGGAGCCCATGGCCCATTTTGGGTTCCCGATCAACCCGAAAACCCTGTTGGTTTAAAATAAATCAATAAATGAATTAGAATTGAAAAATCTGATTTTTTTAACACTTTGTGTAAGCACCTCATTTTTGCACCCCCGGAAATGCCTAAAGTGAAAACCCTAACTGAAAAGTCAAACCTCGAGGGGGCAAAAGTTGAGTTTTTAGTCAAGTGATAATTGACCACCTTGCTCTCTCTCAGTGGATAGATAATCCTGACATGGTTCCGAAGCAACTGAGTTTGCTAGAATCGGAGTCCGGATGAAGGATTTATCAGTCGGTCAAACTTGACGGGGAGCAGAAATTGACTTTCTGTTAAACCCCATATCAGGTGCCCAAACTTGTCCCAGTGGACAGGTCATCCTGACACGATTCTAACGCAACTAAGTTTGTTGGAATCGGAGTCCGGATGAGGGTTCTGCGGGCGGTCAAACTTAAAGGAAAACCGAAAAACTTTTCCTCGAACCCCGTGCCAAATGCTTTGCCCTACGTCATTGGATAGAGGGCTCCGATACGAGTCTAACGCAATTGAGTTTGCTCAAATCGGAGTTCGGATGAAGGAGATATGAACTATCGAAGTTTCCGCGCAGCAAAACCGGAAACTGCACACGTGGCGCAGCAACTGCATACGTGGCAGCCAACGCAGCAAAATATCTCAGGGACTAAATCTTAAATATCCAAAATTCACAGGGACCAATCCGTAGATATCCAAAAGTGTCAAATCGGTCAAATCGGTCGAATCGGTCAAGTCGAGGGGCAAATCCGTAATTTTTCGATTTGTATCAGGCCAAATATGCCGGATACACTTGCCCCTCTTCATATCCGGACTCAAATGTCGGATACAAGAAGATCGGTCAGCGAGATTCGCGCCGATCGCCTGACAAATTCGCGGCAGCATTTAATTTTCGGATGATTATGTTTTGTATCCGGCATTGAATGCCGGATACAAAGAAGCACCTGTGTAACCGGCCATAGAGGCCGGTTATGAGGAGGGCTTAGTGTATCCGGCCTGAGTTGCCGGATACATTAAGTTGCCTATAAAAGGCAAACAGCAGCCCATTTCCGGGGGTTGGCTTCATTTTGCTGGTTTCCACCCCTTCTCCCCTTGGCTATTGGTCCGAAACCTCCCACTTTAACCCCTCCTTGCTCACTCAAACCTTAAAGACCATCCTTTTCCTTCCATCCTTGATCCTCTCCTTCATCTTGTCCACTTCAAATCTCAAGGGAAGAAGGGGAGTTTGCTGTTGGTGCTTGGAGGTGCTGCTCCAGCAGCTTTTTAGGCTTCAAGGGAGTGTCTCTACACAACTCAAGGGTTCAAGAACCCCCAGGTGAGGTTCCTTCTCACAATGTACCGCACATATATTTTTATGGGAATTTTCTAATGATTTCCTAACCTTGTCCTCTTCCCTAGCAAAAATCTGATTGTAGTATCCAGTAGCATGTGTCTTCTTCTCTTTTTCTTGTAAGATGGAGGTCTCCAAAGGTAAGGATACCCCATACACGACTCCATGGCAGGGGGGAAAGCCTTATTGCCCCACTTTTGGCCTCATCAAGCCGCTGTTTTGACATATTTGTGGTTGCTTTAAAAGGAAGCATGTTTCCTCATGCTTAGTCATCTCTTGTACCCCCTAAGTAACCCCTCGTCTTCTCCCTTCTTTAGGTATTTGCTTAAGCTACGAATGGGTAATATGGATGCTGCCATGGGAAAGGTTTTAGGAGATGCATGATAGTTTTCTTTAATTGTATTAGAATTATCATCCATGCTAGGTAACTCCATCGTATGTATGCATGCTCTACTCGCTGCTCGTTGAGCTTGTTAGGACTTTCTTTGGGAGTTTTGTGCATGTTATGTATGCTGTCATTTCAGTGTAATATGTCATGATTTTGCCCCTCCTTTGCTGCTATTTTCGGCCATATGGGAACCTCCCCACCTAATATAGGCAAAGGCTCTAGTTACATGTTGGTACTTGTGCTTGTTAGGAATTCCTTTAGATGTTCAATGTGTCCTATCATTTACATGGAGGTTGCATATCTTTAGATCAATTTTGAGTCCTTGAACACAACAAGCACATGCATGCACCTTTTAACGAAAGGTAGGCTTTGAATGAGTCATGCTTCAATGGATTCCTTTCTTGTGTATTGCTCATAACTGATTGTGGTTCTCTGAGATTATAAACAACCTGGATAGAGGTGCATGATCTCTACCCCTTTGCTGTATCCTTCCCAAGAGGAAGAAGACCTGGAACCTCATCCCTTTCCCCCTTTGCTAAAACCCAAAAGTCCCCAAAGTGACCAAATTGGGGGCATTCCCTCACTCTCTGAACCAATGTGGGCCCACACAATCCCTAGAACACCCCAAGAGGCCTAAGAAACCAACTCCAATGCAAAAATCTGGAAAAAAGGCTTCTGTGTGTTGATCCGGCAACTCAGGCCGGATCAACAGAGCCCCATTCGTAGCCGGCAAGAGACGCCGGATACACTGAGCTCTGTGTGTAACCGGCATCTCAGGCTGGCTACACTGCCAGAATACCATTTTGAGCCATTTTCTGATCTTGTGTTATTTTTTTGGTTTGCTTGATCAATCCGGGCGAACCAGTAGGGTTTCCAGGTCACCCGGAAACCCAAGATGGACCGACCCGGTCTGAATTGCTTCCCAGTGGGCCTTCCAACGGGGCCCACCAAGCCCAAGAACTTACTTGTGCTAAATAAGTAAAATCAAACCAATCGGGTGGGCTAAACCCATTTGAGGCCCACCCAAGCCCAATTTTGAAGCATGTTGATCTAGATCTAGGCTTGGTTTGGCCGAGACCAAGGGCAGGGCCTAGCGGGCCCATTAAGCCCATTAAACCCAACCAAGGTTAGGGTTTCTAAACCCTAACTCAAGAAGCCTTGGGCTTTCAGGCCCAGGCCCAGGTAAAGGGCCCCAAGCCCCATGCCTGGCCCATTTTGGTGAAGATAAATCAAAGATAAATTAAATCATTTGGCAACCATCTATGTGGCCCACTCAAGGGCCCACAAACCAACCTGGCCCACCTTTACATGAAAATCACTGTAAATTCAACTTAAATTTTAAAGTAAAATCAATCCATTTTGAACCAAGCCCAAAGGGCCTCTCAGGCTAGACCGAGGCCCACCAAGGGACACGTGGGCTCATCCAAGCCCACCAAGGAATCCGAGGGCCTTCCAACGGGGCCCGCCCATGCAGACTCATCTCATCTTTAACCAAAAAGATAAAATCAAGTAAAAGGACCTACACCGCTTTGGCGGTCCCGCCAGACTTAACCAAATTGAATGCTGGAATAGGAATCGGGTGAGTGAGAGACCAGAGTTGACTCAAATCAGGGAAACCTATGGGACCCGTCACTTGACGGGGTGGACTGGAGTGTCTACGGACTTCCCCAGACCGCAACCGAGAACCTACTTAGAATCTCAAGCCGCAGACCAAGCCTTAATAGAAGAACGTAGGCACCCAGGTGTTTGCCTGCACCCCATCAGGTAGTGGCGACTCCAAACAAATCCCGAGGCACGCATCGTTTTGCATGCGCCTCGTCGTGCGACCGAAATCGGGTGCGCACACTTTGCATACTGCCGAAAACACATTTTTTCATACTCTTAATTGACCTGAGTTTTCGGCTAACTTGAAAAATTCAATTTTTTTACATTTTTTCATAGAAAACAAAATCCAGGGATTTTTGGGCTTATCCAAGATCTGTGTGGGCCCCTGTGTGGGCCCACAGTAGTTCGGATGAAGCTCAATGGGCTTCTCTTTGGGGGTTTGAAATCAAGAAAACGAGAGAAAGCTAGAGATTGCCTCCTCCTTCTTCTGAACCAAAATCAGCAATGGGACAGGGACTAAGTGTCCCTGTTTTAGGTTTCCTTAGCTACAAAGTCCATTAACTAACACACACACAAATAAGAATTGATCAAAAGAAACTAATATATAAATTTCACCTCAAAGTGTATGCATGTTCCCTACCTTTAAGTGCTGAAAAATACTTTTATGAACACAAAAATTTGATATATAAGATGAGTGAAACATGACCTAACTGTACTTCTAATGATCAAGCATGTGAGTATATATATGAAATTCATAAGGAAAGGTGATGTAGCTGATCTCATATGGACAAAACAGTAACTAAAATGAGAAAAAATCATGATGTACAAAACAACAACAAGAAAGTCATGATTTCGTTCATACACAAAATAGTAAGAAAAACTTTATTTTCTTCATAAGCATGCTTCAAGTGACTAGTGAAGATATTACATACATACTCAAAGGAAAAACAAATAGCTAAGCCATGTATTAAATAAACAAAATTAGTCCTAACATATAACATCCATGATTCACAAAACAAGATAAGGAAGTATAAACCACTCATAAAAAAAACAACTGGAGAAAGGATAAGGGGGGTTATTCAAATAGTACAAGAGATAAAAATAAAGGGGAACACCCTCCCCTATCAAATGAAAGAATAATAACAATAATATTAGAAATAAACAGTAGCTTTAGGATGCTCAAAGTCAACCAATAAACCTCTCATCATCTCTTTGGGTTCATCTGTACCCTTCCATTTACCTTTAAAACATGATAACCCTCATATAGCCATGAAAGAAGGATGAGAAGAAGAGAATAATACTCAGATCAAACTAAACAGAAGTAATACATCATGTATATCATATTAAATATCCCCAAATCCACTCATATTTACATATGTGAAATAAAAAGGCACCAAGAGCCTCACCTTGGGCTTGAACACTTGTTTGAAGTGTTCTAAGCTTTCCTTTAGGCCAAGGCAGCAACTGGACAAGGCCTTCCTCCCTTCTAGAGCTCCCCCAAGACTTCCTTGGGTGTTGAAAATGGAGAAGACAAGGTAGATGAGAGATTGAATAAGGTTTGATGGGGTTTGGAGGCCTTGAAATAGAGTTGGAATAAGGAGAGGGAGTGGTTGGATGGAGTGGGGAATGGAGGAAGTGATAGAGGTGAGAGAGATGGAGCAGGAAAAAATGAGCCGACCCCCTCAAAATGGGCTAATGAAGCCTTTTTATACCCCATGACTAAAACTTAATTATTTTCCATAGCATCCCCATTTTTTAAAAAGACTAATAATTGATTTGGGAACACCTATCCCCCATGAGCTCATAGGGGACACGTATTCCCATGAGCAAAATATGTTGAATATTTTATTATTTCTTAATATCTTTTATTTTCTAATTATCTAAATTATTTGATATTTTTAGATTTTCTTATTATTTTATTTAGATCTTTGTTTTGGTTTTTGAGCACATGCGTGCTTTGATTTTTTATTTTCTTTTTCCTTTATTTTAAACCTCTTAATTAGGTGTTGTATGAAAATATTATTATTTTAATTGAAGATTCTTTTCTTTTTGCTGTTTTTGCCACATGTGCAGATTTTCCGAAACTTTGATTGCTTATATTTCTTTCATTCGGTGTCTGATTTTAGTAAACTTAGTGGTGTTGGAATCAGTATGAGATTCTCTATGCACTAAGCTAGAGTTTTGCAGCAAATTCGGACTTTTAGCAGAAGTGTAAAACTGCTACCCGGGAGCCGGTTTTGCTCATATCTCTCTATCCGGGACTCCGATTCCAGTAAATTTGGTTGCGTTGGAATCGTGTCGAGATGCTCTTTCTGCTGGGACCAATTTGGACAGTTGATCCAGGGTTTTGCAGAAAGCTAATTTATGCTAATTCCAGGTTTGATTGGTCCATAACTTCTTTATCCGGACTCTGATTTGAGCAAACTCAGTTGCGTTAGAATCGTATCAAAGTCCTCTTTCCAATGGTATAAAGTTTGGTGGTCAATTTCTACCCGATCAAAAAGTCAACTTTTTGACCCCTTCAGGTTTGACTTTTTCAATTAGGGTTTTATTCTTTCATTTTTGGGGGTGCAAAAATAGGTGCTGACAAGGTGTTATCGTAATCGATGCCTTCTCTTTGAGTGAAACCCTTGGCTAAAAGTTTGGCCTTAAATCGTTCAGCATTACCATTTAAGTCCCTTTTAGTTATGTAGACCCATTTGCAGCCTACAACTTTAACTCCTTGAGGTAACTCGACCGTAAGTGCCCAAATTTCGCTCAAACCAAAATGTGCTAAAAATAGCAAAACCCTAAAACATGTCTAAACCCAGAGAAACAAAAATGTCTTGCCACTTGAGCTTGGATTGACTGTCATACCCTATTCCAGTGGGTAGAAAAATCCCGATACGGTTCCAACGCAATTGAGTTTGCGCGAATCGGAGTCTGGATGAAGAAGATATGAGCATAACAACCCCAAAGGTAAAATGGTAATTAAAAGGCTAAAAGATAAAACAAAATAGAAAAAACAATGAGAGAGAAAACCATATGGAATATACAATTACTTTGTTTTTTCTCGCGTGCCGCTCCTGCAGTGAATCACGAAAGGCGGTGCTCTGACTTGGCAGGACTAAAAGTAACCGTACTAAATGTATTGTTCTGATTGGCACACAGACCAACGCGCTGCATGCATCAGAGTAGAGCAACTGCTGTCTGCTAATATGACGAGGAAGAGACCAACCGTATAAAACATATATTTATGAAGCAACCGTATAATATATATGGTTGCTAACAGTGTGCTATAAATGCACAATTCATGCATTGTGCAAGGAGTTGGCCATTTTAAACCCATTTCTCTCCTTCTGCTCAGCAACTACAACCTCCAAATCACCTAGTTCTTCCTCTCCAACTCCTTAAACCCATCCAAACCACTTCTGACCATGTCAAATCCTCACCAACTCTTTCCCCTTCTTCATCCTAACTAAGAAGGAGTTCAAGGATCTCTCTTGGAAGAGGAAAGGAATGACTCAATCACATGTCAAGCTCTTCAAGGGAATTCAAAGCACATCAAAGACTACCTGCTTCTCATGGTAAGAACTCTAGGCTATTTTGTAATTGAAATACTCCATTTTTACTTGAATATGATCATGTTGGCCTATTTGTGAGCATCTCTTCCTCTTCCTCTACCTTTTTTCGTTCTCACCATCTTCTTTGGTGGTTTAAGTTTTGGGGAAGACGATCAAACGCCATGCCTTAAAGGACATGGCCCCATGAGCAATGCCTAAGAGAATGAGAGCTATTTGTCTTTATTTAGTTTGTCTAAGTGAGTTCCTCACCATGGCAAAGATGTTTGAGGATGTGAAGGGGTGAGTTATGGCATATGGCTGATTTCAAATAAATTTAATAGTCTTCTTTTCCCTCTTTATCCCCTCTGGATCCAATGTACCCCTTTAAGTCCCGTTATCCCTTCCATAGGATTAGTTTATTGCATCTATTTCTTTATTGTTGACTGCTTTCATACTAGGTGAAGCACATATACACTCTGTATGTACACACACTCCACTGAAGCATGTTAAATCCATGAACACAAGGCATGTTTACCCCCACTAATCACAGTAGTCTTCTTTTATGCATGTTTTGATTGCAGTTTTAGCATGTCCATGGTTTGGCCGTGGACCCAAGCAAATGGCCTCTCGGGCCTTCGGTTCAACCCCTTCCTCATAAGAGGAAGAATCTCGTTGTTTAACCAAAGGGGGGAAGCCTCGCCCCTCTCTTCACGTCCCTGGGATTTTGTTTCAAAAGAGTGAGAAAGGCCCCAAGCCCTTCTCACTATCTCACTTGGCATATCATCTTGATAATAGGTTTAAAGTGCTTAAAATGAACATGGAAAGCCACTGTGGGTTAGCAAAGTGACCCACAGCCTCGTTGCAATTTCACATGGGAAGAGGGACCCCATAAATCCCTCCAGAAATTCGAATTTGCATGTTCTCTGTGCCAATTGTAAACTCAGAACTATTTTGGCTAAACTGTATAGTTTATATGGTTTAGCCTAAACCATATGCTGTATACAGTTTAGTACAGAAAACTTGTAGACTTGGATTTCCTAGTTATTCTTCATTTAAAATCAATTTTAAGGAACTGTAATTAAGACAAAAAGGTCTTTGGTCACTGAGAGACCTCCTTGAGACCTAGGTTTGCTTTAAAAACCAAATGGTGTTCATGTGGGCCTTCCAACCAGGCCCACACTCCAAACTTAGATTACTTAAGCTAAAAAGATAAAACTAAAGTAAATGGACCTACACCACACATGTGATCCCACCAAGACTTAAATTAAAGCATGCTTGTCTAGGAATGGGTGAGATAAAAATGAGTTGAATCAATCAAAGCTTAACGAGGGATGACCCGAGGGACCCATCTTTTGACGGGGCAGACCAAGGTGTCTACGGACTTCTCAGAACCATAACTAGGCAATTAACTAGAACCTCGATGCGTAGATCACCTAATAGATATCTTTTTAGGCATCCAGGTGTCTGCCTGCACTCCATCAGGCAGTGACCACTCTCAACCCCCTAATCCTTCCGCATCTGTGAGCCATGGATTAACGTGCGCACATAGACAATTTCCCAAACTTGGTTTTTAACCATCGAGTCCATTTCTTATTTCATGGCATCATACCAAATCGTTGAGTTTTCCCCCCTCATGGCTTGTGAAAACGAGATGGGATCATCCTTAGGTCCAACATCAAAGTCAGACTCCAAAAGGTATTCAAAGTAATCACTAGAAATGGTGGACCTCCTTGCTCTTGTGGATCTCCTGGTTCCTACAGTTTGATCCATATTATGAGCATTTTGAACTTTGGGTTTAATGTTGACTTGTTTCTCATGAAATAGTGGTTCTTCTTGAATTGATTGCTCTTCGAAGACATGTTGATTTTCTTGGATAATAATCAATTTACCTTTATCCATAGATGTTGTTTATAGATTTCGTGTTTCATCCCTCTCTAACTTTCAAGAAACACTACTCCCACTAATGTCAATGTCCTTAATGAACTTTGCATTTCTGGCTTCAACAATCCTACGCATGTGCGAAAGACAGTAAAACCTATAGCCCTTAGACTTTTCTGCTTAGCCAATGAAGTATCCACTGATTGTTCTTGGGTCCAATTTCTTTAATTGTGGATTATACATCTTGACCTCAACTGGACAACTCCATATGTGTAAATGTCTCAAACTTGGTTTCCATTGTTCCCACAACTCAAATGGTGTTTTGGGAATAGCTTTAGGTGGAACCTGGTTTAAGATATACACTATTATTTTTAAGGCCTCACTCCACAAAAATAAGGGTAAATCACTATTACTAAGCATACTTCTCTCCATATCCATAAGGGTACGGTTTCGCCTCTTAGCAACACCATTTGTTGAGGTGATCCTAATATCGTATATTGAGTAATGATACCTTCTTCTTTAAGAAATTCTGCAAATGGACCCATTCTTTGTTCTAACTCTGCGTTTCTTCCATAGTATTCACCACCCCTATCTGATCTTACGATCTTTATTTTCTTCTCTAGTTGTGTCTTCTTGTATGTTTTGAAAGCATCTTGTGCTTTAGCTTTATCAAAAAGGAGGCAAAGATACATAAGTGTGTATAGTCATTAATAAATGAGATGAAGTATCTCTAACCATTTAGACAAGCCACAGATGTCAATGTGTATGATTCAAAGTATTTCATCACTCCTCTTGGCACCTTTACTAGTCTTGTTGGTTTGCTTTCCCCTAATGCAAGCCACACAAGTACCAAAATTAGAAAAATTTAGAGTCTTGAAGACTCCATCATTAACTAATCTTTTGATTCTTTCAATGGAGATATGACCCAATCTCCAATGCCACAATATCGAGGAGGACTCATCAATAATATTACACTTAGTGCCAATATCATCATGCAAGGTCAAAAGGTTTTCTTCATAGGCGGGATCTAAATTCAATTGATATAAACCATTAACTAAGGTCCAAGAGCCTATGACAGTAGAATTTTTAGACAAATAAACATTTGAATTAGCAAAGTTAAATTCAAATCCAAAAGTTACAAATTTAGATGTTGAAATCAAATTTCTAGAAAATGAGGGAACATAAAAAGTGTCTTCAAGGTCCAAAGCAAATCCATTTTTTGAAACAAGCCTAAAAGTTCCTACAGCCTCGACATGCGAACGCATTTCATTTCCTAATTAAAGGCCTTGTTCACTTCCCATCGGTTTCCCTACGCTGAGAAAGCCCTGCATGATATTGACAACATGAATTGTGGTTGCTGAATCAATCCACCATGAATTATGATGAGTGTCAATCAAATTTGATTCATAACATACACAAGAGATGGGAATACCTTTCTTTTCAAGCCATCGTTTGTATTACATGAAATCTTTCTTTTGCAGAAGAAGCATGCATCCTTATTGCCATGTCGCTTGAATGGCACTTGTTCGTCCTTCTTCCATTTCTTAGTGACAGCACCTTTGTCCTTTCTTCCTTGTCCCTTTTTATAAGTAACAAAATTGGCACTTTCCAAATTTTCATGTTTCAATCTCTCCTCTTCTTGAACACACATAGTCAAAAGTTCATTAACGGACCATTTTTCTTTATGTGTGTTGAATGAAATCTTAAATGATTCATATTCTGTAGGGAGAGAGTTGAATATTAAATGAATAAGGAAAGACTCGGAAATCTCAATATCTAGGGACTTTAGTTGGGCTGCAATGTCCCGCATTTGCATTATATGCTCACGCACACTCTTGGATTTGTGATGTTTCATCACTAATAGCTTGTTTATCACACGGTGGGATTGATCATCTAATGCTCTTACCAATGAGAGAATAAATGAGCATTAGACTTAATTGATTGGATCGCTCCCACTGCTCATAGGCAACCTTTTCCATAACTCATCTTGACTCTGTCGGCATAGGTGGCTCATCCACACGAAGTGCCAAATCTATGTTCATGCACCCTAATGTTTAGAGGGTTTTGTTTTTCCAGTCCGAAAAGTTTCACCATTCAATATTGGAATATAAGAACCATAAATGAAGGGGAAGTAACAGCAACTGCAATAACCAAGAATAAAATTAATGCTTTGAAACAATAACTATAATTTGAATCAACCAATGTCAAATTCAATAACAAATCTAAACCTTCCTATGGGTAGAGATTGCAATATGCATTAGATTTGTCAAAATTGAATTTTCCTAAATACTTTAAGAAGAAGAAATCCTTAACCTATAGGTATTAGGTATCTCTTTTTCCCAATGATCAATCAACTACTTTATTTTAATAAAATCACATAAAATGATCACCTCCCTATAGGGTCAAGTAACCATTTATAGTAACTTAATTGCAACATGGATTGCCATTTCTTTAAACATATAATATCGGTGTGTCTGTGGCTAATCTTAATATACTATGATGTTTCTATAATATGGCTTTATCCATCACTTTTAAATATTTCCTTTTTCATGCCAAATAAAACAAATTCCATAAAAATTTAGAGGCATGACTTGTAGTGCTAAAAGTTTTCAGCAATAACACCACAATAAATCAATTAATAATTTCTAATGATTTAACCATACTCAAAAATTCAATAAGTAAGCATATGCAATATATAAAGCTATAGTAAATTTGGCCTTTGGACAAACAAATAGCATAAGTACTAAAATTGCTATTTTGTTACTTTATTTTATGCCATTATCCAATTAAACCAAATTATGTAATGGATATGATGTTCATAGAAATTAGAAGATGTATACTTACTGTCAACTCGCTAAATTTCAGACAATCAAGATGCATAAAAGAACACTTAAAAGGTCCTAAATGCCGTATAATTCAAATTATAATAAAATACTTCAACTCTATTTTGACAATATAAATTCTAAATATTTTAAATTCCAGATAAATTATATTTTTCATGCCAATTAATTAATGTCATTTCATTAATCACCAAATAGGTAAATAGGTTATATTTCAACCCTTTTGATTTTATCTAAAATAAGGTTTGGCATGAAATTTTGTCCTTATCTAAAATGACTACTTGGCATGGCATGGGAGAAGAACATGTGCAAAGTTATTTCAAAAGAAAATTTCTATATCATTGATGTCTTGGCTTATTGACTCAACCAATTTGATCTTATCCAATAAGGAAGGGTCTCCAATGTGTTAGGAAGGAGGGAGGGAGACTCACGCTAGTTTTTCACACCATCCAGTTCATCCAAATCTTTAAGGAAGAGAACAACGATCCCATGTCAAATCTTGTTTTAAACATTTCCAATCTTGATAAATCTCTCGGGATTTGGCTATCCCATTCACCTTAGAAACATATTCCGATATTGCCAAAAACTAATTATCTTTATCTAATAATTTCTCTTGTATATAAGAATTCCTAAAAAATAAGAGATAAAGTAGGTAGTTTTAAAGAAACAAAATCTAATCAGATTTACATGAATAATCTAATCACGTCTAATTTCTCATCAAACAACTTCATAATGAAATGTATATATATTAAAATATAAACGTAAATATGCCTCCACATTTCTTAAATATATCTGAATCTCAAAGTCAAAGCCAAATATCAAACAAATCGCAAACACACAGAAAAAGATAAGCGATATATCTCCATACAAAATAAATCTTAATACTACACAACTTGGCATGAAGTAGGCTCTGATACCAGTGATGTAGGAAAACTTCATGGGAGAAACATTCATAATGCATAAATTAAAATAGATAAAACTAACCTCCAGCCATAGTTGTTCAAGTTTTGGATGAAGATTTGTGTATGTGTGTCTCTCACTGTTTGTCTAGATGGAGAGAGACAGATAGAGTTTTCAGCCTATCTTTCACAAAAGCGTATGCCGATTGATGGAATTCATAGACGCTTTTATAGATAGTCCAAGACCCTAATCCAGGTTCTTATCCTTTAACCACTTTCCTTCCATCAAGGAAGTGTTATAACTGTATGGCACAACTACCCAAGATTTGGTTTTGAATAAAATAAATAATATACAAAATAAAATAATTTTGAAAACGAAACATGACATGTGAGTCATTTGAAGTCTCTTAATGAGAGACGTGTCCCAACATTATATAGGAGGCGTGTCCCAATAGACTAAATATTTGAAACAAAGGAAAGATGAAGAACCCCATATCTTTTCTGTTCTTCTTGTTCTTTTCATTAATACCATTAAGTTTCTCATCTCTCTCATATTTCATATCAATTATATGCACAAAAACAAAATATAGTTCCTACAAATGGTAGGTTCAAACACTAGCACATCCCTCTTGGTCCCTTTTGCAGGTTTTGGATTACTAAATCATGCGTTGGTGATTGCAGGGAAGATGATGGCACCGGTGGAGACGAAAGAATGCATTGAGGTCCCAATTTGGATAGGCCGATGCACAACAAAAGCTTGTGGGATCTATTGCAGGGACTTGCATGTACCAAAAGCTAGTGGGTCTTGCGAACCATGTGTCTTCTGCAAAACAGGAACAAAATGCAAATGCAAATGCAGTTGCTGATTTGTAAAGAAATGTGCTAATAGTTAGGTTATATGCATGTGCAAGTGAAATAAGGTTAGTAAAAATGAAATAACCATGCATGATGGTGTTTGGCTTGGAATTTTTTTGAGTGTATTTGTTGTTTTATGCCTTAAAGAGGGAAAAAAGAAAAAAACAAACAATTTTGAAAAACTGGAAATGAAAAGGGAGAGAAATAAAAAACAAAGATTATTCCTTTCTCCTACCAACAACCACATCGATGACGATTGCCCCTACGTTCCTTTTGTGGAAAGTGAAAAAAATATGGTGTTTAGACTCCAAATACACCTAGAAGGGGGGTGAATAGGTGTAGCACAATGGATTTTAAAATTCTATACTTAATCAAAGACAAGTCCATAATTAAATAGCATGCAGAAGTCCTCAAAGTAATTCCAGAAAATAATAACCAAGTAGCAAGCCACCAAAATTGCAAAACAATCAAGTAAATCAATAAAGAAGACACAAGCAATTTTGTGACAAAGGAAAAATTCTATAAGAACTCTCACTAGAGAAAACTCTCCAGACTATGCAAGAGCCGCCTAAAGATCCACTATGAGAAGAAGGCTTACAATGTGGTTCAGACGACTCAACAAACCTTGCTAGACTCTAAAACTCATTAACTTGTCAAGCTCATGAAGAACTCTTCAGATCTGCAACCCGCAACACTTTGGAACTCTGAAGATCTCCTCACACGATCATGCCAAACAACCATGTCTGGTAATGTGGGAACTCCCATGTTCAATTCTTCCCAACCCAGAACTCCAAGGCTTTGGAAAGGGAGGAATAGAAGAAAGAGATGGCTCCAAGAGAGAAAAATGAAGATTTTCTCTAGAAGAATAGGACATCTAGGATTTCTAAAATATCTCTAATATCTTTTAGAAACGTCCAATTGTGACATACACCAGTTCAATTCCAGCATCTTATGGGTTAGACCACAGAATTACTAGAATTGGTATGTCAAGTGACAAGTAATTCTAGACCTTAATTAGGAAACAAGGTTAATAAAATCCAAATAATCCATTTCCATATCCTATCAATTGATAATTAAGATAATCCATTTCCATAACATATATCAAAGTGCGCAGCAGAAAATTTTAACCATCAATAATAAACCATTGGGGAAAACAAACCCATAAAGTATAATCTCAATGAAGATACAACTCGAAAATACATACATTCAATGAAAGACAAATATATATAACACTAAACTGAAAGGTAGCTAGAAAGGAGAATTCCCACAACCTGGGAATCTCAAATACATGCTCAAACTCAAATAAAACAAACTCAAATACTTAGACTAGAGGTAGACTAGATGTCCATCTCCTCCCGATCTGACTCGTACCACTCGCCAGATATAGGAACTGACTTTATGCTCAAACATAATTTAACTGCCATTTCTATCTTGAAAGAAAGAAAATTCCGACATGATTCTGACGCAATTGAATTTGCCAGAATCGGGGTCCGGATCAGGAAGATATGACCAGATTAAGATTTCGGACTCGACTTCATCTTTCTGCAGAAAACTTGAATTTACTGCAAAACCCTGTCCCAATGGATAGAGGATCTCAACTTGGTTTTAGCGCAACTGAGTTTGCCAGAATCGGAGCCCAGATGAAGAATCTATGAGTAGTTCAGAATCTAGGGCAAAGTTGCAGAAAGCTGCCCACGTGGCAAATGGGCAGAAATCTGCCACGTAACGAAGAAAGGACGAAAAGGACAGCAGATAAAAATATCTTGAATATAATAATAATATTCATAAAATATCTTGAATATAATAATAATATTTCTAAAAGAATCTTGAATATTATAATGATAAAAATGGGTAATGATGACTTCTCCCATATGCTATTTTCCCCATGTCTCGTTCTCCCATGCATACATCATTTCTCTCTCACTCTCTCTCTCCCATGCATCATCACCCCCATGCATGTGTGTGTGTGTGTGTCTCTCTCCCCCATGCATGTGTGTGTGTGTGTCTCTCTCTCTCTCCCATGCATCATCACCCCTGTAAGCACCCAAATTTTGATCAAACCAAAATATGCTAAAATGAAAGCCCCAACAAAATAGCTCAAAACCCTAAGGAGCAAAAGATGACTTTCTACTTGAGCCCAAATTGATTGCTATACCCTATCCTAATGGGCAGAGAATCTCGACACGGTTCCAACACAATTAATTTTGCGTGAATCGGAGCCCGGATGGAAAAGATATGAGCAGAGCAGTCCTAGGGGCAAATCAGTCAAAGTTTAAAATGTCTTAATTAAACTAGTTAAGATAAATGGGAAATAATAAAAAATTGGAGGAGCATGATTCGTCCGAGTGGGCGGCTGAGTCACCTCAACTGTCAACTCAAGCCAAAAGGGGGAGAGAAAAGCCGCTACCGCACACTATATGCGGTCGCGAAGCGACTGCATATAGAGTGCTGTTGATTTTTTCGGCCATCGTTTGCACGAGCCAATCACAGCGTGCGGTGGACGAAAAGCAATTGCACTGTAAGTGCAATTCACTTTTCGTCAGCCTACGCCTGCACCAATTTTTCCCCTAATGATTGCTGAAAAGAGGCGGCCAAACCACACATACCTTGCAGTTTTGACCAAACCGCACATACTCTGTAGTTTGGACCAAACCGCACTACATGTGCGGTTTTGTCTCTGTGTTATATAAATAGAAAATCCAAACAGTAAACAGGGGTTGGATGGTTTTGGCTTTGCCCCCCCCTTCACCCCCTATACGAAACCTCCCTCACCATCTTCCCAACTCCCTCTTAGCCCTTCAAACCACATCCAAACACTCCCAAACCCCTTCCTCTCTGTTCCTTCTCTACTTTTGAGCCTTGGAAGAAGCTTGTAGTTGCTGCCGATGTTAGAGGAGGCTGCTCCAGCCATTGTGTTTGCTTCAAGGGGGCTCGAATACAGCTGTAGACACCCCAAAATTGCGTTGAGAAAATAATGAATAATTGGCCAAAACATTAAAAAATAGTTTGTTTTCTTGTAGCCAATGCAAAATTTCGGATTGGAACATTTTCCCTTGTATCCGACACAAGTCATCGGATACAAGCAAGGGTGTTTATATCCTACAGAAGTCGTCGGATACAAGCAGACCTAAGTGTATCCGACAAAATGTGTCAGATACAAAAATGTTCACTTGTATCCGACTTGAGTTGTCGGATACAAGGTTTTTGCTCAAAATTAGGGTTTTCTGAAAGTTTTCACTTTTTACCATCATATCCTTTGTTTAAGGAGTGGAAATCTCGGAAATAACCCTAGGGTTAAGTGTGGGGGATTCTAGACAATTCCTTGTGTCTACCATTAGGGTTTCCACTAATCCTAGCCTTTGCCTATAAATAGGAGGCTCATCCTCAAGCAAATGGCCAAGAATTTTAGAGTCAGAAGTTGGAGATTGGAGAGCTCCGAGTGAAGAAGTGAACCACTGCCGCATTGCTTCCAGAAACCCAGGTAAGCCTGGAACTTCTTTATTTTTATGTCTTTACATTCTAGGGTTAGATCTTTCTTCTACCTTTCTGTAGAATAATGGCCTACTCTTTGTGTATGCAACCACTTTCCCTACTCAAAGTACCTCGAAACTCCCTCTAGTAGTAAAACGTGAAGGGGGATCTAGGGGAAACGAGACTGGGAATTGATCCTTAGTTATAGAACTCTCTTGAATGGCCTTGTGTTCTGTGAAAACCGTTTCATACTCAAAGTACTCCAAGACTATCTCGAAACCGTAAAAATGGGGAGAGAGAACTAGGGGAAACGAGAATGGAATGGAACCCTAGTTTTTTAGAAACCCCATTTAATTGACATGCTTTGAATGCTATATGTCATGATGTGTTGAGATGATTTTTACACATGCACACATAGCACTTGTTTTGTCGGAATCGGCTTATATTTCGGATCTATCGTATTCATTGTGATAGATCTGAAATAAATGGCCCTAAGCAGTTCTGGGACATTTCTTAATGATTTTCAAAATGATTCAAGCAAGTTGTCTTTGAGTATTGAAGACCTCATGGTCTAACCTCTCGGTTTTGGGCATTTTTGCTCCATTTTAGGGTTTTTGGCATATTCTCTCCAATCGAAGAGAATGGTGAGCCAAATTCATGCCCTATTTCTTCCGAGAGGGTTTTCAATACTTTTTCAAATGATTTTGGTTTGGATTGTACGGATTCCACACACTTAATCACTATTTTGGGTTGATTTTACTTAAAAATGGCAAAACTGGACAGCGTCTGTACCCTAACTTCGGATACTCATAACATTATCATCCGGATGAATTTTGGAGTGATTCTAAAGACATGTGAAAGGTGAGACTGTCTAGTTTATGTCTGTAAAATTTCAGCCATTTTTATTGAGTGGATTTTTGACACCATTCAGTCAAAGTTGACAGGTCAGTTCAGGCCAGATTGCTGAACCTGTCACTTCGAATGAGCACCATCTGATCGATTTAAGTCCGATCTGAGTGATTTTGGTTTTTGTGTTTTAATTTGGGAGTCTACTTTCAAATCTAATTGGTTTCATAATTTTTTGATTTCATTTGTGTCTTGGGTAATAGATTTACTCAGTTGCTCAACAGCATATTTCTGGGCTAATCTGTGATCTTCAGGGCCTATTTGGGAGGTCACCCAAGGCACATCCGGCTGAATTTTTGTATGAGGCTAGTTTCATTTGAAATATGGCTCTACATACTTCATTCATACAAAATTTCACAGATTTATATGAAGCCAATTTTTCCAAATGAATTTCCAAAGTTGCCCACTTGTTACTTTTACCGATTCCCAACAGCAGATTTCAAATGAGCTTAACTCTTAGGATTTTAACCGGATTTAACTGAAAATTTGCATGAGTCTTCTATTTATCATAATATTTCAAATGGATTTGGTTTGATTCAATTTGAATTTGATTTGAATGATTTATGGTCAAATGACCCCATCTTTTACCGAATTTTCCGGATTTGTCATAACTTGTTTGTGTTCAAGTTTTATTTTGATTTACAATTATCAGTGATTTCCTAGAAGTGATAATTCCATAAAATAAAGTCTAAGATTCATTGGACTTCTCATGTGGAGGAATCATACATGTGTTTAATCTTGTTCAAAAATTTTTTTGATTACTTTAGCAAGCCTTCTTTATTTTTGAGCATGAACAACACTTGGCAACCACCTTGTGTGGGTGAATGGGGGTGCCTAACACCTTCCCCCGTTCATAATCTAATCCCTTACCCATCTCTGGATTTTATTTCCAAGTAGAGTTATTTTTTCTCTAGTTTTGCCTTTTTGCTTATTTTGATGATTTTTGGTGTTCATTCACACCTAAAAGGAATGGTGGCGACTCTCCCAATTTTACGAATCCCGTGTGATGATGAAGGGAATCATCTAGGTGATTTTCCATGTCTCACAACACCACTCCAGGGTTCTTAAACCCCAAGGTAAGGCTTCCCCATGGATTTTACTTAATATATATGAAAATAGGCTCATTTGAAGCACTTTTGAATGTTAGCACATCTTCCATTTCATCTCTCTTTTATGCTCCTACAAGCATGACAAAGTCCCTATGGTAAGAGGGATCCATCCGATCAACAAGGTGGGAGGACGAGATGAAACGCCCCAGTTCCGGGTCCATTTCCTAAAACCCGAGGTATTATGGTAAGTAACAAAAGCAACTAAAAATCTGAATCAATTTAAATCTTCAATTAATTTAATCATTAGAGTTATATGCGAAAACTTGAAATAATATTCATTAATAAATAAACTTTAAACAATTACAATGGTTTTAATCTCAGGAAGCTAATCTACAACTAAACTGATTACCCCTTTACATATTAGCCTAATGCTGTCGTCCTCTCCAAGAATACCTGAAAAATGGGAGAAACCGGAGTGAGAATAAATCTCAACAAGTAGCAAGGTGCATGCATGAAATTAGTCTATGTTTATATAAAATAAGTAATGAGGTGTACAGTTAAACCCAACAACAACATCAACAAGAAAAACGATAATATAGAGAAATCACGGCAACCAGTATACCACATCTGTGACATCACAAGACTAATGGAATCGTAAAAAAAGCTCTACAAACGTGTGCCAATATGCTACCTTCCGAATTGCAAATGGACCAGCCGCCCTGCAGTCTCGCTAGTCAACACTAACAGAAGAACCCACCAACAACCAATAACAAATAACCAAGATGGGTTAGCATGTATGGCCTAACCAATCCAGGAGTGGGTAACGTAGTGACTGACCAATCCAGGAGCGGTACCATCCTTGAGATGATGGAATGCCTATGATACAGAATAAGAAACTCCAAAAAACAATTTCATTTTAGTTACTCTAATGGATCCATGTAAGAGCTAAGCTTGCTAGACACAACTCACAATCAAACTCTAAATAACTTAATAACATATCAATCAATACTATAATAGAAATCGGGAGGACACACTTCTACTATAGGAGGCATACACGCCTTTACCGTAAAGGAAACTACATCTTTACATAGAGGATACAACATCTCTACAACAGAGGATACTACATCTCTGCCGTAAATGCTACTATCAACTCAACCACAGGAAGTAGTATCATTCAACCATAATAAAAAGATAAATAAACAACTCATCTCAAGATACATAAGAGAGGAAAATTAACCAAAATCATATCTTCCCAAGATACATGGGGCATCCCCAAGGTACACGGAGCTCTTCAATAATTCTGCCAATTCATTAATTAAACTGTATACAAATGTCCAGAGATATAACATCAAATGTAAGAAATGGATCACATCCAGAAGACACAATCCAAGCCCTGAAAACACAATATTATAGTTAAACAGGCCCAAATCACTCATTAATTTCCTAAACATTAATTTAATAATATGATCACCCTTAATTTGCCCATGTGAAAGTGTTAGATAATTTCCCAATTCAGTATTTTATGATTTACAAAGATTCATCCCCTAGTTGATTTTTATTCTAGATATTTGCTAGAGAATACCCAAAGTTTACCCCTTAAAGGACCTAAGGTGTCAAAACTTATTAACTCTGTTATTTAGTACTTCCAGAAAGTAACTTAGGTCTATATTAAAGTTTAAGAATAGGTTAGGTTACCCAAAATCAGAACTAAATTGTTTGTGATCTCTTTCTACTTAAAATATCTCCAAAAGTTTCATATTTACAATCATCGTCCCAAATTACTATTTTTTAATTCAAATTTAATTCTGCCACTTCCTACATCTCACATTAACCTAGTTATAGGTGTTACAACTTTAGAATTTACAGAAAAATCGTTAAAAATTAAATCTTGGTACAAATCCCAAAATCTGGATTTTCTGACATTGGTCACTAGAAGAGGCGCTTGAGCAACTGTTCTAGCAGCTATAATTACAGGTTCTGTTTTAGATACACAGGCAAGCTGCCCGTGGTTGCGCTTGAGCAGTCATTTGAGAATCTGAGGTTCATGTTCTATTTTAAGGTACACAGATAGGGCGCTCGAGCGGCCTTTTGGGCGCTCTGCTCAAAACTCAGTTTTTTTGGGTTTTTCAAAATTTCTGAAACTTCTCAAATTCCTATGGTTTTAAATTGTTTCTAAACATCTAAATCTCATTCCAAATTACTTCTAAGACAATCCTAATCAAATATTGGTGATTAAAATTTATCTAAGATTTCTTTCTAAATTAAACCACCCATAAGCAACACTTTTCTTGATTCTTAAAGAGAAATTTAAATCACCAAATCAAAACTTTATAATCATCCAACTTTTCCAATGAAATCCAACTTAAGAACCAATATGATCAAACATCAAAATCACAAGAAAACATGCAGTTCCTCCAGTTTCAAGGGTTTGCTACTTGCCTTTTTGATGAACCCAGATTTGTTGAAAACTCCTTCCGTGCCCATTTTATGATCTCGATAACACCCCTCTAGACGTCTCCAATTCAGATCTCCACCTTTCAATTTGAAGTCCCCTATGAATAGATCAAAACCCTAAAATTTCAGCCCATTCCAACGGTTGGATCTTCATATTTTGTCATTTGAAGTTGGCTAGTCAGCTATCTCTGCAACTCCTATTTCTTTCTAGATCTGGTTTTTCACCAATTTCTGGGTTAATTCTGTGAGACACGGGAAAAAAAATCACCCACCGTCAACACACGGGGCTCATCTTGAAGTTTGGGAGAGTCGCCACCATTCAGAATTTTGAGGTGAGAATGGACACCAAAGGATAAAAAATAAGCAAAAAAGAGACAAAAGAAACATTCTAGGATAAAAATAACCCTACTTGAAAATCAAATCCAGAGATGGGTAAGGGGATTAGATTATGAACGGGGGAAGGTGTTAGGCACCCCCATTCATCCACACGAAGTGGTAGCCAAGTGTATGTTCATGCAAAAATAAGAAAGCTTGCTAAAATCATATAAAACCTTGAAAAAGGACCAATGTATGATATTTCCACATGAAGATCTAAATGGATTCTAGATCCTCTCTTATGTCAACATCATTTCTGGAATATCACAAAAAGATGTAAATCAAAGCACAAGTTATTCAAAAACCAAGTTGAATCAAATCCGGAAAATTCGGTGAAAAGTAATGCCATTTGTCTTGAAATCATTCAAATACAATTTTAAATCAAATCAAACCAAATCCATTTGAAATATTATAGTAAATAAGGGTCTCATGCAAAATTTCACTTCATTCCGATAAAAATCCTAGGAGTTATGCTCCTTTAAAGTTGCTGTTGGGGATAATCAAAAAGTGATAAGTGGACAACTTTGGAAAATTGTCTAGAAAAATCCACTCCATAAAAATCCACGAAATTTGGTGTAATTGAAGTCTGTATGGCAATCTTTCAAAAGAAACTAGCCTCATACAAAAGTCCCTTCGGATGTGCCTTGGGTGATCTCCCGAACAGGCCCCGAAGATCACAGATTTACCTAGAAAAGTGTCATTGAGCAGTTCTGAGTAAATCGGCTACCAATAATTCAAATAGAGTCAAAAAAATTATGAAACCAACTGGATTTGAAAATAGACTCATAAAGGAGTGCCCAGAAACAAAATCATTCGAATCGGACTTAAAAAGAACACATGGCGCTCCGTCGAAGTGACAAGTTCTGTATTCGAACCTGAACTATCCAATCAACTTCGACAGAGAGGTGTCAAAAATCCGTTTGATAGAAATTTATGAAATTTGGTGAACATAAACTAGAGAGCCTCACCTTTCCCATGGTTCCAGAATCGCTCCAAAATTCATCGGGACGATGAAGTTATGAGCGTTCGAAGTAAGGGTACAGGTGCTGTCCAGTTAGGCCTTTTTTGAGTAAAACCAACTCAAAATTGTGATAAAGTGTGTGCCATTCGTGCAAGATGAACACAAATCTTTGAAAAATCATTTGAAAACATTCCAGAATTGATTGAGGCCATTTATTTGAGATTTATCACAATAAATGCAATTAACCCCAAATATGAGCCTATCCTGCCAAAATGGTACTATGTATGTGCAAGTGTGAGAAACCATACAAGATCAATACAACAACAAAGCATGCATACATATTCATCAAAATAAGGTTCTAGAACAACCTAGGGTTCCGTTCCATTACCGTTTCCCTTTGTTCTCTCTCCCCGTTAAACACGGTTCTTCAAGATAATCAAGGGTACTTTGAATATGAAACGGTTTACAATCAATCAAAAGGCCTTATGCTACATAGGTTCTAGCACTAGGGTCAATCCCCAGTCTCGTTTCTCCTAGATCCCGCCTCCACGTTTTACGGCTAGGGGGAGTCTCGAGATACTTTGAGCCGGGGAAGGGTTTTCACACACAAAGAAGGCCTTATTCTACAGAAAGGTAGAAGAATAGATCTAGATCTAGGAATGTAAAGACAGAAAATAAAAGAAAAGTTTGAGGCTTACCTGGGTTTTGGATGCGATCCCGCAGCGGTTTTCTTCTTCTCTTAGAGTTCTTCTTGGCGAGAATTCAAAACAAGAGTTAATTGCCATTTGCTTAAGGAGGAGCCTTCTATTTATAGGCAAAGGCTAGGGTTAGGGTTGGTGAGAATGGTAGACACAACATAATGTCTATAGCCCATCAACCTTAACCCTAAGGCTATTTCTGAGATTTCCACTCATTTAATGAGGGATATGATGGTAAAAGTGAAAAGCTCTCGGAAAACCCTAATTTTGAGCAAAACTTGTGTATCCGGTATATTAGGCCGGATACACAAGGGTCTTAATGTATCCGGTATATAATACCGGATATACTAAGGATTGCTTATATCCGGTATCTTTCACCGGATACAAAGAAGAACACTTGTATCCGGCCTGAGTTGCCGGATACAAGGAAAAAAGCCTTTTTTCGAATTTTAACACAAGCAATACTTATTTACATGTAATATCGTTTAAGTAAATGTCCTCATATTTTTTAATCTCCATTTACTTAAGATTTTACATGTAAATAAGCAAACACCCCCCCCCCCATTTGAATCCATTAAAAATAGTTCCAGACCCAAATTCCAAGTGAATAAAAAGTCAACTTTCCAGTTCTAGGAAAAATTCCGATTTTTCAGGTCTGGAAAAAAGGTTTAATATGTTAAAACCAAGGTATTCGTCAAGATTTAAAATCTCAAAAAATTCTTTTATGCAATAACATGGCTAAAAACCTGATTACCGGGAAAAATTATCTTGAAATCTGGCTTTAAAAAATATTTCATTTTCTAGGGTCAAAAGTCAATAAAATTCAACCGGAAAAAGTTTGACTTCGCACAAAAGATTGAATTCGGGCCTTTTCCTTTACGGTTTTGGATTCAAATGGGTTAAGTATCTCAAACCCAATGCAAAGAATTGAAAATTCCAATAAAATATTTCTCTCCTTCAAGATTTATCAAAAATCGTGCAATTTTGGGGTGTCTACAAATTCGCACCACCTTAGACTCCTCCAAATCCGATCTCCACCTTAGACTCCTCCAGGAAAACCGTGGGACCCGTCACCCGATGGGGCAGGCCGAGGTGTCTACGGACTTCCGCGAACTGTAACTAAGACCTTAGCTAGAATCTCAAGCTACAGACCAGCTATAAGCACCTTATTTTTGCACCCCTGGAAGTGCTAAAAATGAAAACCCTAAACAAAAAGTTAAACCCTAAGGGGTCGAAATTTGACCTTTTAATCAAATGATAATTGGCCACCTTGCTTTATCTCAATGGATAGAGAATCCCGACACGCGTCCAACGCAACTGAGTTTGCTGGAATCGAAGTCCGGATGAAGGTTCTGTGGGCCGGTCAAACTTGAGGATGAGCCGAAAGTTGACTTTTCCTCGAACCCCGTGCCAAATGCTTAGCCCTATGTCATTGGATAGAGGGCTCCGATACGAGTCTAACGCAATTGAGTTTGCTCAAATCGGAGTTCGGGTGAAGGAGATATGGGCTGTCAAAGTTTCCACGTAGCAAAACCAGAAACTGCACACGTGGCGCAGGAACTGCCCACGTGGCAGCCAACGCAGCAAAATATCTCAGGGACTAAATCTTCAATATCCAAAATTCATACGGGGAAATCCGTAGATATCCAAAAGTGTCAAATCGGTCGAATCGGTCAAGTCGAAGGGCAAATCCGTAATTTTTTGATTTGTATCCGGTCAAATATACCGGATACACATACCCTTGTGTATATCCAGACTCCAATACTGGATACAAAAGATTTTCGCGCGAGATTCGCGCCGATCGCCCGACAAATTCGCGGCGGCATTTAATTTTCAAATGATCATGTTTTGTATCCGGCATTGAATACTGGATACAAAGGGACACCTGTGTAACCGGCTATATATACCGGATATGGAGGGGGCTTAGTGTATCAGGCCTGAGTTGCCGGATACGTTAAGTTGCCTATAAAAAGGCAACAGCAGCTCATTTCCGGGGGTTGGCTCCTTTTGGGTTGATTCCACCCTTTCTCCCTCAGACCACCTGCTCCAAAACCCCTTCCTTTTGGCCTCCTTTGGCTCCCCAAACCCTCCAAGCCTTACTCCAAGGCTCTCCTACTCCCTCCTCTCTTCTTCTTCTCCATCTTCACTCCACCAAGGAGGAGACTTGCTGCTGTTGGCAGTGTCAAGGGAGCTGCTCCTGCCACTACCTTTGCTTCAGAGGGAGTTCAAGCACACCACAAGAAGGGTTTGAAACCCCAAGGTATGGCTTCTTACTAAGTTTCCTTACGTATATGTAGAAATGGAGGTTTTCTAAGCATATTAATGAGCATGGTTTTCTCCCTTGTTGTAAGTCGGTTCAAGTGCATATATGGCATGTATCATATTCTTATCACCACCACATGAGGACCTCCTAGGTAAGATGAGCATCACGTTTGGCTCCATGGGAGGATGAGAGGTAGCTCTCCACATTTGCTTCTAGTCATTTCAACTATTGTTTTGGGTCCATTTTTTGGTGATGGGGAGCCTGTTTCCCTTAGCATGATCCATCCATTGTACCCCTTATTAATCCCCCTCTCTTTCCCTTCTCTAAAATAGTTATGCTTTGGTGACCTTGTGTTTTCTTTTAAGCATAGAGTCGGTAGTATGACATGCTTGCCCAAGTCCGATCATGCATATATATTCATTTTCAAGGCTGTAGGTACACTCACACACTCTCCACTTTTCGTGCACACAATATGAGGATGTTAAAGCATTATTCACCATATTCAAAGCATGTAGGATAGGTTTGATTGTTGTTTTCTCACCACTTTATTTGCTCGCTATTGTGCGGACCGGGGATAACTAAACAGGGACACCTAGGTCCCTGTTCATCTGCTGGAAGTACCCCAAAAATGGGAGGAGGCAACACCTTAAGCCTCCTCCCCCTTTTGCTTGAACCAGCAAAGTCCCAAGAGAAGGCAAGATTGGGACATTCCCACTCTCCCTGTACCAGTGTAGGCTCACACAGGAGCCCACACCACCCCTGGAACACCCCAAGGAGCCTAAAAACCCAACCCCAATGCAAAAATCCGAGAAAAAGGGCTTCTGTGGATTGATCCGGCAACTCAGGCCGGATCAACTGAAGCCCATGTGTAGCCAGCTAAAGATGCCGGATACACAGAATCCTGTGTGTAACCGGCATCTCAGGCCGGCTACACTGCCAGACTGCATTTTTTGCCATTTTCTGATCTTGTGTGATTTCTTTGGTTTGTTTGATCAATCTGGGCGAACCAGTAGGGTTTCCGGGTCACCTGGAAACCCAAGATGGGCCATGGACCGACCCGGTCCAACTTGATTCCCGGTGGGCCTTCCAACGGGGCCCACCAAGCCCGACAAACTCATTTTGTTAAATAAAGATAAAATCAACCTAGTTGAGTGGGCCACACCATTGGAGGCCCGCCAAAGCCCAGTTGTGAAGCATGTTGATCATATTTATGCATGGTTTGGCCGAGGCAAAGGGCAAGGCCTATCGGGCCCACCAAGCCCATTAACCGACTAAGGTTAGGGTTTCAAAACCCTAACTCAAGAAGTCTTGGGCTTTCAAGCCCAAGCCCAGGTAAAGGGCCCCAAGCCCAAAGCCTGGCCCATTTTGGCAAAGATTAATCAAAGATAACTCAAGTCACTTGGCAACCAACTGTGTGGCCCACTCAAGGGCCCACAAAGCAATCCCGGCCCACTTTGGCAGGGAAATCCACTTAAATAATCAAACTTGAAATCCAAATAAAATTAATTTATTTGAACCAAGGCCAAAGGGCCTCTCAGGCTAGGCCGAGGCCCACCAAGGGACACGTGGGCTCAACCAAGCCCACCAAGGAATCCATGGGCCTTCCGACGGGGCCCGCCCAATCAGACTCACATCACTTTAATTAAAAAGATAAAATCAAATAAAGGGACCCACACCACTTTGGCGGTCCCGCCAGACTTAAACCAAAACTAAATGCTGAATTAGGAATCGGGTGAGTGAGAGACCAATTGAATTGACTCAAAACCAGGGAAACCTATGGGACCCGTCACTTGACGGGGTGGACTGGGGTGTCTACGGACTTCCCTAGACCGCAACCGAGAACCTACTTAGAATCTCAAGCCGCAGACCAAGCCTTAGTAGAAGAACTTAGGCACCCAGGTGTCTGCCTGCACCCCATCAGGCAGTGGCGACTCCAAACAGATCCCGAGGCACGCATCGTTTTGCGTGCGCCTCGTCGTGCGACCGAAATCGGGTGCGCACACCAGCCTAATAGACAAATCTAGGCACCCAGGTGTCTGCCTACACCCCATCAGGTAGTGGCGACTTGGATTGTAACACCCTAGACCCATAACCAGCAAGATATTGTCCGCTCTGGGCCCTCACGGATTTGTTCTTAAGGGACATCACGAGAAAACTTCCCAGGGGGTCACCCATCCTAAGAGTGCTCTCACCCGAGCACGCTTAACTTTGGGGCCCCCAGGGGATTTAGTCCCGTGTTGTTCCTTAAAAGGCCTCTTGCTAATTTGGGGGTCTTAAGACTACTTATAGCATCCCCGAGCGTTGTGGGATCCCAACCATATGCCCATCCTCACCTGGTAGCTCGCCCAGTGGACTACCTTTCACCCGCCCACACAGGCAGGATGCTACATACTCCCCTCCATGGGACAACGCGTCCCCGCGTTGGGCGGGACCCACACAGTTTTTGGTCGGGGCAGGCTCTGATACCATTTGTAACACCCCAAACCCATAACCAGCAAGATATTGTCCGCTCTGGGCCCAATGGGCCCTCACGGATTTGTTCTTCAGGGACATCACGAGAAAACTTCCCAGGGGGTCACCCATCCTAAGAGTGCTCTCACCCGAGCACGCTTAACTTTGGGGTCCCAAGGGGATTTAGTCCCGTGTTGTTCCTTAAAAGGCCTCTTGCTAATTTGGGGGTCTTAAGACTACTTATAGCATCCCCGAGCGTTGTGGGATCCCAACCATATGCCCATCCTCACCTGGTAGCTCGCCCAGTGGACTACCCTTCACCCGCCCACACAGGCAGGATGCTACATGGATTATCCCGATATATCCCGGAAGGAGGCATGCACTCCCGTGCGCCCCACAGTGCGGCATTCCCGACGCGCGCACACTCACCACGCTCCTCCATAGGAAAATGTGCACAGTCTATAAATAATCTAAATGAGATCGGAGATCCCAGTAAGCCATCATTTATATAATTTAAATAGACAATGCATCATATAATCAAAATCACGATACATCACAAATCAACATGTACAAGTGAGAAAAACAGATATCTCACTAAATAACAAGAATTCACAATAGGGTTCAGAAGAATTACAATAATCATCAATTGTAATGTATAAATCAATTTAAAATTTAAAACCGGATCAATCTAATCAATCCAACAAACCATATCATATTATATCACAAGGCTAATTAACATACTATCCAGCCATAACTATAGACATTGCCCATAATTCAACTATACTATTCAGACCGAGATGCACAGTCCTTGGATCATAAGATCACCACACACACACACAAATTTCGAGTAACTCCCCTTCTATCGGGAAATTCCAATTACATTGCTCACACTGCCAAGAAGAATCATACGTCTCGACTGGCTCATCACAAAATAAACAAAAACCTGTCTAAAGGAATCCTCAACTCAATCAGCTTCATCGCTACAATCAATATGACTCTCTCTACTCCCATACTGAAAAGCCCTCACATACTCAAGTTTTAATTATCTTATTATACATCTATACAAACTACTAGATATCCAAAACGAAATAAGGATCTCTTTTGAGATTAAATAATGAAATTCATTTGGCTCTTACTAATCAGTAAATTGCTAATCCACTATTGGTTAGTTAAACTTATTGCATAGTAAAACTTATTTAATTATGGTTCAATATACACAAATCAAAACTGTAAACACTCAAGTGTGTACTAACCTAATCAAATATGCATATTTTTACAAATCTAAAAGTACTATAATATATAGTTGTGAGACATGGAAAATCAACCTAATGACTTCCTAGATCATCACACGGGCTCAACAAAATGGGAGGAGTCGCCACCATTCCTTTTAGGTGTGAATGGACACCAAAAACAATGAAAATGCAATGCAAAGGCAAAATTAAAGTAAAATATGATAAAAAATAAAAGAAACCAGAGATGGGTAAGGGGATTAGATTATGAATAGGGGAAGGTGTTAGGCACCCCCATTCATCCACACAAGGTGATTGCCAAGTATTGTTCATGCTCAAAATAAAGAAAGCTTGCCAATTATAATAAAACAAAAGCTTAAAAATAATTAAACACATGTATGATTTCTCCACATGAGAAGTCCAATGAATTCTAGACCCTCTTTGTGGGGATATCACTTCTAGGACATTCCCAATTAATAAAAATCCAAATGAAATTTGAATACAAGCAAGTTAAGGCCAATCCGGAAAACTCAATAAAAGATGGAACCTTCTGACCATAAATCATTCAAATTAAATTAAAATTGAATGAGACCAATGCCAATTCAAAGATTATGGCAAATAGAAGGTTCAGGAAAATTTCCAAGTAAATCCGGTTAAAATCCTAAGAGTTTTCATTGTTTGAAATATGCTGTTATGATTTAACAAAAGTAGCAAGTGGACAACTTTGAAAACCTATTTGTGGAGATTGGCTCCATATAAATCCTTGAAAACATGCATGGATTAAGTATGAAGTGCCATCTTTCACATGAAATAGTCCTCATACCAAACTCCATTCGGATGTGACTTGTGTGACCTCCCGAACATGCTTAGAGGATCACAAGTTAACCCAGAATTCTGCTATTGAACAGTTCTGAGTCAATCAAACACACAAACCACAAATGAAATCGAAAAGTCTTTAAACCAATTGGATTTGAAAGTAGACTCATAAAGTAAAACACAGAAATCAAAATCACTCAAATCGGACTTAAAATGAGCAAATGGTGCTAAGTCAAAGTGATAGGTTCAGCAATCTGGCCTGAAATGACCTGTCGAATTTGATCAAATGGTGTAAAAAATCTACTCCATAAAAATAAATGAAATTTTACAAATAAAAACTAGACAACCTCACCTTTCGTATGTCTTTGAAATCACTCCAAAATTCATCCGGATGATGAAGTTATGAGTGTTCAAAGATGGGGTACAGGTGCTGTCCTGATTTGAACATTTTTAAGTAAAATCAACCCAAAACAGTGAACAAGTGTGTGTAATCTGTGCAATATGAACTCAAAATCATTTGAAATGAATGTAAAACCCTCCAGAAAGATGTAGGGCACGAATGTGGCTCAAAACTCTCATGGATTGGAGAGAAAACACCAAAATCCCCAAAATTGAACAAAAATACCCCATGTGGAGAGACTAGACCATGAGATCTTCTCTACTCAAAGAGGAACTTGCTTGTAATCTTTTAAAATCATTAGAACATGTCCAAGACAGATTTACGGCACGGAATCGATTCATTTATCTCATTGATTAAGAGAACAAATCGAATATGCCCATTTTGAGACAGAAATCCCGATTTAAGAGATTAGGCTGCGAAAAGCCTCCTCTCAAAAGGGATCACTTGAAATCCATTAAAGAATCCTGAAAAGTTTGATCTAAGGCCATTTATCTCAGATCTATCATAATGAGCATGATTTATCCAAGATACAAGCCTATTTCATCAAAAACAAGTGTATGTGTGCATGTGTAAAAACCATCTTTTTTCGGAGGGAATGAAAATCCAATGCTATAAAGAGCATGGATTTAGGTATTCTCTCCAGAAAATGAAATCAAATTCATAAAAAATAATCAATACACATGAATCACAACATATAAATTCAAATATGCATTAATCAAATGGGGTTCTATAACTAGGGTTCCATTCTCAGTCTCGTTTCCCCTAGTTCTCTCTTCACCTTTTATGGCTAGAAATAATCTTGAGGTACTTTGAGTAGGGAATGGGGTTTCACACAACAGTAGGCCATTAAGAGGGTTAAGGTTCCATTCCCATTCTCGTTTCCCCTAGATCTCTCTTCATGTTTTACGGCTAGAGAGAGTCTCGAGGTACTTTGAGTAGGGAATGGGGTTCCAAACACAAGCAGACCATTACACTACAGAAAGGAAGAAAGAAGAACTAATCCTAGAATTTAAAAACAGAAAAGTAAAAAGGTTCCAGGCTTACCTGGATTTCTGGGAGCAATGTTGCAGCTGTTCCCTTCTTCACTTGGAACTCTTCAATCTCCAACTTATGGCCCTTTGCTTGAGGAGAGGCCTCCTATTTATAGGCAAAGGCTACGGTAAGGGGTGCCCTAATGCTAGACACAAAATTATGTCTAGAATCCACCAACTTAAACCCTTAGGCTATTTCCGGGAATTCCCACGCTTAGAATAGGGATAAGACAGTAAAAAGTGCAAACTTTCGGAATTTTCCAATTTCTGCAGCAAAATATTAGTATCCGGCAACTCAGGTCGGATACTAATAAAACTCCTTGTATCTGACATTAAATGTCGGATACAAACAAATCAATTTGTATCCGACAATTAATGTCGGACACACAGGGAAAAGCCTTTATCCGACTTTTCAAATCGGATACAAAAGAAAAACACCTTTTTTAATGATCATGGCCAGTTATTCATCTTTTTAGGTGCATTTTGGGGTGTCTACAATAGTGCAGTTTTAAACCTATGTTTGTGGAATTCACGTGAAATGTTAAATATCAATGGTAAACATGATTATTTGAAACTTATTACATTTATATAATTGATAAAATGCAATTTATGATAATCAGCTGCAATAAAAGAATCATGAAGTCATAAAACACATTCATGAATAAATTCGCTACTTTTGGTCAAATTTCCCAAAATTCCTTTCCATGCAATAATTCAAGTAATATCATGGTCAAGCAATAAGTTTGGTGGTAAAACTTTAATTAGATTCTAATTGATTTCTTAAACTAATTTAAGCCACTAAGCCAAGTCCTTAACCAAGCCTTTAACGAAGCCAAACCCTAGCTAGTAAAACCATCTTAAATCGTTCTAATTATAAGAAGTCATAAGTCTAAGTTATATACAACCACTTAGCACATACAATAATACGAAATAGCACTTTTTTTTTTGTAACGAATACGAAATAGCACTTACATGGACTTTGCATATTGTTTTACATTAAAAGTTAAAAACTTTGCATGCATAATTGTTAGATCTACATTCATTATAGTTACATGACTTAAAACATTTGATCTCATTTTATTGAAGCCAATGACATATTAATTATTAAAACATGGACTCGCCATGGGCACATAAAATGGCATAAGTTTGCCATGCCTATAGAAACTAAAATGCTATTTCCAATTATATATTATATATCATCTTAATGGGTTAGAAATAGGCAACCCCATGTGGATAGAAGCCTTGACAAAGCCTCTCCCAAGCTTGTCTGATAAGCCCCTAGAAGTGAATTAAACTTAGTAACATAGTTATTATACATAGGGTGTTAACTTGTCTTTACCCCAAATAGGAGTCAATGAGTCATTAAAAACGTACGGATATATGAAATTTCAATGTTCGCAAGCCAAAGAGAATAAATACCACAAGTGTTTGTGTTCCTCTGAAATTGGGCCGGTTTGGACATGTGGCGATGTTGATGATGTGTCTTTGCGTGGGCGTGCCAGTATCAATTGATAAAAAGATTTCGGGTTGGATCCTGACCCCAGGCATCTGTTCCGAATCTAAACCGGAGTCGGTTTAGCCATACTGCAAGTCACCTGTAATAAAATCGGTAAGGCGATAGAATGAAGACTAGGGGTTCGGTCTTCGTTTGGGTTCTTATACGTGTTTGAAAGTCAAAGCAGTTAACGGCGTAGCACTTTATTATAAAATCGGCCGATAACACGAACGTAGATTACAATAGATAATCCTCAAAAGTAATTCAAAAAAGGAAAAAGGAAAACTGACTGAGTTCATAGGACCGGCCTATCTTGACCTTATAGCCGTGATCTGAGTATAAGGGCAGGAGGAAGGGCACGGCTGCTAACACAGTTAATTCGGGGGTCTCAGGACCGGCTGCCCGGGATTCTGTAGCCATAATTGGGGTACAGAACTGTGAGTCAGAGGCGGCCTCAACCTTCTTGCCGGTGGCAGGGTTCTGTTGTCAATCGGAGTAAACAGGGGCCTAAAGTGTCACTGTGACTGGAAGCAATGAGAGAAGTCCTAATTTATCCTTCTTGCTACAGTTTTGGGTGTAGGAGAGGGGATAAAGATCACGGATGATCAGATTAGTATTATGATAACCGGTTGCGGTTTTTTGATGGAGGTTGTCCTCGATCTCTTCGGACTTGTGCTTTTTATAGCCATTCTTGACGATTGCTCCACGTCCCACTCTTGCATGATCTTCATGGAGGTTAGTCATCTGTAGTTTTCCGTTCATGAGAAATAACTTATCGACCACGATCATAAATGACTAACTTCTTTGCTCGTAGTCGCCCACCCTCTAATGGTTGACCTTCTGCTGATGGTGACGTGATCCCTTAAAAATATGAGGACGTTTGTTGTATGTGATTACGTGGCTTTGGCTAAGTATCTGGCCTACGTGTATGCCGACATGGCCTATTTGCTTGAGTAAGGCCATGTGGATGCCACGTGGCTTTTCCTTATTAGTTGGTCTGTACAGGGTGTAAACTGTTTGATACTCCAAGTTCTAAAACAGTTCAAATGCAAAGCTTTAATGAATATAAAACAGTTCAAATGCAAGGCTTTAATGAATATAATATAATATCAATTAAACAATACCATTAAATAGAGAGTACAAGATGACTTACTTCATCCATCCATATGGGAGAACATAGAACCCACTCGCAAAGGCAAATTCTTGCCAAAATTCTGCCAACAATCAATCCCTTTGCTTGAAACCATGGAGTAACTACACTCTTGATACAGCTTAAACAAACCAAGAATTCAAAAGCACCGAAAACCCTAATTCATAAATGAAGAACACTGAAATAAAACAGGGAGGATTTCGTAGATGAGTAGAGCACTACCTCTACTTTTCTATAGAAGTCTCAACTTATTTAAGTAAGAGTGATTCCATGCATTGACCCTGCAACCAACCATGCATGATCACTTGAGAACCTCACTTGCAACGACCGCCTAAACCCAAGGTAAACTAGGGTCCAAAATTAAACACACTAAGACCATACACCAAAGCCCTTACCTAATTAAAATAAACTAAACCTTTTAATACTAGTTTAATATTACTAAAATCAAATAAAATCCAATAAATACCAAAATTTACTACAATCAACAGAAAATTATTAAAATTAAACCATGAGTATTCTTGCATCCAAAATGTATGAAATAATTCACAATTAAGCCAAATAATCCCTTTAGTATCTGTCAATAAATCACAATTAATTTACTAATTAATCCAAGAATTAACAGAAACTTCAAGATAACCCCCATAACATCAAAAGTAAATCCAAATCACAGAAACACTTAAATTTGGATGTTACACCCCTAGTCCTATTTATAGGTTTCTAAGAATTTATAGATAAGGTAGGAATCAAATAAGAAATAAAATTCTGAGTTTTGAAAATTTTGGAACTTTCAGGCTCGAGCCTGGGTCAAGTGTGGGACTAGCCTGAAGGCTTATTTCTCAAATTACTCTTTAGGCTAATGTCAGGCTAGATTAAACCTTCTCTCACACTACTATTGGGTTTCTGAAAGTTTGATTTTAATTTGTTCCTCGCACTAGTGCTAGGCTCGAGCTCGAGTCAGGCTCAACTCTAGAAATTAGCTTGATCTTCAGGCTAGAGCCAGGCTCGAGTCGCCATTTTGCCAAAAACTCAAACTTGCTTATTTCAACTTCCTTTTCAACCCAGTTTGAACCACAACTGCTAGAACTTATCCTACACACTCTCTAAACCACCTTTAGGCATAGAATTAAGCCAACTTAAGACTCAAAACCTAACAGAAATATTTTTATAGGGTGCTTTCTTGATCTTCTAAAGCAAATGAGTTACAGTTCCTCCACTTCCTTTGGCTAATGGCTTCTTCATCATTTATGTGACTCATAACCCATTCATATCAAAAGATTTCATTGAAAGCCATAATACACATAAAAGTTGACTAATGATTAACCCCACAAAATGAGCTCTCAGTATTCCTTTTAAAGTGTATTCATCCTTTCTCCCAAGTACAATCCATCCCACTCAAAAGGAATATCCCAGAATGGAGGTGGAGGCTGCAGAGGGGCACGTAGCAGAGGACGTGGGGATGATTTTGCAAAGGAGTAGTAGATTAGGATTTTTGTGTATTTACATCATCCTTGTACTACTGAGACTTGTATATATATATGAAAAAAACTTTTCATTCATTTTCTGTTATTCTTCTCTCTTTTTCTTCTTTTTCTTTTCATTTTTCTGCACTTATAACATGTATACAGGTAAAATAGGTAAAATTTTTGAACTTTTCTTCTTTTCCCTTTTTTTTTTTGTATTCGACATTTTTCGTTGGATAAGGCAAAATTTCTTTGTATCCGACAAGAAATGCGGGATACAAACAATTCTTCTTGTATCCGGCATTTTTCGCCGGATATGAATAGAACCTTTTGCATCCAATCTGATATGTCGGATACATTTAAATATGCTATAAAATCAAATGGCCTCGGAATGTGCGTCATTTTGATGACTTTTTGAGTTTTGAAAACCCCCTTTCTGCCTTTTTCTTCCTTCCCTTGATTCTTAGCAAGCTTTATTCATCCCTAATGGCCTCTAGATCATCTTCTGCCCCACTTTTGTCTGCTAGTGAAGCCTCCCCTGCAAAACAACCTTTTAGAGCAAAATCCCCTAATCTCACTAGGTATAATCCCATTGATTCATTTTACACTAGGTGGGTTAGCTCTATGACCCTTGATGAAGAGATCAAATGGGATTCCATTCACTTAGGTCACGTCCTACTCATCCCCAAAATTCCTATCAAGTGGGAAATCATTGAAGCCATGATTGGCCACTGGGTACCTGAATTGAATCCTTTTCGATTTGGAGACAAAGAGATGACCCCAACCATTGAAGAGGCTGAAACCATCCCTGGCTTGAGGTTCGCAGAGAAAGTAGTGAACCCACTCCTTAAGCCTAGCTACAAGAAAGAGGCTTCCACCTTTCTGGGTATAGCGAAGAAGGATTTAGGGGATTCTGACACACTCTTGACCTTATCCAAGCCTTTTTTGACTGAGAAGCTCTTAAGGGGGGAAACAAAGAGGCTAGGTTTAATGCCCTGACCCTGATAGTGGTTAACCAACTACTTTTCCCATGGGGTTATGATGAAGTCGACTTGGCCCTTATCTCGGTCGTCTGCCAGGTTAGGGAGCGGGAGAGATTGGCCCCTATAATCTTGGCGGGGATGTACCAAGCATTGACCGACTGCTATCACAAGAAGAAGAAGCGCTTCCTGTCATGTGCCCCTATCCTGCAAGTAAAATTTTTTTCTTTTTTTTTCTTGTTTTTTTTCTCTTTCTTTTTTCTTCTTTTTCTTCTACAATACATTGAAATACTTCTCCCCTTCTGCAGCTTTGGTTACTTGACCACCTGAGTCAAATTGAGGAGATTGATTGACGCTTCTTTCCGAGACTGAAAATCCCTATTCTGATGAGTAACCGAGGGTGTCCTACCATTGAAGGTGGCAAGCAGGGTTGGTTCACTATCTTAGGCACCCTCCAGGATGATCAGGTGAGGTGGCCTGGCACTTATCAGCCCAATGTAGAGATGGTGATTAGCTTTAGGGATAGGAACTTCTTGGTTCTAGCAGGCTTGAGATATGTTGTACTATACCTCCCCTTGCGGGTTCTTCGGCAGTTCAGAGCGACCCAGGGGATTATAACCCCAAGTGGATATGAGGACTATCTTGGGTCACTTTCACCAACCAACATGAAGCTGAATGCTTGGTTGATGAGGGAATGGTCCGATGTTCATTTTCTGTGGGGCCCAATCTTCTCAGAGTCCCATGTGAAGGACAAGAGACTTCAGCAAATATGGGTACGAGAGGCCTAGGAGCTTATTGTAAGCACCTCATTTTTGCGCTCCCAGAAAAACCAAAAATACAAACCCTGGACAGAAAGTCAAACCCTAAGGGGTGAAAAGTTGAATTTTTGATCAAGTGAAAATTGGCCACCTCGCTTTATGCCATTGGATAGAGAATCTCGACACGGTTCCAACGCAACTGAGTTTGCAGGAATCGGGGTCCGGATGAAGGTTCTGCGGGCGGTCAAACTTAAGGAAAAGCCGAGAGTTGACTTTTCCTCGAATTCCGTGCCAAGTACCTTGCTTTATATCATTGGATAGAGAATCTCGACACGAGTCCAACGCAACTGAGTTTGCAGGAATCGGGGTCCGGATGAGGGTTCTGCGGGCGGTCAAACCTGAGCAGAGCCAAAAGTTGACTTTCTGCTAAAATCCGATCCAGAGGCCTACCCCTAGGTCATTGGATAGAGAATCTGGACACGGTTCCAACGCAACTGAGTTTGCAGGAATCGGGGTCCGGATGAAGGTTCTGCGGGCGGTCAAACTTGAGCAGAGCCAAAAGTTGACTTTCTGCTAAAATCCGATCCGGAGGCCTACCCCTAGGTCATCGGATAGAGGGGGCCGATACAATTCTAACGCAACTGAGTTTGCAGGAATCGGGGTCCGGATGAGGGTTCTGCGGGCGGTCAAACCTGAGCAGAGCCAAAAGTTGACTTTCTGCTAAAATCCGATCCAGAGGCCTACCCCTAGGTCATTGGATAGAGAATCTGGACACGGTTCCAACGCAACTGAGTTTGCAGGAATCGGGGTCCGGATGAAGGTTCTGCGGGCGGTCAAACTTGAGCAGAGCCAAAAGTTGACTTTCTGCTAAAATCCGATCCGGAGGCCTACCCCTAGGTCATCGGATAGAGGGGGCCGATACGATTCTAATGAAACTAAGTTTGCCCAGATCGGAGTCCGGATGAAGAAAATATGAGCTGATGAAATTTCCGAGCAGCAAAACCGGCAATCTGCGCACATGGCAAAAAGCTGCACACGTGGCGAGTTGCGCAGGAAAATATCCCGGGGATCAAATCCGTAAATATCCGAACATTCGAAATATCCCAGGGACTAAATCTGTAAAAATCCGAGAATATCGGATTTTACCAAAAATTGTCAGGGACTAAATCTGAATTTTAAAGATTTTTACGTCCGGCGAGCGGCGGCATTAAATGATTTTCATCATTATGCCGCTCGCGCGGACGTGGCGAGCGGGTTTGCGCCCACCTTGAGCTGGGCGCCAAGGTGAGCGGCACCCCTTTTTTATGGCCTATATAAGCCGCGCGGCATTTCGGGCAGAGGGTTGGAAGTTTTTTTCGAAAAAAAACTAAGTGTTCGGACATCTTCTTTTCTGGATTTTTGAGGGTGCAAAGGGTTTTGGTTTGTCCTCTTTTTCCCTCACCCGAAGCCCCCCCCCCCCCCCCCCCCCCCAGAAAACCCCAAGAGGCTCACCCTCCTTTGTTTCTTCTCCATTTCCACCCAAGCAAGTGGAAGCTTGCTACTGTTGGTGCGGTGAAGTGGAGGATACCACTGCTGTCCGGTTTCGAGGAGGCTCCCACATTCGGCTCCAGAACTCAGGAACCACCAGGTAAACATCCCTGTTACATTGGGTTATACATATATGAGTAGGCATGTTTTTTTTCGTAAGCCGGTCTTATTCAGTGGTATGAAACCACTGCCATGAAAGCTTGCTATGTTTTTTCTTTCTTTTCACTTCCATCCGATGAAGACCGTCAAGTAAGGAAGAGGAAGATGCATGTTCCCCAAGTTCCCTTCATCTAATGTACCCCTGTAAACCCCCCTTCTCCTTCCCTTCTCTCCGAAAGTCTGCATGCATGCACCGAGCTTAGGGACATGCGTAGGTGAAAAGGGAGCATGTTCCCCAAGTTTCCATGTTGCATAGGCAATCTCTTTTATTAGTGTTTTGTTCCTCCTGTTGTTTTATTGCTTGTTATATTTGCTAACATGCCCCCCCCAACCCCCTGCCGTATGCCACTTGCTCCTGGTGGTGTCCCTGTAAGCATGCTCCCATCACCCCCCCCTTTTTTTAGATGTTAATGCATCTGTACCAGTTTTTTTATCGGGTTTGTTTTCTTTTAAGAGATTTTGGGTTGTGGGATGAAGCATGAATCATGCTTAGACTAGTTTTAATACAAGTTTAAGTGGCTTCTGGGGAGTGGTCGAAGCCCGGGGAAGTGTCCTGGGCATATTATTCGTGAAGTATTTTGAATGCATGTCTGTACTGTGAGTTTTCTGGGTTTTCAAAACTTGAAATAAAATGTGTTTAGATTAAATCCAAAATTAGTTGGGAGGTGTTCTGGGCATGTTGGGAGGCTAGTGGAACAGTTATAGACCTAAAAAAATCGGCCAGAGGTGGAGATCTCAAAAAAACAGAGAGTTGAAAATTGCAGTGACCTGCCGCCCATCTGGCGCCCACCTGGCGCTCACCTAGGAGGTGGGCGCCCCTTTCACTTCACTTCCCGCCGAGCTGGCGCCCACCTGGCGCCCACCTGGCGCTCAGCTCGCGCCCACCTAAAACCAAGTGAAATTCTAGCGCCCTTCTCGCGCCCATCTCGCGCTCACCTCCCGCCCAGCTCGCGCTCACCTGGTATCGGGTGAGCGCCAGGTCAAAATTTCGCCCGGATTCTGGCGCCCATCTGGCGCTCACCTCAGGAGGTGAGCGCCAGGTCCAAAACAGGCCGAATTGTTATTTTTTTTGAAAATTCCAAAAATACCCTTTACCATACCGCGGGGGGCTTCGCCCCCCGCACCCCCCCCCCCCCACCCCCTTTTGTTCGTTGCGCATCCAACTCGTACCTTGGTACCTCCCCTTGGATCCAGCACAATGAGCCAGTTTTTTTTTTTGTAATTATTGCTAGATGTGAATGCCATTTCCGAACCGAATAAACCAATAGGGTTTCCGGGTCACCCGGAAACCCAATGTGGGACTTGGACCCCTGGTCCAACTTGACTTCCAGTGGGCCTTCCAACGGGGCCCACCCAGCCCAATAAACACCAAAGCATGCCATTAAATAATTTAAGTAAAATGAACAATTTGAACCGGGCGGGCCAAACCCAATGCGGCCCACCCGAGCCTTGTTATGTAAAATTGATGCATGAATTGCGTGGTTTGGCCGAGACCAAGGGCAAGGGCCTACCGGGCCCGCCAAAGCCCACCAACCAAACCAAGGAAGGGTGCAAACCCTAATTTCTGGTAACTTGGGCTTACAAGCCCAGATTTGGACTACGGGCCCCAAGCCCAGTGTCCAGCTCACTTTGGCAGATTAAAAAGATAAATCTAATAAAAATACTTGGCCACCATGTGGGCCCACCTTAGGGGCCCACAAACCAGTCCGGCCCACTTGTGCATGAAAAACACTTAATCTTCAAAGCTTAACTTAAAGTAAAATCTGTTGAACTAACTAAAGCCCAAAGGACCTCCCAGGCTAGACTGAGGTCCACAAGGGTACACGGGCTTCACTAAGCCCACCAAGGATACCGTGGGCCTTCCAACAGGGCCCACCCAACCAGACCCAGATCACCTAATTAAACAAGATAAAGCAATTAAAGGGACCCACACCACTCAGGTGGTCCCGCCAGACTTAACCAAACTGCATATCGGATTAGGAATCGGGTGAGACCAATGGAAGCTGACTCAAACCAGGGAACCCACGGGACCCGTCATCCGACGGGGTGGACCGGGGTGTCTACGGACTTCCCCGGACCACAACCGAGAACAGAATTAGAATCTCAAGCCGCAGACCAAAAGCCCTAATAGACAGGATTAGGCACCCAGGTGTCCGCCTGCACCCCATCAGGCGGTGGCGACTCCGAATTACCCCGTGCCGCGTTTCCCACGCGCGCACAGCCTGGCGACTCCACTGGGGACCGGTTCAGCCCAGTAGGACCCTAGTTAAGATGAGTCAGCATAAAGAGAGATTTAGTTGATGTTTAGGGTTTCTTACTACCTCGTTTAGTAAGATACAGAATACGCGTAATTACGCGTTCTGGGGAGTCCTATCAAAGGGACGCGATAATTGCCTAAGGCAAGTGGGATTTAAGCGGTCCCTTGTGACCCCCCACTTACCTGGGGACTCTCCCGGAACCTCGTATTGCGTGCTAATTCTGCACCTTGCTATACGAGACAGTAACAATCCCTTTACCAACAAAATCTAGACAAATCTCACCTGTGTAGACACAGCACGCAGCCCAACTGCACACACAGGCACACCACCACACCGTGGATGGATTTTGTATTTTTTGTTCTTGTGAGATAAACTGCGTGGGGTGACACGCACGAGGGAGGCTGCGTGAATGATCCGACCCTTGGTAGATGAGTGAAATCGGATATTGCTACTTCTTTACCAAACCTAGACCTCTCTAGCAGCCTACCCTTCTGATTCCTATGAACTGATCTTTGGGATGGTATTAGCACCTACGCTCCCGTGGCTTGCCGGGGAAAGCAGGGTAAACCCATCCCCCCAGTTTTCTGGAGTCCATTAGCACCACTGGTTTCTTGCCGTGGCACGCGAGGATCCAGTACTGGTCCAGACCCTTGTAGGCTTATGTCTCGGGCTGGGTATCCTTCCCCAACTAACGTTTCTGAATGAACCTTGCGTTGAGCATGAGAGGGTGAGTAGGATGTGAATGATGAATAAAATTGGAATAAAATTCAGAGTCCATCAGGGGCAGCAACCCCCGCTTTTTGCATCGCAATTGAGTAAACCCTAGACCATGGGCGACCTCAGCCCTAATTTAGGAAGCTCACCTAATTCTGATCAGGGGAACCACCCCAGATCCATGCATGGAGTCCTGTATGCTATGGGTCTTGACCCATTAGAGTCCGCTGGGAGCACTTTAAGTCCAGATTGGTCTTTTAGAGCAGATGAAAGCCGGCCAGATCAGACAAACAGATGAAAGCATGCCAGATCAGAACATGGGCACTAAACCCTAGATCTAGGAGTTTTTTAGCCTACCCGCTTGAAAAGCAATTTGTATCCTCCCTTTTGGAGGAGCAGAGGTAGGCTCGCCGCTTTGAAGTCTGGGTGATACGGCAAAAGTACCAGGATGCTTTAGCCAACCTTAGGAGCATGAGGGCTAGGCAGACAGATGAGGTCATCTCCTTCTTGAGTGATCCCACTGCAGAGGGGGCTTCTGGGGTTATTGCAGCTCAGGCAACTTGGATTTGGGAGCTTGAGGAGCGGCTAGGGGATAGAGATTAGGCTTTTTCTGCCTTTTAGCTTTTTTCTTTTTTCTTTTTATTTTTCATACCTTTGTACAAAAACAAACTCCAAAGGATTTAATTCAAAAATAAGTTTTTTTATGCTATTGGCCACAGAATGCTCAGATGCTTGTAAAAATAAAGGTTTTATAAAAAAGTATTTGATTTATCATCACTAGCCAAAGTATAGTTTTTCTTTTTTTTTTTATTTTTTTGAAATTTGGTCCACAATACTTAATCACACATAATTAAAGCAATTAAAACCAGGTTGAATAATGAAAAGGGTAATCCAAAAAAATAAGGAGAGATCAAATCCGTCTATCCTAGGACCTTTAGAGTCATCCCCAAATGCTTTTTCTTCCAGAACTGACCCCATTATCCACAATCTGTTCTATCTCCCGTGCTCATACTGTTTTTTCCCTTCAAGCTTGGACCATATGATCAACTCAACCTTTGATTTCTATTTTTTTTCTTTTTTTTCCCAATACTGCCCCTAGCGCCAGTTACGGTTTTCACTAAGGCCAGCTTCCACATTCCGTCATCACCAATCTTCCTCTGAATTTGAATGAATATACTAAAATCACCAAGGGCTTAAGAATAGGATGAAACAAAGGCTAAGCTTGGTTTATGAAAGAAAAGGTATTAAAGGCTCAAAATATTTCAAATGTGAAAATAGGTCAACCGGACTTACAGTCATGATGAATTTGACCCTTTTCCCCAAATTGTATTCTTTTCATTCCCTTTTCGCACTTGGCTTTCATTTGCCACTTTTCTTTGCTCTTTTTCTCTTCTTTTTTCCTTTATTTTTGCCCCAATTGGCCTTGCCCCAATTTATTTTGCCATAGTATAAGACTGTAAGTCCAGTTTAGGTTTATCGAAGAAACGAACTGGCTCGACTTGGCTAGACTAGGGATTAAAATTTTGAAGGAAATAAAAAAAGATGGCCTCGAATCACCTCCTAGTAATATTCAATCAAGGAAAATACGTTTTCACTACATCAGAGTTAACTGGCTCAGGAAAATCTGTCCCATCCATTTCTGTTAAGATGAGAGCACCCCCTGATAAGACCTTCTTGATGACATAAGGTCCTTCTCAATTTGGCTTGAACTTCCGGCGATGATCTTCCAAAAATGGTAAGATTTTCTTTAGCACCAAGTTTCCTTTTTGGAAAGTTCTGGGCTTCACCTTCTTATTGTAAGCCCGGGCCATTCTCTTTTAGTACAATTGACCATGACAAAGGGCTTTCAAACGCTTTTATTCTATCAGATTAAGTTGATCATGTCTTGACTGTAACCATTCAGCTTCTTCCAATTCAGCTTCCATGAGCACTCTTAGTGATGGGATTTCTACTTCCACTGGCAAAACTGCTTCCATCCGATAGACTAGGGAATACGGGGTTGCCCCAGTTGAAGTCCAAATTGAGGTTCTGTAGGCATGTAGAGCAAGTGGTTGCATTTCGTGCCAATCTCTGAAACTCATTACCATTTTCTGAATGATTTTCTTTATATTTTTGTTTTGCTGCTTCTACTGCCCCATTCATCTTTGGTCTATATGGAACTGACTTGTGGTGGGTGATCTGAAACTGCTCACCTAACTTCTTCATATCCTTGTTCTTAATATTTGAAGCGTTGTCTAATACTATGGCACTTGGCAGTCCATATCGACAAATGATATTGTGCTTCAAAAACTTAATAACATGGTTGCTTATGATGTTTGCATATGAAGCTGCCTCTACCCACTTGGTGAAATAATCAATTGCTACAAGGATAAATCTGTGCCCATTCGATGCCTTAGGAGAGATCATGCCAATGACATCTACGCCCCACATGGAGAAAGGCCATGGTGAGGTCATGTTATACAGCTCACTTGGGGGTGCATGCTTGTTATCTGAATATATTTGGCATTGATGACACCTCTTGACATGTATACAGTAATCGTGCTGCATCGTCGACCAATAGTATCCTAACCTCAGAATCTTCTTTGCAAGCATATGTCCGTTCATATGGGGTCCATAGACTCCTCCATGTACAATCTCGATCAACCTTTCCGATTCAGCCTTAGTAACACACCTGAGCAGAATATCATTATGTGACCTCTTGTACAACTGTCCACCACTTAGTAGGAACTGACCGAATAACCTCTGTATTGTCCTTTTCTCAGTAGAAGTAACATTTTCTGGTAAACTTCGATCATTCAAGAAATTTTTGATGTCTTGAAACCATGATGCTTCCTCTTCTAGTGCTCCCTTTAGAACAAGACAATAAGCCGGTTCATCTCTGACCTCAATTTACAGTGGTTTAATATCTACCTCTTCTGGCATGCTGACCATTGAAGCCAATGTTGCTAGAGCATCCGTGAACTGATTCTTGGCCTTGGGCATATAGTTGAAGGAAATTCGAGTAAATTTTGTGCTTATTTCTTCCAAATAATGGTGATATGGGATCAGTTTATGATCTTTGGTTTTCCATTCACCAGTTGTTTGGAAGATGATAAGACTCGAATCTCCGTATACGTCAAGTTCCTCTACTTCATGATCTATGGCGGCTTGCAACCCAATTATGCATGCTTCATACTCCGCAATATTATTTGTGCACTGGAATCTCAACTTTATTGCGATTGGGATGTGTGACCTATCTGGCTTGGCCAAAACTGCCCCATATTCCATTTCCATTCATGTTGGCTGCCCCATCGAAGAACATCTGCCAAGAGCTTTCATTTTCCTCTTCTTCAGTAAATATAATTGCCTCATCAGGAAAGTTGGCCTTCAAGGGTTGGTATTCTAGTAGAGGATGTGCAGCTAAATGATCGGCAATTGCTTGACCTTTAATCCCCTTCTGAGTGATGTATGTGAGGTCAAACTCGGATAGTAGCAGTTGCCACTTTGCCGTTCTGCCAGTTAGTGCCAGTTTCTCAAATAAGTACTTCAAAGGATCCATCCGAGATATCAATAATGTGGAATGACTAAGGAAGTAATGCCTTAGTCTTTCAGTAGCCCACACTAGAGCGTAACATGTCTTTTCCAACGGTGAGTACTTGGCTTCATATTCCGTGAACTTTTTACTCAGATAGTAAATTACCCTTTCTTTTCTACCAGTCTCATCATGCTGCCCCAAGACACATCCGATCGATGTTTCCAACACTGACAAGTAGAGAATCAGTGGTCTTCCTAGAGTTGGTGGCACTAGCACAGGTGGATTCAGTAAATACTCCTTTCTTGTATCAAAGGCCTGTTGGCAATCCTTATTCCAGACCGTTGGGTTATCCTTTCTCAGAAGCTTGAAAATTGGTTCACAGATAGCAGTGAGTTGTGCAATGAACCAGCTTATGTATTGAATCCTTCCAAGAAAATCCCTAACTTCCTTCTCCGTTCTGGGTGATGGTATTTCAATTATTGCCTTGGCTTTAGCCAGGTTGATCTCGATTCCTCTTCTGCTCACTATAAATCTCAGAAATTTTCTTGATGTAGCCCCAAAGACGCATTTTGCCGAGTTGAGTCGTAGACTGTACTTCCTGAGTCGATCAAACACCTTTTTCATATTGATCAAGTGGTCTTCTTCTTTGCATGATTTGGCAATCATATCATCCACATAGACCTCCATCTCCTTATGGATCATGTCATGAAATAGTGCTGTCATGGCCCGCTGGTATGTTGCCCCAGCATTCTTAAGCCCAAATGGCATGACTGTGTAGTGGAAGGTACCCCAAGGTGTGATGAACATTGTTTTCTCTTGATCTTCCTTAACCATCTTAATTTGATTGTATCCAGAGAAGCCGTCCATGAACGAGAACAGGCTATGTATGGCAGTGTTGTCTACCAAGATGTCGATGTGTGGAAGTGGAAAATCATCCTTTGGGCTTGCCTTGTTTAGATCCCTGTAGTCCACGCACACCCTGACCTTCCTGTCCTTCATTGGTACTGGCACTATGTTTGTGAGCCACTCGGGGTACGTATAGACTGCCAAAAATCTTGTTTGAAATTGTTTGACCACTTCATCCTTGACCTTCAAGGTCCATTCAGGTTTCAATCTTCTTAGCTTCTGCTTAATTGGCTTGATCCCTGGCAAAATTGGTAACTTGTGCACCACCATGTCAGTGTCCAACCCCAGCATGTCCCGATATGACCATACAAATACATCTTTGTAGTCTGCCAAAAATCGTGACATTTCATTACGTTGCACTTCAGATAGGCATGCCCCAATCTTCACTATTTTTGGGTCATCTTCGGTCCCAAGATTTATTGAGATGGTCTCCTCAATATTAGGTTGGACCCCCATTTTCATGATGTTCCAATTGATATTCAATTTCCTTTGGAAGGTCTTCTTCTTCAACCTCAGTCTCTTCTTCGATCCCCATGAGGTCAAAGTCGAGCTCAAGGTTGAAGTCATATTCAACTTGATCTAATTATGTTTGCTTATATGGTTCATAAGTGGTTTGGACCTTTTTGAAAAAAATTAAATTTTTTAGAAAAAAAAGAAAAATCTTTTTGGGTTTTTTGTGAGCCTTCTAAAAAATCTTTCCTTGAAGACGAAGGCTCATTAAGACCTTAAGGGAAATGGCATTCCACTAATGGAGTTTTTTTTTGGAAGCCGCGTCTGTTTGCCAATCAAATGCTGCTTCAAAGGTAAGGGGAGTTTCCTCCCAATTTTTTAAATCAAAATTTTTAGGAGCAGGGGAAATTGTGCAAGCCTGCTCCTCAAGCTCAGAATCCGATGCCATCATCACCGGGTGAGTTGTACTGTCCTTTTCTTCTACGGGGCCCAATCCAGATACGACATCATCTGGGATTTTTACTGCTGTCCAATCAATGAAGGGTAGCTCATCTGCTCCTTCTTCTCTTTTGCCTTCAGTCATGGCAAAGAAAGCTCAGACATCCTCTGAAAAATCCCGCTTCTGCTCTGATCGCGGCCCAAGTTCACCCAATGCTTGTGAAGGTGAAGGTGGAACATAAGGTTGCAAGGTAGGGATGTAGGGTTTCTGGAATGGGTTGATATTCCGGTATGGAGGCTTGGACTCGTCCATGGGAGGAGACAGTTGAATGTTGCAAGAGGGTTTTGGAAAAGTTTCCCTTAAATGAGGGAATTTTCTCTCTACTTTTCCTTCTTCTGTCTGCTTCTGTCTTCTCCATTTTCCTGGTTTCATTCCCAATCCTGCCTTAGGGACCAGCTTCTTTGCCCTCATCGGCTCCAATCTTCCTTGCAAATTTATTCCCAGACCTTTCCCTGGGTGGAAGTGATATTTTTCCATCACTTTTTTTACCATCCTCTCTACAGTAGTCATCTTCTCTTTTTTTTCACAACCCCTAGGTATGAAATTGACTGTTTCAAACTGAAACGAGTGGAATGCAATTTTGTCAACAGTTAAATCCACATTGATAAAAGGTACATCAGGGGACACAATGGGAGGTATTAAATTCTCAGCTAGGACAGTTATCACCCTTTGTCCTCTTATGTACTTTACCATTTGGTGAAGTGTGGATGGTATTGCCCTAGCTGAGTGTATCCACGGCCTCCCTGGGAGCAGATTGAAGGCTGTTGGGGGTATCCGTCACTTAAAATGTGATGTTAAAGATATTCGGTCCAATAGTGACTGGCAGTTCAATTTCCCCTAGGGAGTGTGTCTTAGAGCTATCAAAAGCCCTCATAATCCTCCCATTATGCTTGATCTTGGATTGATCCAGACCAAGTTTGGCAAAAGTGATTAATGGGCAAACATTTAAAGCCGACCCATTGTTAATTAGAACCCGTGCCACCATACTGCCCTTACAAAGCACAGTGATGTGCAAAGGGTCAACATGATAGTACCCCACCTGGGCTTATTTCACTTTCTGAGAAACTTATCACATTGTGTGATAAGATTTGACCAACCATTTTGCCTAGTTGGTCTGGATCAATGGCCTTGGGCACGTGTGCACTCTGAAGCACCCTTAATAATGCATCCCTGTGCTTTTCTGAATTCAACAAAAGTCCCAGTATTGAAATCTGGGCCAGGACTTTATTCAGCTGTTCGACAATATTAAATTCACTTTTTTTTATTATTTTGATGAGGTCTGCCGCCTCATTTTCTGTATCTTGGGGGGGTGTCTTCTCCTATTTTTGTTTTTCCATTCATTTTTTTCTTTTCTTTCCTTCTCCACTTCCATTTCTTTTTCTTTCTCTTCTCCTCCTACACATCTCCCCGACTTCGTCATGAGGTTCACCTCCTCCTGGTTTTGGTTCCTGACCACCGGAACCGTAGCTGTAACCCCCTTGCTGTAATTCCATGGTACAGCCGACTCCGAATAGGAAAGTTTAGGGACATTGATCACCAATGGCTGGAGTTTGGACCGGGATGTAGGGGCCGGTTTATGAACATTATAAGCTGGGGGAACATTTACCACTAGTGGGGGAAGCTGCTTGGGATTTTTTGGAACATATAAGGTAATGGATGCAGTGGTGGGGTCAATGTTGATGACCAAGGGAGTCTTTGCTGGCTGGGATGGAGAAAAAGTGGGTGAATTGCAATTAAAGACCAACGGAGGCCTTGCAGTGTTTATTTGGGCCATGAGGGAGGAGACCCGGTTCAGAGAGGAGCTAATATCCTCAGCAGCACAATCGTTCTTCCAGGAGATGACATTGACTTCATCCTCCTCTTTCACTTGGAAGAAACGGACCTTGACCGAGGTCCCCACAGGAGCTATCAATTGAGATGGGTCAAAGGCCCTTCTCATGGAGGATATGGCTGTCATTGAGTTGGACGGGCCTACCCCATTGTGATAAGGTAGGGGGTTTTGTCCAATGTCATTTCCCGATTGGGTAGGCCCAGTAGTATTGAAGGACAGGGCCTTCTGATCCAATAGATCTTGAACCGTATGCTTCAAGACCCAACAGCTGTCCGTAGAGTGCCCAGGTGCACCCATGTGAAAGTCACAAGTGACTGCAGGATCAAAATTCTTCCCCTTTGATGCATTTGGGTTGGGTTCCTTTAGGGTCATATATCCCCCTTTCAGCAAGGTGGGTAACAGTTGGGAAAGAGGCACAGGAATGGGAGTGAAAACCTGGCTCCTCCTGGCTGCCATCCAGGCGTCCCTTTCCTCCTTAGTGAAGGCCCTCTTCTAGTTTGCAGGCACGGAGGGAGAAAAATTGATGTTAAGCGGGGTTTTTTGGTAATTGGTCTGCTGGGCCTGTTGGGGTGCAGAAACATTGATGTGGAGTGGCTTCTTGGGAGGAGGAGCCTATACCAAGTTAACCTCCCCTTCTTTTCTTGCCCCAGTCTTCTTGAACCCATTTCCCTTATTCTATGCAAAGGAATTTGATTGTTTGGCCATAACAGAGTAGTCAATAATCTTTCTCGAACTGACCCCATCCTCGATTCGGTCGGCCACTTGTACCAAGGCTGCAAAGTTGGTGGTGGTCTAACCCACCAAGTGATTGTAGAATGACTGCCCCAGCGTACTTATTAATGTTGAAATCATCTCGGGTTCCAACATAGGCGGCCTGACTTGGGAGGTAGTCTCTCTCCACCTTTTTTCATACTGCCTCATAGATTCCTCCTTGCCCTTGCTCATCCTCATCATGTCGTAGCGGTCCAGCACGATCTCCGAGTTAAATTTATATTGGGCTAGGAAAGCGTCGGCCAAGTCCTTCTACCTTCTGATTCTTCCATGGTCCATGGTGGCGAACCACCTCAGAGCCGCTCCTGTCAGACTTCTCTGGAACAACTGGATCAGAATGCCGTCATCCCGACCAAATTGGCATAGGGCCCCACAATAGAGCTTCAGATGGCTCATGGGGCAGCCGGTACCATCATACTTATCAAAGTCCGGGCACTTGAATTTGGCTGGTAAGCATACGTCGGGGTACATGCACAAGTCTTCAAAATTGGTACCTCCGAAAATATTCACCCCTTTGACCTCCCTCAGTTCTTCCAAGATGCTTTCTAGCTTGTGCAGAAATTTCCTTTCCATTTCCTCCCTTACTCTTTCTTTCTCCATTTCTTTCTCAGATTCGACAGTATTTTCTCTGATTAAGATGGGTTCACGGATAGGTTCAGAAACGGGTTCAGGTATTGGTTGATGTAACGCCCCGAATCCGGGTCATTTTTTTTTCTCATTTTGACTTGGATCAAGACATTAACTTGTGGTACATTACAATTAGTTCAAATATAAGGAAATAAAGAACTAAGATTTATCAGAGTGCTAGGAAGCTTAAATTATTCATTGGAACTGAATTTTCCTATTACATCAATTTATCAAATGAAAGGCAACTACCAATTCACTAACTCTTAATATCCTACCAAATCATCTATTATGATTCCAATAAAATAAATACAACTATATAAAATTATCCTACTCTTTTCATATGGAATTTCTAGACTTCAACCCACTATCTGTCTAACCCGTGGCATCCTCTCCAAGATGACCTGAAAAATAGAATATGAAATAGGGGTGAGATACGAATATCTCAGCAGGTAACACATGCATGAGGAAACAGTTTATATATAGAAAATAACAGTGGTTTCATGCTCGGTAAAATAGACGAATAATTACGGTCAATAAGATGAACGAATAATCACGATACAAACAAACATCGAATCAATGCTCGAATTAAAGGAAGTTAATCATGTACATTTCATTTCAATTTAAAGGACCATGTATTATAATCCACATTCCCATGGTGTCTGGTTTATTTCAATTAATTTCCTCCCAAGAACAGTTCCACATTTTTTCATGATTTCATAATATTCCATTTTAACAGCTCTCATTAAATCATAGCAATTCTATTCAATTATGTCATTTCAATATTTCCTTTTAAATAACAATCCATCAACCTGAGAATCAATCATTATATCAGTATTAAAAGCCAACCTTCAGGTAGTAGCGTATCTCTACCATAGGATGCAAACACATAGTATCCACACAAGCTCTGCAGGAGAATGCACATCTCTAAGACTACAGGTACCCCCTGCAGGAGACAGCATAACTCTACCGCAGGATGTGAACACCTAGCATCTACCTCTACTGTAGGAGATAGCTTCCTCACCTTCCAGTGGTAACTCACACACCCATCCTCCATGTAGGATGCAATCACGTATAATCACATCTCCCCCACATGAGGTACCTCTCCTGTAGGATGCAATCCATCGAAAATACATTTGCCCCACAGGAGGTAATGAATCTCTCCCGCAGGAGGTAATGTCTCCGCCACCAAGCGGGTTTTCTCTGCCACCAAGTAGGTTGGGTCTCAGCCACCAAGCGGGTTATCTCTGCCACCAAGCGAGTTATCTCTGCCACCAAATGGGTTAGGGTCTCCGCCACCAAGCGGGTTGGGTCTCCGTCACCAAACGGGTTAGGGTCTCCGCCACCAAGCAGGTAATCTCTGCCACCAAGCAGGTAATATACAATACATCTCTTCCACCAAGCAGGTTATCAATAAAACTGGCCACCAAGCCAATACACAAATAATTCTCAATTTCATTATTATTTATAGCATATTACGTTCATGTTTAGTTGATAATTCAAAGTCTAGTTCTAAACAGTTTCTCAGTTTATTATAATATTTTGTTCAGTACATTTAAATAAGTTTAGCGTGACATCCTGATTTAGTGTTAGACAAATATTTAATTACATCGGAAATTGAACGCATAACATGTACGCTAAAGTGTGGTTCTAATAATCTATTAATTACATTAATATTCAATTGTTTAATAAGATATGTAGGTCGTTTTTAAAGTATTAAGATTTAATTAAGATATGGTTAAATTATCAAAAGTTATTAAAGTTTAGATTTAGTGAAAGAATAATGTACGTAAACAATCTAAGTATGTTTAGGTTAAGTTTTTCAAATTATTTAAAGTTTGGTGAGGGCCAAAAAGACATATTAAAGTATTTAGTGTTTAGTTTAATTCAATAAAGCAAGAGGGAAATATTTAAGTTTTGGGTTTTAATTCATTAAAGTATATAGAAATATTTAGAGTTTAGGCTTGTAATCATTACAAGCGTTAAATTTGTGTTTTAGATTGATCGCCTACGATCGCTGAGTAGGGCAGCGCTCATCGGCGATAACGCGTTTCGGAAACGCGTGTTTTGGTTTAAATAAAGTGTGCGTCGATCGATCGTCCGTTAGCGATCTCGGGCGCTCTAAATCTTCAACGAACGCTGAACATCGCCGAGGAGCGCTGAGTACAGGCACGCTCAGAGCTCTAACCAAAATGACGAACGAAGTTTCTAAAAATCATATTTTTGTGTTCTAATCGCTTCTAACATTCATATAAACATACAATCAATCTATCTACATACTTATACAACCATAAATCATGCAACCATAGGAAACCAAAACGAACGAGAAAACGATGCTACCTACCTCTGTTCGCTCAAGAACACCTTCTTCCACCTCTTTCTCTTTCGTGTGACTTTGATTTCTTCTTTCGCAGCAACCCAAGCCCCTTCGAGATGACGATCTCCTTGGCTGCTCCTTCTTCCTCTTCTCTCGGCATCCCTCTCTCTCTTGTTCGTTTTTCTCTCTTCAGCCGCCAGAACCCAAAAACTAAAACTCCCCTACGATCAACCCCAAATAAAATATAAAAACCCTATTTTATTCTCCTCTAATCCCACGTATCTCCTTATGGTCATGTTCCATACTTATCCACCCATTAGACTTAATAAGGACCGTTAATCCATACTTAACTCGATATCTTGCGATCCAATGGTTAGATCTGCGTCAAACTCCGGATCTCCCCTATCAGTGTGATCATCTATAATTATAATTAATATCCTTCAATAAAATTCTCATCTCCTCGACTTTAGGCTTCAAATCAAACATAATTACTAATATGCCATTATTTCAATTACTAAGCTTTAAATATCATTGTTAATAGACAATCTAAACCCCAACTTAAATCTATTATTATTTCTCAATTCTAATAACAATTTAAATTAATGTATTTAATTATTTACCGATAATTAATGTGAATTGACCAAAATATCCTCCTCTTAATATTTTCACATCTACCCATTCAATTTCTTCCAAAATTTCCAAGTTTATTCTCTTTGTCGTTCTTAGTCCGTTATACATCCCGAACGAATTACAAGTACCCCAAATCATTCCTTTATATTAAATCCCCAATTTATTTTGACAAATTCATTAACACTCCAAATATTCGTATTAAATTTTTATTTATTTATTTACTGAAAATTCGGGGTTTTACAGTTGAGTTGGAGGTGGGATGTTGGTTTGAGGCTGCGGTGCTTGGTGGGAACTGGAAGCCTGGTTTTGGGCTTGGGCTTGTTGGGCCACCAGTAGGTCTCTTAGCATCTTGGCCAATCCTGCCACTTGCTCCTGTAGTTGCTTGAAGTCTTGAGCAGGGACGGTAGCTTGATTCTCTTCGGGATTCATGGTGCGGGCTTTTGATCTGGTTATAGGAGCAATGGTTGCAAGTATTTATACCTAGAGAAGGAAAAACAAAGAAATATGTCAGCTCCCATTTAATCCTAGTCACACACCCATAAATGTAGATAAGTGAGGTAGGTGAACACAAGTTCGGATTCATTTGTTTTATTTCACTTTTTTTTTTGTTCATTTTTTTTAGAATTGTTGGAATATTTTAGGGCTTCTGAGTGTCCCACAAAAATTTGAATTGATTGGTACTAAAACGACCAACCAAGGGTTTTTTGGAATATTTTAGGGTTCCAAGTGTCCCACAGAAAATCAATTGATTGGTACTAGAACGACCAACCAAAGGTTTTTTGGAATATTTTAGGGCTTCCAAGTGTCCCACAGAAAATCAATTAATTGGTACTAAAATGACCAATCGAAGGTTTTTTGGAATATTTTAGGGCTTCCAAGTCTTCCACAGAAAATCAATTAATTGGTACTAAAACGACCAACCAAAGGTTTTTTTGAATATTTTAGGGCTTCCAAGTGTCCCACAAATTTGAATTGATTTGTACTAAAATGACCAACCAAAGGTTTTTTGGAATATTTTAGGGCTTCCAAGTGTCCAACAGAAAATCAATTAATTGGTACTAAAACGACCAACCAAAGATTGTTTTTGAATATTTTAGGGCTTCCAAGTGTCCCACAAAGATTCAATTGATTAGTACTAAAACGACCAACCAAAGGTTTTTGGAATATTTTAGGGCTTTCAAGTGTCCCACAGAAAATCAATTGATTGATACTAAAACGGCCAACCAAAGGTTTTTTGAAATATTTTAGGGCTTCCAAAAGTCCCACAAAGGTTCAATTGATTGGTACGAAAAAGACCAATCAAAGATTTTTTCTTCTTTTTTTTTTGATTTGCTGAATTTCCTCAGTTTTCAAGTTCAAAAGTTTTATTGAAACATGTTTCAGGTGAAATGGTATCAAGAAATATGATACCTTGGCCCCTTTAATGTATCTTGAGGGAAAGGGTAGATTTGAGTTCTAATATTAAGTTGAATCCTTTGTTAGATCATTTGGACCTTGGAATTATTTTTTTCACATTCCCATTGAGGTGCCCACAGGTTGTTTACAATGTTGTGGACATTTTATATTCAAAACATTGGGATAAAAAAAATTAACTTGGAAGTTTTGAATTGTATCCGGCATATTATATCGGATAAAGGCATGATTTATTGTATCCGACATAAATAGTCGGATACACACATAAACCTTTGTTACCGATATTTTATATCGGATAAGAAGAAAACATGGCTTAACCGACCTGAGTTGCCGGTTAATGCCGAAATAATCCTTTTTGACTCATTTTTTCATTAGATTAATGTTATCTTTATTCCCACTTAATGTTCACCTGGACTTGGCCTCTAAACAAAGTCCCAAATTGGACTTAGACACTACACTTGCAAAAAAAAACATGAATGTTCATGAGGGTACATGCCCCTTCCAACATTGGACACCATATTCATAAACTTGTTTTTTTTGTTTTTTTGGTTGCCTCCTACAAGGACTTTAGGTAGGACGACTTCTAAGTAGAGTTAAAGACTCTTCCTATAGGTTACACCAACCTTAGGCTACGAACACTTTTGGGAAAATTTTCATCCCAAGCACATGGACACCATGGCTTTTAATTTACATGAAGATAATAAAAAAAAACATGGTTTTACCTTGCCACCTTCAATATTATACCTTGGCTTGTGAAACATGCAAACGGCCTTCCCTCAGTTACACCCAATTCCCCAAACGTAATTGTTTACTTTAGCTAAAAATGTGTTTCTCCACCTTCAAGCGTATGGTTTTTGGGTTTTGGCTTAATTGGCAACTTAGAACTCAAGTCTAGTGAAGCCCGGAATCGAATCACAGATCCCATTTTCATCACATCATTGACTCAAATTATAAGGTAAATCTTTTCACTTTCGCTTTCCGAAGTATCGACCTCGTTGCGCCAAGCTACACACATTCGGGTTTAACTTCCTATAGGTAATGGGTAGACTGTGCAAAGAGTTTAAAGTGCTCAAGTGCATTTGAAATTTAAGGTACATTCACAATGTCCCAGCCCCTTGCCACTCTTTTTCGCAGCTATGCATACATTTTCAAGCCATGGCATAATACAACATTATATTGACAGTAAACACAAGCAAGCAAGATAATAAAGCACCTAAACATGCTCATGACTATCATATACACAAAAGTAATACCCAAGCATGTTACCACATTGTACAAGCAACAATTAACCATGAAAAGCATACTTGAAAAACTCAAAACATCCACTAAATTCCAAGATTTCATGCTCAAAGTGTATCATTCATACCTCAAATCAAGGCCTAAAAATACAGCAACTAAACATATTGCATAAGAAGTGTTTTATTAGGGAAAGCATGCTTGAAAACCCCCAAAATACCTACTGAATTTACTGAGTTTCATGCTCTTCCTTTTCATGCCCAAAATGTATCATTCATACCCAAATTAAAGCCTAAAAATACAGCCACTAATCATATGGTACAAGAAGTGTTTCTATTAGAAACAACACGCTTGAAAACCCCCAAAAATATCCACCAAGCACTTCAGATTTTCTGCTTATTATTTTCATACTCAAAGCATATCATCCATACCCCAAATCAAAGGTATGCCATAAAAAAAACATTAAACACAAGAAATAATTGTTCATGGGAAACATGCTTGAAAACCCCAAAAACTACACTAAATTTCCAGATTTCATGTTCTTAATTTTTTTCATGTTCAGCTCATGGAATTGAAACCCAAAATAACACATGCTATCATAAAATACAGCAAAGTCATATTACAAGATGGGCTTTCCCCTAAACACATTTCTAGGCACAATCAAGCAACTCACCCATGTTTTTATCCATGTTAATTTCCTAATCATACAAATCAGATTTGAAATACAATATGCACAAGTAAAGTAGGCAAAATGGCAAACATTCAAAAATAAAGAAAAAAACATGAACAAATACACCAATCATGGCTTAAATCTACAATAGTGAGACATGGAAAAATCACCTAGATGATTCCCTCCGTCATCACACGGGCTAAAAAAAATGGGAGAGTCGCCACCATTCAATTTTAGGTGTGAATGGACACCAAAAATATCAAAACAAGCAAAAAGGAAAAACTAGAGTAAAAATAACTCTACTTTAAAATAAAATCCAGAGATGGGTAAGGGGATTATATTATGAATGGGAGAAGGTGTAGGCACCCCCACTCACCCACATAAGGCGGTTGCCAAGTGTTGTTCATGCTCAAAAATAAGAAAGCTTGCTAAAATAATCAAAAACCTTGAAAAAGGATTAAACAAATGTATGATACTTCCACATGAGAAATCCAATGAATTCAAGATCCTCTTTTATGTTAGTATCACTTCTGGGATATCACCATTAAATGGAAATCAAAGCAAAACTTGAACCAAACCGAGTTGAGACAAATCCGGAAAATTGGGTAAAAGATAGAGCCATTTGTCTTGAGATCATTCAAATCAAATTTAAATTAAATCAAAAAAAATCCATTTGAAAGATTATGATAAATAGAATACTCATGCAAATTTTCAATCAAATCCGGTTAAAACCCTAAGAGTTATGCTCCTTTGAAATCTGCTGTTGGAAATCAGTAAAAGTAACAAGCGGGCAACGTTGGAAATTCATTTAGAAATATTAGCTCCATATAAATCCGTGAAATTTGGCATGAATGAAGTATGTAGGGCCTCTTTCAAATGAAACTAGCCTTATACAAAAATTCATCCGGAGGTGCCTTGGGTGACCTCCCGAACAAGCCCCGAAGATCACAGATTAACCCAGAAATGTGCTGTTGAGAAGTTCTAAGTAAATCCGTTACCCACAACACAAATGGAATCAAAAAATTATGAAACTAATTGGATTTGAAATTAGACTTCCGAAGGAAAACACAAAAAAAAAAATCCCTCAAATCGGACTTAAAACGAACACATGGTGCTCATTCGAAGTGTTAGGTTCAGCAATCGGACCTGAACTGTCCTGTCAAATTCGACTGAATGGTATCAAAAATCCCCTCCAAAAACATTGATGAAATTTTACAGACATAAACTAGACAGCCTCACCTTTCCCATGGCTTTGGAATCACTCCAAAATTCATCTGGACGAATTCATCTGGACGATGAAGTTATGAGTGTCCGAAGTTAGGGTACAGCTGCTGTCCAGTTTCGCCATTTTTAAGTAAAATCAATCTAAAACAGTGATTGAGTGTGTGGAGTCCGTACAATCTAAATCAAAATCATTTGAAAAAGTATTGAGGAATCTCTAGGAAGAAATAGGGCATAAGTTTGGCTCGCCATTCTCCTCGATTGAAAAGAATATGCCAAAAACTCTAAAGTGGAGGAAAAATGCCCAAAACCGAGAGGTTAGACCTGGAGATCTTCAATACTCGAGATAAACTTGTTTGAAATCAATTAGAAACATCCCAGAAATGCTTGGGGCTATTTATTTTAGATCTATCACAATGAATGCAATAGATCCGAAATACAAGCCGATTCCGACAAAAACGGGTGCTATGTGTGTATGTGTAAAAATCATTTCTTCAATCACAACATAACAACATATAGCATGCATATCAATCAAATAGGGTTCTAAAAAAACCTAGGGTTCCGTTTCATTCTCGTTTCTCTTAGTTCTCTCTCCCCGTTTTACGGTTCTTCGAGATAATCTTGGGGTACTTTGAGTATGAAACGGTTTTCATAGAATAAAAGGCTTTTCGAAAGGGTTCTAACATTAAGGATCAATCCTCAGTCTCGTTTCCCCTAGATCCCTCTTCACGTTTTACGGCTAGAGGGAGTCTTGAGGTACTTTAGTAGAGGAAGGGGTTGCATACACAAAGATTAGGCCATTATTCTACAGAAAGGTAGAAGAAAAGAGCTAACCCTAGAATGTAAAGACAGAAAAATAAATAGGGTTTTAGGATTACCTGGGTTTCTGGAAGCAGTGCGGCAGCGGTTCCCTTCTTCACTCGGAGCTCTTCAACCTCTAACTTATGGCCGAAATTCTTGGCAAAAGTTATCGGCCATTTGCTTGAGGAGGGGCCTCCTATTTATAGGCAAAGACTAGGGTTAAGGGTGCCCTAATGCTAGACACAAAATGATGTCTAGAATCCCCCACACTTAACCCTAAGGCTATTTCCAAGATTTCCACTCCTTAAACAAAGGATATGATGGTAAAAAGTGAAAACTTTCGGAAAACCCTAATTTTGAGCGAAAACCTTGTATCCGACAACTCAGGTCGGATACAAGCAATTCTCTTTGTATCCGACATCATCTGTCGGATACAATAAAGATCTTTTGTATCCGACATTATCTATCGGATACAATAAAGATGTTTTGTATCCGGAATTATTTGTCGGATACAGAAAAAAGAAGCTTTATCCGAATTTTAACACAGGTAATACTTATTTACATGTAATATCATTTAAGTAAATGTCCTCATATTTTTTAATCTCCATTTACTTAAGATATTACATGTAAATAAGCAAACACCCCCTCCCCCCATATGAATCCATAAAAAATCGTTCCAGACCCAAATTCCAAGTGAATAAAAAGTCAACTTTCCAGTTCTTGGCGAAATTCCGGTTTTTTAGGTCTGGTAAAAAGATTCAACATATTAAAACCAAGGTATTCGTCAAGATTTAAAATCTCAAAAAATTCTTTTATGCAATAACATGGCTAAAAACCTAATTACTGGGAAAAATTATCTTGAAATCTTGCTTTAAAAAATATTTCATTTTCTGGGGTCAAAAGTCAACAAAATTCAACCGGAAAAAGTTTGACTTTGCACAAAAGATTGAATTCGGGCCTTTTCCTTTACGGTTTTGGATTCAATTGGGTTAAGGATCTCAAACCCAATGCTAAGAATTGAAAATTCCAATAAGATATTTCTCTCTTTCATGATTTATCAAAAATCGTGCAATTTTGAGGTGTCTACAACTGCTCTTCTTTGTTGGAGTTGTAAGACATTGAACAGCAAAGAATAGACACAACTCAAAATTTCATGTTTGAAAGACATCTCTTTGATTGTACTTGCTTTGGTCAAACAAATGAGTGATAAAAAAATGGATTTGAAGATAGCCAATGAAACCCCTACTTGAAGTCTGATGGGGTGGCGTCTCTTCCTTATCTCAAATTTCTTGGAGCTCTCGTGGCTATGAAAAGAAATTTGAGACAAGCAAATTTTGAAAAGAATGTGGATTTAAAATTGACCTCTGCAAACTCAATTGCTTTTGATGTTTTTCATCTTTACAGCTCAACAATAAGGAAGGAAATATTTTATTGAATTTTCTTGATTGATTTTTTTTATTTGACATACCTGGGTGCCATTTGATGCCCAAATCTATGCTTGAATATTCTGCAACTTGCTTTTGCTTTTTCATATTCTTGCTCTCTCAATAATGATGTATGTGCCGTTGTTGCTCATAACCTGCCTTTATGCTTCTCAACTGCCCAAGTGACTGCCCTCCTCTTTGATTGATGGATTTGAAAATCATGATCTGTTGATCTAACCTCATGCCCTTACTACCCATGTGTGCGCGTGGTCGCACGGGTAGGCACGCCTCCTAAAGGGTAATTCGGGAATGTTGGAGTCGCCACCGCCTGATGGGGTGCAGGCGGACACCTGGGTGCCTAAGTTCTTCTACTAAGGCTTGGTCTGCGGCTTGAGATTCTAAGTAGGTTCTCGGTTGCGGTCTGGGGAAGTCCGTAGACACCCCAGTCCACCCCGTCAAATGACGGGTCCCATAAGTTTCCCTGGTTTGAGTCAACTCTGGTCTCTCACTCACCCGATTCCTATTCCAGCATGTAATTCTGATTAAGTCTGGCGGGACCGCCAAAGTGGTGTGGGTCCCTTTACTTGGTTTTATCTTTCTTAGCTTAAAGTGGTGTGAGTCTGATTGGGCGGGCCCCGTTGGAAGGCCCACGGATTCCTTGGTGGGCTTGGTTGAGCCCACGTGTCCCTTGTGGGCCTCAGTCTAGCCTGAGAGGCCCTTTGGGCTTTGGTTCAAATGAATTGATTTTACTTTAGGGTTCAGTTTGGTTATTTTAAGTGATTTCTATGCACAAGTGGGCCGGGACTGTTTGTGGGCCCTTGAGTGGGCCCCACAGTTGTTTGCCAAATGATTTGAGATTTATCTTGCTTAAGTTTCCAAAGTGGGCCAGGATTTGGGCTTGGGGCCCTTTACCTGGGCTTGGGCTTGAAAGCCCAAGACTTCCTGAGTTAGGGTTTTGAAACCCTAACCTTAGTTGGTTAATGGGCTTGGTGGGCCCGATAGGCCCTGCCCTTGGTCTCGGCCAAACCATGACCAAATTTAAGCATGCATGCCCTGCATAGGGCTTGGGTGGGCCTCAAGTGGTCCGGCCCGCCCAGTTCCTTTGATTATCTTATTTAAGCACGATTCAATGGTTCGGGCTGGGTTGGCCCCGTTGGAGGGCCCACTGGAAATCAAGTCAGACCGGGTGGTCTGGGTCCCATGTTGGGTTCCCGGGTGACCCGGAAACCCTATTGGCATATTTGGTTCGGTTTGAGAATGTCACCCCACAGTCAAAAATCATGAAATACACAAAATATACGAAAATCACATACACTGGGTCCAAGGGGTATTTTCGGAATTTAAAAAATATAGGCCATTCGGCCTTAAAAGGGTAGGTGCCGACCTCCGGGCGCTAGGCGCGAGGTCAGCGCGAAGTGGGCGGACCGAAAATAGCGAAAAAACACCCAAAAACGAGGTGGGCGCACCCAAAATGAGGTGGGCGCACCCAAAATGAGGTGGGCGCGAGGTGAGCGCGAGGTGAGCATGAGGTGAGCACGAGGTGAGCGCGAGGTGAGCGCATCCAATTTTAGGTGAGCGCGAGGTGAGCACGAGGTGAGCACGAGGTGAGCGCGAGATGAGCGCATCCAAATTTAGGTGGGCGCGAGGTGGGCGCGAGCTAGGCGCCAGGTGGGCGGACCCAAGCTAGGTGAGCGCGAGCTCAGCGCGAGGTGAGCGTGAGCTCAGCGCAAACCCTGACTCTCTGTTTTTTCTCTCCCAACTCCATTTCCGACTGGTTTTAAGCTATGTAACTGGTTTCTGGGGATCCTTAGAACCCCAGCAGACCTCTAACATACTTGGAAATTAATCTAACCTAAGTTGTGAGGATCAAACCTCTTTGCAAACCTACAAATCCGAACACCCAAACATTACAGAACATGCATAAAACTTTGAAAACAAAACACTAACTAACAAAACACGATTAAGGAAGAAGGGAAAGGGGGGTTTTATCGGGATACAAGAGAGGTGCGATCACAGGGAACATGCTCCCCTTCGAATTCGAATCAAACAAACGATGACAAACAAGATATCAGAGATGCATGGGAAGCCTGATTTATATATACATTGAACAAAAGAAAATGGAGAGCTCACCTTGGTTCCAGGTCTTTGTAGGGTAGGCCGGAGGGTTCCTTGGAGCCAACGAGCTGCAGCCGGAGCCTCCTTCTCACACCAAGAGCAAGATTACCTTCGAGTGCCGAGGGACAACAGAACGTCCAACCCCCAAGAAAATGCCGAACTTCAACAACCCGAACCCACAAAAAATGCCGAACCTAAAAAATGCCGAACTCCAACAATCCGAACCCCCTGCAAAGAAGGGGGTTGTGGCTTTTATAGAAGGAGAAATGGGCATCCGCCCACTTCGGCGCCCAGCTCGCGCCGAGCTCCTGTTGCTCGGCGCGAGCGACATAATGATTAAATCATTAAATGCCGCCGCGGGTTTGTCTTAAAAATCTGAAAATTAGGATATGGTCCCTGGGATATTTAGGTTTAATATTATTTTATTCAGATATTTTCAAATATTTTCAGATTGGTCCCTGGGATATTTTGAATGTTTAGATATTTACGGATTTGATCCCTGAGATATTTTCCTGCGCAACTCGCCACGTGTGCAGCTTTTTGCCACGTGCGCAGTTTGCTGGTTTTGCTGCTCGGGAATTTCGTCAGCTCATATCTTCTTCATCCGGGCTCCGATTTGGGCAAACTCAGTTGCGTTAGAATCGTATCGGAGCCCTCTATCCAATGGCATGGGGGTAAGCACCTGGATCGGATTTCACCAGAAAGTCAACTTTTGGCTCCGCCCAAGTTTGACCGCCCGCAGAATCTTCATCCGGACTCCGATTCCTGCAAACTCAGTTGCGCTGGAATCGTGTCGAGATCCTCTATCCAATGATATAAAGTAAGGCCTCTGGATCGGATTTTAGCAGAAAGTCAACTTTTGGCTTCGCCCAAGTTTGACCGCCCGCAGAACCTTCATCCGGACTCCGATCCCTGCAAACTCAGTTGCACTGGAATCGTGTCGAGATACTCTATCCAATGATATAAAGTAAGGCCTCTGGATCGGATTTTAGTAGAAAGTCAACTTTTGGCTTGCCCAAGTTTGACCGCCCGCAGAACCTTCATCCGGACTCCGATTCCTGCAACTCAGTTGCGTTGGAATCGTGTCGAGATTCTCTATCCAATGATATAAAGCAAGGTGGCCAAATATCACTTAATCAAAAAGTCAACTTTTTGTCCCCTCGGGGTTTGACTTTCTGCCAGGGTTTTGAGCTGTTTTGCTGTCTTTTAGCACATTTTTTTTTGTTTTCTTGTTTTCTTTTCTTTTCTTTTTTTTTTTTTTTTTGGTTTGATCAAAATTTGGGTGCTTACACCATGATCTCTCCTTCATGCCTTATTACTGCCCCAGTAAAATCCTTCTTCAGAATTGGAAACCCTTGTTTAAAGGAGAAAACATGAACTGCTTCGACGCTTCTTCTTTTTTTTTCAAATCCGAAGACTAAGGCTTGACTGCTTCTTCCAGATGCTGTAATTTATTCCAATGAAAACCCAGAGGGAAAGACTCTGAGCATGCCCCGATTTTTGGTTGCTTGAAGAAGTACTTGCCCTTCAGCAGAGATAATCCCTTTTCTTTTTTTTTCCTTTTTCTCTTTTTCTTCTTTTTATCTTTTCCTCCATTTTTTTTTACCTTTGCCAAAAAGAAACCCTAATAAAAGAATGCAAATGCAAAAATTAGAAAATATGTTTTATACTAGTGGCCTCAAAATTCTTTAATGCTTGCAAAACCAATGTTTTTATGAAAAGACACAGATGCTCATCATAGGCCAAAAATATATATTTTTTTGCTTTTTTGTTGTAAGCACTTTATTTTTGCACCCTTGGAAGTGCTGAAAATGAAAACCCTGGCAGAAAGTCAAACCCCGAGGGGAAAAAAAGTTGACTTTTTGATCAGGTGATAGTTGGCCACCTTGCTTTATCTCAGTAGATAGAGAATCCCGTCACGGTTCCAACGCAACTGAGTTTGTTGGAATTGGAGTCCGGATGAAGGTTCTGCGGGCGGTCAAACTTGAGGGGGAGACGAAAGTTGACTTTATGCTAAACCCCGAATTTGCTGCTAAACTCTAGCTCAATGGATAGAGGATGTCGACCCGGTTCCAACGCAACTGAGTTTGTCAGAATCGGAGCTCAAATGAGAGAGTTATGGGCAATCCTTGGTAAAAAATAAACTGTCCACGTGGCAAACTGCGCCACGTGGACGTCCCCTTGCTTAACCCTTAAGTAAACAAAAATATTAACAAAAAGAGTCTTTCTTAACCCCTAAGTAAAAAATATTAACAAAAGAGTCTTTCTTAACCATTAAGCAAAAGTAATAAGTCACAAGTAATAAATAACAATAAAAAAGTCACTTTTGATAAAATATTTAAAAATTGGTCTTTCTTAACCCTTAAGCAACCTCTCCTATAAAAGGGGAGGGGGTGGGATGCATTAGGGGTTGAGCATATTTTTATCTCACCATCTTCATCTCCAAGAGCTCCCACCTCTCTCCCAAGCTCTCTTCATCTCTCCCAAGCTCTCTTCATCTCTTCCCAAGCACCCCAAACTCTCTTTCCCTCTCTTCTTCTTCATTCTTCACCCAACCAACCAAAGGAGAGTTTCTGGTGGTCTTTTGAAGGTGCTGCTCCAGCAGCCATCCAAGCCTCAAGGAAGTGCAAGCATACCACTCAAAGGTCATTTTGACCCTAAGGTAATGTTCTTTACCACATCTTGTTCAATATAAGTGAAAATGAGTTTGTTTGGAGCCCTTTTGGGGTTGATCGATTTTTAAGGACTGTTCAGGAGTATAGCCTCATCTTTTGGCTCTCTTTCTTTTTCATTCATACTCTCACAAGATAGTCTAGCTCCCATGGTAAGGGGGGTCCATGCGCATGATTTTAAGAAAGGGTGAAAGGGTGTTTTTTTGCATACCTTTAAGAGGCTTTTAGATGCTATTTTGTCATGTTTTTATTTCATCCAAGTGGAGAGCATGATCCTCTCATTTAAGCTCTTTTGTACCCCTTAAACTATCCCTCTAGCCCCTTCTTTTGACTTGTTTTACATTTTAGCTCCATACTTGTTTGATATGGCATGATAGATATGTGCTTAGATTTAGGTTTCTCTTATTTAAGTTTGGAAATAAGTCCCCTTTGTATTTGCTACTGTTTTAAGATTCTTAATGTGTCTTTAGGTTCCTTTAGGTGTTTAGAGAATGATAAAGATCTAGACATGCATGAGAAGCATGCTTTGATCACTTATTTACCTTTCATGGTATTTGAAGTGAAGTATGAACATGTCCAAATATTAGTTGCTGTTTTGTCTACATGAAGTTAACCCCATCTTTATTTATGTATCTCATGTGTATATGTGTATTCTTACCCATTAGAAGCATGCTAATTCTAGCTTATCTATTTTGCCACATGATCTTTGTCTAGGTGAGCACACACTTTTCATTTTTATGCATGTGAAATATGGAGATGCTTGTGTTCTTTTTGTGGTTTGAAGCATGTGGTCCTATGTTCATTTGATTGGCTTTTATTCATGCTAATGAGTTGCTGATTTTCTAAAATAAAGAAGACCAAAATAGGGACAAATAGGTCCCTGTTTCTTTATCAAATATGGTTCAAAAGAAAGAGAAGGCAAGCCTTTAGCCTTCTCCCATTCTCTTGGCTTCAAAACCTCAAGAAGGAGGCCATATGTCTCTATGTGAACCACAGTGGGCCCACACAGGGGCCCACACAACCCCTGGAACACCCTAAGAGGCCTAGGAATCCAAGCCCAATGCAAAGATCCGAAAAAACCAAGTTTTTGGTTGATCTGACAACTCAGGTCGGATCAACAGAGTTGTATTCGTAGTCGGCAAAAGATGCCGTATACATTGAGGCCTGTGTGTAACCGGCATCTTAGGCCGGCTACACTACCAGATTGCTTTTTCTTGCCATTTTCTGGTCTTGTGTTGTTTTTTTTGGTTTTTTTTATCAATCCGGGCAAACCAGTAGGGTTTCTGGGTCACCCGGAAACCCAAGGTGGGCCTTGGACTGACCCGGTCCAAATTGATTTTTGGTGGGCCTTCCAACGGGGCCCACCAAGCCCGACAAACCCATTTTTGCTAAATTAAGACTATCAAATTAATTGAGTGGGCCAGACCATTGGAGGCCCACCCAAGCCTAGTTTCAGTAGCATGTTGCTTAGATTTAGGCATGGTTTGGCCGAGACCACGGGTAGGGCCGATTGGGCCCGCTAAAGCCCATTAAATCGAACTAATTTTAGGGCTTCCAAACCCTTCAAAACCTTTAGAATCATTCCCATGACAATCGACTTGTCAATTGATGCTCCAAATATGACGACTCTTTCAATCTGACTATTTTGCCCCAGTCTAGAAATGCATTTTCCTTCATCCAATTGAAGAGCAATTGTTTCTCCATTGTATCCATGATATGAGAATTTATGACTTCAACTTCAGCAATAATTTCCTAATGGCAATTTTGATGGCCATCAACTTTTCACATATGATTCATATCATAGTTCTGATTATGTTGCTTCAGTCTTGAAAAGAGAATTTTCCTCAATCACTCGAAAAGTGACTGTATCTCAAAATAACCACCAACATGAGGACTTCACCTAGATCCATGCCAATTCTAGACTTTCCTCTTTGACGATTTCCTTCTTGTAGATAGCTGATTATTTGCCACGTAGCGCCTTTCGGGTTTTCACTACATTTTCTCCATTTTTTTTCATTTTTTTTAATCCTTCATCACCAGCAACTATGTAGTCAAAAATGTCTTAATTCAAAATTTTTTAATCAAAGAGGACTTATGAATGGGACGAAATGAAGGCTTAGTGTTTGTTTAAAAAGAAAAGGGATAAAAGGCTCAAATACCATATGATCAAATGTGTTAACTGAAATTGTAATTCTTAAGGCATTTTTTTCTTTGGAATGTGTGCGCACCCGATTTCGGTCGCACGGCGAGGCGCACGCAAAACAATGCGTGCCTCGGGATTTGTTTGGAGTCGCCACTGCCTGATGGGGTGCAGGCAGACACCTGGGTGCCTAAGTCCTTCTACTAAGGCTTGGTCTGCGGCTTTGAGATTCTAAGTAGGTTCTCGGTTGCAGTCTGGGGAAGTCCGTAGACACCCCAGTCCACCCCGTCAAGTGACGGGTCCCATAGGTTTCCCTGGTTTTGAGTCAACTCAGTTGGTCTCTCACTCACCCGATTCCTATTCCAGCATGTAATTTGATTAAGTCTGGCGGGACCGCCAAAGTGGTGTGGGTCCCTTTACTTGATTTTATCTTCTTAATTAAAGTGATGTGGGTCTGATTGGGCGGGCCCCGTTGGAAGGCCCACGGATCCCTTGGTGGGCTTGGTTGAGCCCACGTGTCCCTTGGTGGGCCTCAGTCTAGCCTGAGTGGCCCTTTGGGCTTTGGTTTAAGTGAATTGATTTTATTTACATTCCAAGTTTGATTAGATTTGATTTCTATGCACAAGTGGGCCGGGACTGTTTGTGGGCCCTTGAGTGGGCCTCACCCTGGTTGCCAAGTGTTTTGATTTATCTTTTATTAAAATTCACCAAAGTGGGCCAGGTATTGGGCTTGGGGCCCTTTACCTGGGCTTGGGCTTTGAAAAACCCAAGACTTCTTGAATTAGGGTTTTGACACCCTAACCTTGGTTTAATGGGCTTAGTGGGCCCGACAGGCCCTGCCCGTGGTCTTGGCCAAACCACAATCTACTTTAAGCATGCATGGCCCAAATAGGGCTTGGGTGGGCCTCAAGTGGTCCGGCCCACTCAAATCTCTTATTTCTCTTAGTTAAGCATGAATAAATTAGTCGGGCTTGGTGGGCCCCGTTGGAAGGCCCACCGGGAACCAATTTGGACCGGGTCGGTCCATGGCCCATCTTGGGTTTCCGGGTGACCCAGAAACCCTACTGGTTTGCCCGAATTTGATCTAACAATCCAAAATATTGCACAAAATCAGCAAAATGGCAAAAAAGAGTTCTGGCAGTGTAGCTGTCCTGAGATGCCGGTTACACACAGGGTTCTGTGTATCCGGTATCTATATCCGACTACACGTGGGCTTCTGTTGATCCGGCCTGAGTTGCCGGATCAACCTACAGAAGCCATTTTTTGGATTTTTCGCATTGGGGTTGGGTTTTTATGCTTCTTGGGAGGTTCCAGTGATCATGTGGGCTCCTGTGTGAGCCCACGTTGGTGCTGGAGATGGGGGATCACCTCATCTCTTGGTCTCCTCATGCGACTCATTCCATCAACATACCCAAACAATCAGGACAAACCTCATGGAGCATGAAAATTATCTAAGTTAGCAGGTGAAGGGAGCATGCAAATAGGACTTCCATATGCATGTGCATGCATATTTCGTGGGCTTGAAAGTGTGTCAAAACCAACCTTCAAAGTCGATTAAAACCAAACATCATGAGCATGGTAATGAATGCAGCAAACGAATAAGAGAAGGGATAATGGGGGAATTACATAGGGTTACATGAGATAGATCACAAGAGGGGAACATGCTCCCCCCATACTAGCAACATAACAAAGACAAGCCATGGAAAACATGCTTGGGCAGGAAATATGGCAACATGCTCAAGAGAGACTCATTTTTATATATTATGAACAAAATACCATGGGGAACATTACCTTGGGGCCTCGTGACCTTCGAGTGGTGTGTAGGCACCTCTTGGCAGCAAGAGCAAGGGCTGGAGCTCCTCCTTCAAACCCAAACAGCAAGTCCTTCTCCTTTGTTTAGGTGGAAGATGAAGAGGAAGAGAAGAAGACCCGAAGAGATTGGCCTTAGAATGATCTTTGGTTGGTATGGGGGCAAGGAGGGGTGAAAGAGGTTGGTTTCGTACCAGGGAGGGTGGAGGAGAAGAGGAGGAAACAGCAAAAATGAGGCCAACCCCGGACTGAGCTGCTGTTTTGCTATTTATAGAAAAAATAATCTATCCTGCAACTCAGGCCGGATACACTAATGCCCCTTCGTATCCGGACTTGCAGTCCGGATACACTAGCCTTCCTTTGTATCCGGCAACTCAGGCCGGATACATGACTTAATGATTTCAAAATTTAATGCCGCCGCGAATCTGTCGGCCAAGTGGCGCGGCTTTCGTGCGAATACCTTTATGTATCCGGTCTTCAAGTCCGGCCATGAAGGATAGGCGGTGTATCCGGTATATGTGACCGGATACAAATCGAAAAATTACGGATTTGCCCTTCGACTTGACCGATTCAACCGATTCGACCAATTTGACCTTTTTTGATATCTACGGATCACCCGTACGAAATTTTTATATTTAAGATTTAGTCCCTGAGATATTTTGCTGCGTTGGCTGCCACGTGGGCAGCTCCTGCGCCACGTGTGCAGTTTCTGGCTTTGCTGCTCGGAAACTTCGACAGCTCATATCTCCTTCATCCGAACTCCGATTTGAGCAAACTCAATTGCGTTAGACTCATATCAGAGCCCTCTATTTAATGACATGGGGCTAAACACTTGGCACGGATTCCAAGAAAAAGTCAACTTTTGGCTTTTTCCTTAAGTTTGACCGGCCCGCAGAACCCTCATCCGGACTCCGATTCCAGCAAACTCAGTTGCGTTGGACTCGTGTCGGGATTCTCCATCCAATGGGATAAATCAAGGTGGCCAATTATCACTTGGTCAAAAGGTCAACTTTTTGTCCCTTATGGTTTGACTTTCTATTTAGGGTTTGCATTTCCGGAAATTCCAAGGGTGCAAAAAATAAGGTGCTTACAGAATGAATACAAAATTGCCCCCAGTAATGAAGTTCTTCCCCCTACTTTGATTTCTTCATTTGAAGCTTATTCCCCAATATTGAACTTCTTTTCTCATTCTTCTCTTCACAATTTTGAAGATATAGCATTTGATGATCTCTTTTTCTTCTTTCTTCCTTTTTTTTTAAATTTCTTTGCCCCCTTTTTATAAAACATCTTCAAAATCCCTTTTGAACTTCAATAATGCCCCTTCATTCTTTTTTTTTTTTTTTGCCTTAATAAATTTGCCCTAGTGTGGGGTTACAATTCTCAGTTTAGGTTACTTGGAAAAATTTATCAAGCTCAAAGGGTCTAACTAGGGATTTCAAAATTTTTGGGGATATAAGAAAGAAAGGCCTCTTATCCTTTTAAGAAAAGTTTGAATTTTCAGACTTGGTAGAGTTGCACTACATGACTCGCTTAGGATTTTTCCTTCTTTTCTTTTTTTCTATTCTTTTTTTTTTAATCAACTTCTATCAAGATAAAAGCCTCTTCAAATAGAACCTCAGTTATGAACAAGTTCTTTACCTTTTGATCAATCTTATGAATTTGGATTCTTTCCATCAGATGATGCTCAATTCGATTTCCAACGAAAAGGTCAAATCTTCTTCCATATTTTCAAGTACAAAGCCCCAAAATTTCTTTAAACAATGTTATCAACCTCCCTTTGAATGAATCAGCAAGTGGTGTGATCCATTCTGTGTTCGAATGAAGGAACTTCAAATCTTCTTCTATCTTTCCTGTTGAAGACTGGGGGTCATCTTTGGTTCCAAAGGCCATAAAATTGGTCATTTCATAATTTTGTAGAATATTCTTCTCATGACACTTAAAAAGATTTGAATTTTCATATAAAAGGTCTCTTTCTTCGATTTTGGTCTCAAAAAATTGAGCCCAATGTCGAAGTCATATTCAACTTAATGAAATTCAATAGGAGATATGACTCATAAGTAAAATAGGACCTTGTTGAAAACTTTTTTTTTCTTTTTAGAAAAATGTTAAGGGGAAAATCTTTTTTTTTTCTACCAAAATCTTAAAGGAAAATTCTTTTTTTTTTTTTTTGAAAGAGCCTTTATTAAAATCACTTCTTGAGAATAAGGCTCCTTAGAGTCCTTAGGAAATGTGCATTCTTTTTATGGTGGTTTCTTTTCAGAGAATGTGGGAATTCGAAAATTGCCCCTGTTCTCAAAGACAAAAGCTGACTTTTCTTTCTTTTTCAGAAAATTTCTTTCTCTTGCTGAGTGAGGCAAGTTTCTCTTTTCATGATTTGGGATGATCTCCTTTGCTCTTAAATGAGGTATCATCACATTATCGGGAATTTGGATAGCTGCCCAATCAATAAAGGAAGGTTCAACTTTGGCTTCATTCTCTTCTTTCATTGCCCCTTCCTTCTTTTCCTGGCATCCTTCTTTCACCTTTGTCTCATTTTCATCGGCTTGTTCATGTAGCTTACACTACTTTGATGCCTCTGTCTGCCACTTTTCTGCCTGTTCTCCCATCATTTCATTTTCTTTCAATTATAGCTTTTCTTCTTCTTTTTCCTTCCTTTCCTTGATATTAAAATCTGCCCCGGTGTGAGTCTCCTTCTCCACACGGTCCCATTCATCTTCTTTTTCAAAATAAACCCGGACTGCGGTACCAACCGGAGCAACAAGTTGAGAACGGTCAAATTTTTTATTTCCTGAAAAAATTGCTGCATTTGAGCTGCCTGCCCCATTGTTATTGGTAGGTGAGATGGGTGTGACTGAATTGAATGATAAGGAATTATTATCCAACAAATCTTGGATTGCAAGTTTTAGGGCCAAGCAACGATCAGTGGTATGCCCTAGAGTGCTCATATGATACTCACAGATAACAGATGGATCATAACCCTTCCCCTTGCTTGGATGAGGATTTGGCAACCCCAAAGTCACATAACCCTTTTGACGTAAGGTAGGCAAAAGTTCAGATGGTCTCATAGGCAGTTTTGAAAACTCCCTTCTCTTCCTTACTTCTGTTTCCTCCTTCATAGGCTCTGCAGAAGAGACATTAATTTGGATAGGTAGCAAAGGAACTGGATGGGCATTGACTTGAAAGGGTCCCTTGGGAAGCTGCACCATATTCACTTCTGCTTCTCTCCTTTCCTCAGATTTTTTCTTTCCATTACCATTTCCCTTGTTATGAGTGGAGTCTTGTTGACTGATCATGGTGGAATGATCAATTATCTTGCCAGATTTGATCACATCCTCAATCCAATCGGCCACTTGTACTAAGGCTGCAAAATTGGTGGTAATTTGACCCACCAGGTGATTGTAGAAGGGTTGCCCCAACGTACTTACGAACGTCAAGATCATCTCAGGCTCCAACATAGGAGGCCTGACTTGGGAGGCAGACTCTCTCCACCTCTTGGCATATTGTCTTATAAATTCTTCCTTTCCCTTGCTCATCCTCATCATGTCGTACCGGTCTGGCACGATCTCCGAGTTAAATTTGTACTGGTCTAGAAAAGCATCAGTTAAGTCCTTCCACCTTCTGATCCTTCCATGGTCCACCGTGGCAAACCACCTCAGAGCCGCTCCTGTCAAACTCCTTTGGAAGAATTGGATTAGTATGCCGTCATCCAGGCCAAATTGGCACAAAGCCCCGTAGTATAGTTTCAAGTGGCTCATTGGGCAGCCCATGCCATCATATTTATCGAAGTCCGGGCACTTGAACTTTGCTGGTAGGCATGCATCCAGGTATATGCACAGATCATCGAAGGTGATACCCCCATAGCTGTTTCCCCCGTTCACCTCCTTGATTTCTTCCTAGATCCTCTCTATCTTGTGCAGTAATTTCCTTTCCATCTCCTCCCTAGCTTTTTCTTTTTCCATCTCTTTCTCATACTCCACAGTGTTTTCCCTGATCAGAATAGGTTCAGGGACAGGTTTAGAAATGGGCTTAGGCATGGGTTGAGCCGGAGGTGGAATGTAGGCTTGAGGTGGCGGTGTTTGATGGGAAGTAGATGCTTGGTTTTGGTCCTGGGCCTGTTGGGCCTGAGCCGCCAGTAAGTCTCCCAGCATCTTGGCTAGTCTGGCCACCTGCTCTTGCAGCTAAGCAAAGTCCTGAGCAGGGACAGTAGCTTGGGCTTGGTTCTCTTAAGTATTCATTGCTCGAGCTTTGGATCTGGTCACGAGAGCAATGATTGCAAATATGTGTACCTGGGGAAGGAAAAACAAAGAAACATGTCAGCTTCCATTTCATCCAAGTCACACCTATAAATGTAGATAAGTGGGTTAAGTGAACACAAGTCTGGATTTATTTGTTTTTTTTATTATTTTTTTATTGTTGGAATATTCTAGGGCTTCCAAGTGTCCCACAAAGTTTTAATTTGATTGGATAAAATGACCAACCAAAGGAATTTTTTTTTGGAATATTCTAGGGCTTCCAAGTGTCCCATACATTTTTGATTTGATTGGAGAAAATGACCAACCAAAGGTCTTTTTTTTTTGGAATATTCTACGGCTTCCAAGTGTCCCACAAAATTTTAATTTGATTGGATAAAATGACCAACCAAAGGTTTTTTGGAATATTCTAGGGCTTCCAAGTGTCTGACAAAATTTTAATTTGATTGGATAAAATGACCAATCAAAGGTTTTTTGGAATATTCTAGGGCTTCCAAGTGTCCCACAAAGTTTTAATTTGATTGGATAAAATGACCAACCAAAGGAATTTTTTTTTTGGAATATTCTAGGGCTTCCAAGTGTCTCACAAAATTTTGATTTGATTGGATAAAATGACCAACCAAAGGTTTTTTGGAATATTCTAGGGCTTCCAAGTGTCCTACAAAATTTTGAATTGATTGGATAAAATGACCAACCAAAGGTATTTTTGGAATATTCTAGGGCTTCCAAGTGTCCTACAAAGTTTTGATTTGATTGGAGAAAATGACCAACCAAAGGTTTTTTTGGAATATTCTAGGGCTTCCAAGTGTCCCACAAAGTTTTAATTTGATTGGATAAAATGACCAATCAAAGGTTTTTTTTTTGGAATATTCTAGGGCTTCCAAGTGTCCCACAAAATTTTGATTTGATTGGAAAAAATGACCATCCAAAGTTTTTTTTCTTTTTTTCTTGCTGAATTTCCTCAGTTTTCAAGTTCAAAAGTTTGATTGAAACATGTTTAAAGTGAATTGGTATCAAGAAATATGATACCTTAGTTTCCCTTAATGAATCTTAAGGGTAAAATGTAGATTTGTGCTTCAAAATTTGGTTAAATCCTTAGTGAGATTTTTTTTGTGTTTTTTTAACACTTGAATTATCTTTTCATATCCTCTTTGGTTGCCCACAGATTATTTACAGTGCTTTAGGCATTTTATTCTCAAAAGAATTGGGCTGAAAAATCAATTTGCCAATTTTCGGGCTGTATCCGACATGATATGTCGGCTAAAGCTATGTCTTATTGTATCTGATACAAATGATCGGATACATGCATATATCCTTTTTGCCGATGAGTTATGTTGGATAAGAATAAAATGCTGTTTAACCGACCTGAGTTGTCGGTTAATGTTGAAATGGCCATTTTTGACTCATTTTTTGACCAGATCATGTTATTTTCATTCCCACTTGATGTTCACCTTGACTTGGCCTTCAAAAATAGTCTCCAATTGGACTTTGACACCATATTTGCCAAATATATGACCATTCATGAGGGTACATGCCCTTTTGACAGTTAGACACCAATTCATGGATCTTGTACACTTGGTTGCCTCCTACATGGGCTTTGGGTAGGATGACCTTTAAATTGAGTTGGAAACTCATCCTATAGGTTACACCAACCTTAGGCTATAGACACTTTTGGGAAAAAATTTCATCCCAAGCATATGGACACCATGGCTTTTAATTTACATGAAGATAAATAAAAAACATGGCTTTACCTTACCATCTTGTGTTACCTTCAATATGGTATTCATATTATACCTTGGCCTGTGAAACATGCAAACGTCCTTTCCACAATTACACCCAATTCCCCAAACATAATTGTTTACTTTAGCTGAAAACGTGTTTCTCCACCTTCAAGCGTATGGTTTTTGGGTTTTGGCTTAATTGGCAACTTAGAACTCAATTCTAGTGATGCCCGGAATCAAATCACAGATCCCATTGTCATCACATCATTGACTCAAATTCTAAGGTAAACGTTTTCACTTTCGCTTTCCGAAGTATCGACCTCGGTGCGCCAAGCTACACACATTCGGGTTCAACTTCCTATATGTAATGGGTAGGTTGTGCAAAGTGTTTAAAGTGCTCAAGTGCATTTAAAATTGAGGTGCATTCATAACGTCCCAGCCCCTTACCACTCTTTTTCGTAGCCATGCATACAATTTCAAGCCAAGGCAAATATGACAATCATATTGGAATTGAAAACACAAGCACAAGATAATAAACACCCAAACATGCTCATGACCATCATATACACAAAAGTGGCACCCAAAACATGTTATCACATTGTACAAACAACAATTAAAACATGGAAAGCATGCTTAAAACCCCAAAAGCATTACCTAAATTTCTAGATTTCATGCTTTTTTTTTTATGCTAAAAGTGCATTATTCCTACCCAAATTGAAGCCTAAAAAAAATACAGCAACTAGGCATTTTGTACAAGGAGCATTTGACCGGAGAAAACATGCTTGAAAACCCCTCAAAACATTTGTTGAATTCTGGGTTTCATGGCTCTCATTCTGATGTTCTAAATGCATTATTTACCCAAATTGAAGCCTAAAAATATAGCACCTAATAATATGGTACAAGAAGTGTTTTGTTAGGAGAAACATGCTTGAAAACTCCCAAAAACTACACTAAATTTCTAGATTTCATGCTCACAATTTTTCTTGATCAACATGGTATTAAAACCCAAATTAAAGCCTAAAAATACAGCAACTAATCACATGGTATAAAAAGAGTTTTAATTTAGGGAAAACATGCTTGAAGGCACCAAAAATACCCATTAAACTCCTAGATTTCATGCTTTTAATTTTTATGTTCAACTCATGGCATGAAAACCAAAATTAGAGCATGTTATCATAAAACTACTTCAAAATCATGTTACAAGATAGGCTCTTCTCAAACAAGTTTCTAGACAACATCAAGCAACACATACATGCCTTTATCCATGTAAATTTCAAAGCATCCCAATCAGATTTGAAATACAACAATATGCACAAAGAAAATAGGCAAAATAGCAAGCATTAAAAAATCAAGAAAAAGCATAAACAAATACGCAAAATGACTTAAATCAACAGGTCCCCAGCAGAGTCGCCAGTTGTGAGACATGGAAAAATCACCAAGATGATTCCCTCCGTCATCACACGGGCTCAACAAAAATGGGAGAGTCACCACCATTCAATTTTAGGTGTGAATGGACACCAAAAATATCAAAACAAGCAAAAAGGCAAAAACTAGAGTAAAAATAACTCTACTTGAAAATAAAATCCAGAGATGAGTAAGGGGATTAGATTATGAATGGGGGACGGTGTTAGGCACCCCCACTCACCCATACAAGGTGGTTGCCAAGTGTTGTTCATGCTCAAAAATAAGAAAGCTTGCTAAAATAATCAAAAACCTTGAAAAAGGATTAAACAAATGTATGATACTTCCACATGAGAAATCCAATGAATTCCAGATCCTATTTTATGTTAGTATCACTTCTGGGATATCACCATTAAATGGAAATCAAAGCAAAACTTGAACAAAACCGAGTTGAGACAAATCCGGAAAATTGGGTAAAAGATAGAGCCATTTGTCTTGAGATCATTCAAATCAAATTTAAATTGAATCAAACTAAATCCATTTGAAAGATTATGATAAATATAAGACTCATGCAAATTTTCAATCAAATCCGGTTAAAACCCTAGGAGTTATGCTCCTTTGAAATCTGCTGTTGGAAATCAGTAAAAGTAACAAGCGGGCAACTTTGGAAATTCATTTAGACAAATTGGCTCCATATAAATCCGTGAAATTTAGTATGAATGAAGTATATAGGGCCATCTTTCAAATGAAACTATCCTCATACAAAAATTCATTCGGAGGTGCCTTGGGTGACCTCCCGAACAGGCCCCGAAGATCACAGATTAACTCAGAAATATGTTGTTGAGCAGTTCTAAGTAAATCCGTTACCCACGACACAAATGGAATCAAAAAATTATGAAACCAACTGGATTTGAAATTAGACTTCTGAAAGAAAACACAGAAATAAAAATCCCTTAAATCGGACTTAAAACAAACACATGGTGCTCATTTGAAGTGACAGGTTCAACAATCGAACCTGAACTGTCCTGTCAACTTCGACTGAATAGTATCAAAAATCCCCTAAATAAAAATTGATGAACTTTTACAGACATAAACTAGACAGCCTCACCTTTTTCATGGCTTTGAAATCACTCCAAAATTCATCCGGATGATGAAGTTATGAGTGTCCGAAGTTAGGGTACAGCTGCTATCCAGTTTTGCTATTTTTAAGTCAAATCAATCTAAAACAGTTATTGAGTGTGTGGAGTCCGTACAATCTAAATCAAAATCATTTGAAAAAGTATTGAGGAATCTCTAGGAAGAAATAGGGCATAAGTTTGGCTCGCCATTCTCCTCGATTGAAAAGAATATGCCAAAAAGCCTAAAGTGGAGAAAAAATGCCCAAAACCGAGAGGTTAGACCTGGAGATCTTCAATACTCGAGAAAAACTTGTTTGAAATCAATAAGAAACATCCCAGAAATGCTTGGGGCTATTTATTTTAGATCTATCACAATGAATGCAATAGATCCGAAATACAAGCCGATTCCGACAAAAACGGGTGCTATGTATGTATGTGTAAAAATCATTTCTTCAATCACAACATAACAACATATAGCATTCATATCAATCAAATGGGGTTCTAAAAAAACCTAGGGTTCCGTTTCATTCTCGTTTCCCTTAGTTCTCTCTCCTCGTTTTACGGTTCTTCAAGATAATCTTGAGGTACTTTGAGTATGAAACGGTTTTCATAGAACAAAAGGCTTTTCAAAAGAGTTCTAACACTAAGGATCAATCCTCAATCTCGTTTCCCCTAGATCCCTCTTCACGTTTTATGGCTAGAGGGAGTCTTGAGGTACTTTGAGTAGAGGAAGGGGTTGCATACACAAAGATTATGCCATTATTCTACAGAAAGGTAGAAGAAAAGAGCTAACCCTAGAATGTAAAGACAGAAAAATAAAGAGGGTTTTAGGCTTACCTGGGTTTCTGGAAGTAGTGCGGCAGCGGTTCCCTTTTTCACTCGGAGCTCTTCAACCTCCAACTTATGGCCGAAATTCTTGGCAAAAGTTATCGGCCATTTGCTTGAGGAGAGGCCTTCTATTTATAGGCAAAGGCTAGGCTTAAGGGTGCCCTAATGCTAGACACAAAATGATGTCTAGAATCCCCCACACTTAACCCTAAGGCTATTTCCGAGATTTCCACTCCTTAAACAAAGGATATGATGGTAAAAAGTGAAAACTTTTGGAAAACCCTAATTTTGAGCGAAAACCTTGTATCCGACAACTCAAGTTGGATACAAGCAATTCTCTTTGTATCCGACATTATCTGTCGGATACAATAAAGATCTTTTGTATCCGACATTATCTGTCGAATACAATAAAGATGTTTTGTATCCGGAATTATTTGTCGGATACAAAAAAAGAAGCTTTATCCGAATTTTAACACAGGTAATACTTATTTACATGTAATATCATTTAAGTAAATATCCTCGGATTTTTTAATCTCCATTTACTTAAGATATTACATGTAAATAAGCAAACACCCCCCATTTTAATCCATTAAAAATCGTTCCAGACCCAAATTCCAAGTGAATAAAAAGTCAACTTTCTAATTCCAGGCTAAATTCCGGTTTTTCAGGTCTGGTAAAAAGATTCAACATATTAAAACCAAGGTATTCGTCAAGATTTAAAATCTCAAAAAATTCTTTTATGCAATAACATGGCTAAAAACCTGATTACCGGGAAAAATTATCTTGAAATCTTGCTTTAAAAATATTTCATTTTCTGGTGTCAAAAGTCAACAAAATTCAACCGAAAAAAGTTTGACTTTGCACAAAAGATTGAATTCGGGCCTTTTCCTTTACGGTTTTGGATTTAAAACGGTTAAGGATCTCAAACCCAATGCTAAGAATTGAAAATTCCAATAAGATATTTTTCTCTTTCATGATTTATCAAAAATCATGCAATTTTGGGGTGTTTACAACAATTCCACAGTGGAGTCGCCAGTTGTGAGACATGGAAAATCAGCCTAATGACTTCCTAGATCATCACACGGGCTCAACAAAATGGGAGGAGTCGCCACCATTCCTTTTCGGTGTGAATGGACACCAAAAACAATGAAAATGCAATACAAAGGCAAAATTAAAGTAAAATACAATAAAAAATAAAAGAAACCAGAGATGGGTAAGGGGATCAAATTATGAATAGGGGAAGGTGTTAGGCACCCCCATTCATCCAAACAAGGTGGTTGCCAAGTATTGTTGCTCAAAATAAAGAAAGCTTGCCAATTATAATAAAACAAAAGCTTAAAAATAATTAAACACATGTATGATTCTCCACATGAGAAATCCAATGAATTCTAGACCTTCTTTGTGGGGATATCACTTCTAGGACATTCCCAATTAATAAAAATCCAAATGAAATTTGAATACAAGCAAGTTAAGGCCAATCCGGAAAATTCGATAAAAGATGGAACCTTTTGACCATAAATCATTCAAATTAAATTAAAATTGAATGAGACCAATGCCAATTCAAAGATTATGGCAAATAGAAGGTTCAGGAAAATTTCCAAGTAAATCCGGTTAAAATCCTAAGAGTTATCATTGTTTGAAATATGCTGTTATGATTTAACAAAAGTAGCAAGTGGACAACTTTGAAAACTTATTTGTGGAGATTGGCTCCATATAAATCCTTGAAAACATGCATGGATGAAGTATGAAGTGTCATCTTTCATATGAAATAGGCCTCATACCAAACTCCATTCGGATGTGACTTGTGTAACCTCCTGAACATGCTTAGAGGATCACAAGTTAACCCAGAGTTCTGCTATTGAGCAGTTCTGAGTCAATCAAACACACGAACCACAAATGAAATTGAAAAGTCTTCAAACCAATTGGATTTGAAAGTAGACTCATAAATTAAAACACAGAAACTAAAATCACTCAAATCGGACTTAAAACGAGCAAATGGTGCTCAGTCAAAGTGACAGGTTCAGCAATCTGGCCTGAAATGACCTGTCGACTTTGATTAAATGGTGTAAAAACTCCACTCCATAAAAATTAATGAAATTTTACAAATAAAAACTAGACAACCTCAACTTTCATATGTATTTGGAATCACTCCAAAATTCATCCGGATGATGGAGTTATGAGTGTTCAAAGATGGGGTACAGGTGTTGTCCTGATTTGAACATTTTTAAGTAAAATCAACCCAAAACAGTGAACAAGTGTGTGTAATCTGTGCAATCTAAACTCAAAATCATTTGAAATGAATGTAAAACCCTCCAGAAAGATGTAGGGCACGAATGTGGCCCAAAAATCTCATGGATTGGAGAGAAAACACCAAAATCCCCAAAATTGAACAAAAATACCCCATGTAGAGAGATTAGACCATGAGATCTTCTCTACTCAAAGAGGAACTTGCTTGTAATCTTTGAAAATCATTAGAACATGTCCAAGAAAGATTTACGGCACAGAATCAATTCATTTATCTCATTGATTAAGAGAACGAATCGAATATGCCCATTTTGAGACAGAAATCCCTATTTGAGAGATTAGGCTACGAAAAGCCTCCTCTCAAAAGGGATCACTTGAAATCCATTAAAGAATCCTGAAAAGTTTGATCTAAGGCCATTTATCTCAGATCTATCATAATGAGCATAATAGATCCAAGATACAAGCCTATTTCATAAAAAACAAGTGTATGTGTACATGTGTAAAAACCATCTTTTTTCGGAGGGAATGAAGATCCAATGCTACAAAGAGCATGGATTTAGGTATTCTCTCCAGAAAATGAAATCAAATTCATAAAACATAATCAACACACATTGTGCACACCTAAATCTAGATCGCACGCGGGGCGCATGTGGGATTCGTGCTTGCCTCTGGACATTCGGAGTCGCCACTGCCTGAGAGGTGCAGGCAGACACAAGGATTGCCTATTTGGGTCTAAGTCTAGTCTGCAGCTTATTAGAGATCTAGCTAAGTCCTCGGTTACGTCCGGAGAAGTCCGAAGACGGCCCGGCCCACCTCGTCAGTTTGACGGGTCCCTCGGGTCTCCCTGGTTTTTGAGTCAATTTCACCCTTCCTTGACCAGCATTCATCCTTTTAGGTCTAGCGGGGTCCTCTGAAGGTGTGGGCCCCCTTTTTTAATTACTTTTATCTTTTTTATTTAATTGATGTGAGTCGGATATGGGCCCGTTGGAAGGCTTGTGGGTTGCCAAGTTTGGGCTTTGGCCCAGTAGGGTTATTGGGTAACCCTTTTTTGGTTTAGATTTGTTTATGGAATTAATCAAACATTTTTAAGGTTCAGAGGGCTTGGATTTGGCCCAATAACACTTAAGCAAAGGCTTGGGTCCCGTTTGTTGACAACAAACCTGGTTTAGGCCGGTCATGATGTGGGCCCCACGAGTGGGCCCAGGAGATCTTAGTGGGTCCATCTAGGCCCATGGTCTACAAGTGGGCTTGAAACAGCCCAAACTACCAAAATGGTCGGGTCAAACCGGTTCAGGTCAGATCAAGTCCAACCGGGCCAAAAAAATTGAGTTTTTAAGTTATTTTTTAATTGACCGCATTTATTATACGGTTTAGCCTGAACTGTAGATGCAATACGGTTCAGGCTGGACCATAAAAAAAATACGGACATGCATGGACCGTACTTCAAATATGGTTTTCATCCGATTTTACAATTTTGCGCCAAAAACGGCGGGAATCACTTTGGTGGTCTTCTTGGGGTGTTCGGTAGCTTTTGTTGGAATTTTTTGACACCTTTACAGTGACAAAAATGTCTTGTTCTTGATTTATATTTTACTTCTTCTTCGATGCTTTGTCAAAGGGAGAGATTCTATCTTTTCTCCACCCGTTTAAGCTGCTTGCAGACCTGCATGAGGATCTAAGAAGGGAGAGAGGGGGTGGATTAAGGGGTACAATGAAGATGTTAAGGAGGACAGACCCCTCCTAAAAATGTCATTGAATGAGGCCAAATGCAACTATTTTTAATTATTTTACTAACGCATCTCTCCTCCTATCTTTCAAATGAGATCTTCCCCTTTTCATGGGGAGCTCAAAACCATGCAATACAAGCAAAAACAGGTGAGAGATAGATAGCAAAGTAACAATAAATATTTAGAAAGGATCAAACTTAATGTATATTGAATGCAGCATTACCAGAAACATCCTTTTGCTATTACCTTTTGATCTTGGTGTGTGATGGTTCTCCGAGAGATTTCGGCAGCGCTTCCGCACTCCTGTTGATTTCTCGAAGTGGATTTGAAAAGAAACTCCTTGCCTTTAGGATTGAAAGGGATGGAAGGTGAAAAGGAACGGGTAGGGTCTAGGGGTAATTTTGGTATTTTTCTGGGCTAGTGGGATTCCAGCAGAGTGGGGATGTGGAGGGAGCCAAAAAGGAGAGGGGAGACAAATGAAAAGGACGGGGGACTAGCCTTGCTTGCCCCTCAAAGCATCCCTCTCCTCCCCTTTTATAGGGGAGGTTGCTTGATGGGCAAGAAAGACTAGTTTTTAATTATTTTACTAAAAGTGATTTCTTTATTGTTATTTTCTACTTATGACTTATTACTCTTTACTTGATGGTTAAGAAAGACTCTTTTGTGAATTTTTTTACTTAGGGGTTGTAAAACCCTGAATTTTCAAGAAATTTTTAATTAAGGGTAATTAGGGGATTAAAGGATTTAATGAGGTTACTTAATCCAATTTTAAAGAAAAGGCTTAATTGAGTGAGTTTGCTTTGAGTAAACTGGTTAAATTGATAAGGTTAGGTTTTTGTGGTTTGGTTCATTCAAGTGAACCAACTTAAGTGTTAGAGTTCGATTTAGTTGGTTTAGGTGTAATGGGTTTATATTGAATTATTTTATTGGAAGAAAAGAATTATTTTATTTAGTTGGGTTTGATTTAAAGGTTAATGGGTTAATCAATTAACTTGCTTGGGTTCGGTTTATTTAAAAATATTATATAAATTGAAGTGGTTTATTTAAGTGGGTTTAGTTAGTTAGTTGGGTTTAAATTGATTTGGTTTAAGTGGGTTTAGTTGGGTTCATATGGTTTATTTAAGTGGGTTTATGTGGTTTATTTAAGTGGGGTGGTTTAATTGGTTAGTTGGGTTTGATTTCGGTTCATTTAAGCGGTTTGTTTAATTGTGTTATAGAAATTAAATGAGAACCGAGGGTTCTCATTTTTTTTTTTTCATTCGACAAGGTATAGAGGAGGGGTGCAAGGTGAAGGAGAAAGCAGAAGGAGAAGGAAGGAGAAGGGGGCTGAACTTTGGTAAGTAGCTTTTGTTTGTTTTCTTTTTGTTCTTGGTTTCTCCAGTTCATACGATGGGTATTTGTTTCTTTTCTTGCTGATATCTCATGGGTACTCTAAAATCCCAAATTTAAAATTTCAGTTTAATACATTCTGAGGTGATTGAAATTGATTTTAGGTTAATTGGAAGCAAAAAAAAAATCATTGGAAATGACAAAGCACGGACTGAAAATGACAAAAAAAAAAGGGACTGGTTCGCGACGGAGAGGATGAGGTTTTTAAGAAATATTTACGTTTTGGTGAAAACAATAAAGTAATTACAAATTGATGTTTATTTTAGAACAAAATTATGTTTTAGTGCAAAACTTATACTGTATTGATAAATTAGTACACATAACCTAAATAATTACTTTTTAGTTTAGCTTTTAGTTAGATTCAACAAATAAGTGCAACCCCCAATTAAATAATTACATTTTGGTTACATTTTGAAAGAAAAACCAAAATTCATGGAAAAAGTGTTTAAAAATGGATTTTATGATTTGTAACTTAATTTAAAAATAAGATAATAACAATTTAATAATAGTAAAGAGAAAACTAATAGTTGAGATGAAATCTGGCATGTGCATGAACAAAATTTTAGGAAAATAATAGTTGAAATAAAAAGGGTTGGGATTTTGGTTGTGATTTATTTTTCTCCATGTACTTGGAGAGACAAATTGAGATGCCCATGTATTGGGTAGAAGCTTTATTTCTATGTACTCTGAGGGGCCTCGTGTACTCGGGATGTTTTAGTTGAGATTAGAACGAGTTGTGTTAATTATATTTTCAAGGTTGGTTTCGATTTTAGAACTTAGTAGGCATAGCGCTATATGGATCCATGTAGGAGCTAGGTAGTGGAAGGGATTGTTTTTTGCTAGTTGTAATTCCCTGTCCATGCACGCGTGTTCCACTGTGTACTCAGTGAGGCCTGATCATGTACTCGGCTGGCTGCGGCTATTCACTCATTTTATCGTGTATTCGGACCATGTTTGGATAGTTCTTGCCAACCTATCACTGTACTGGGTGGGTTCTCCCGCAATAAGACGATGATCATGTACTCGGCCTTGCACCTAAGCCGGGAGGTGGCATAGTGGACATTGTGATTACCCTGGTTAAAGACAATCTTGCTCATGAGTCCTGCTATGGTTTGTTGATTTATTCTGGTTACTTTGTGTTTATTGATATAATATCGTGGAATTATTCTGTTTATTCGTTTTATTGTTGATTGATGCATATTTTAGTCAAAATCATATTTTATAAATGTTAAAACTGGGATATACGTATCTCAGACCGTTTGTTTTGTTTTGTTTTCAGACCTTGGAAAAGCCAATATCGGAGGGTAAAAGCTGTGACCAGGTGAGATTAGATTAGAGATTAATATTTTAGTTTGAGTTGGTTTTAGTGGACTCTGTATATATATTTAATTGTTTAGTCATGTTTCCTTTACTCTGTTTTGTGATTCTGGGTGGAAATGTAACCTTTCGGTGATGAGTTACGGGTTAGTTTCCGTAACCCAGATCCGGGGCGTTACAGGGGTCAAGAAAGACCCTTATTATTATTATTTTTGTTTACTTAAGGGTTAAGAAAGGGGGACATCCATGTGGCGCAGTTTGTCACATGGACAGTTTATTTTTGACTTAGGGCTGCTCATAATTCTCTCATTTGAGCTCCGATTCTGGTAAACTCAGTTGCTTTGGAATTGTGTCGACATCCTCTATCTAGAGTTTAGCAGCGAATTTGGGTTTTTTAGCAGAAGCGCCGAGTCGCATCCTGGAGCCAATTTTGATTATATCTCCCTATCCGGGACTCCGATTTTAGCAAACTCAGTTGCGTTGGACTCGTGTCGAGATGCTTTTTCTGTTGGTATTAAATTGGGCAGCTGATCTGGGGTTTAGCAGAAAGTCGATTTCTGCTTTTCTCATATTTGACCAGTCCATAACTTCTTCATCCGGACACCGATTTGAGCAAACTCAGTGGCGTTAGAATCGTATCGGAATCCTCTTTCCAATGGTATGAAGTTTGGTAGTCAATTTGTACCCGATCAAAAAGTCAACTTTTTGACCCTCTCAGGGTTTGACTTTTTATTTTCTTCCTTTTAGGGGTGCAAAAATCAGGTGTCTACACACAAGAATCACAACATATACATTCAAATATGCATTAATCAAATGGGGGTTCTATAACTAGGGTTCCGTTCCCAGTCTCGTTTCCCCTAGTTCTCTCTTCACCTTTTATGGCTAGAAATAATCTTAAGGTACTTTGAGTAGGGAATGGGGTTTCACACAACAATAGGCCATTAAGAGGGTTAAAGTTCCATTTCCATTCTCGTTTCCCCTAGATCTCTCTTCACGTTTTACAGCTAGAGAGAGTCTCGAGGTACTTTGAGTAGGGAATAGGGTTCCAAACACAAGCAGGCCATTACTCTACAGAAAGGAAGAAAGAAGAACTAATCCTAGAATTTAAAAACAGAAAAGTAAAAAGGTTCTAGGCTTACCTGGATTTTTGGGAGCAATGCGGCAGCGGTTCCCTTCTTCACTTGGAGCTCTTCAATCTCCAACTTATGGCCCTTTGCTTGAGGAGAGGCCTCCTATTTATAGGCAAAGGCTACGGTAAGGGGTGCCCTAATGCTAGACACAAAATTATGTCTAGAATCCACCAACTTAAATCCCTAGGCTATTTCCGGGAGTTCCCACTCTTAGAACAGGCATAAGACAGTAAAAAGTGCAAACTTTCGGAATTTTCCAATTTCTACAGCAAAATATTAGTATCTGGCAACTCAGGTTGGATACTAATAATACTCCTTGTATCCGACATTTAATGTAGGATACAAACAAATCAATTTGTATCTGACAATTAATGTCGGACACACAGGGAAAAGCCTTTATCTGACTTTTCAAATCGGATACAAAAGAAATACACCTTTTTTAATGATCATGGCCAGTTATTCATCTTTTTAGGTGCATTTTGGGGTGTCTACAATAGTGCAGTTTTAAACCTATGTTTGTGGAATTCACGTGAAATGTTAAATATCAATGGTAAATATGATTATTTGAAACTTATTACATTTATATAATCGATAAAATGCAATTTATGATAATCAGCTACAATAAAAGAATCATGAAGTCATAAAACACATTCATGAATAAATTCCCTACTTTTGGTCAAATTTTCCAAAATTCCTTTCCATGCAATAATTCAAGTAATATCATGGTCAAGCAATAAGTTTGGTGCTAAAACTTTAATTAGATTCTAATTGATTTCTTAAACTAATTTAAGCCACTAAGCCAAGTCCTTAACCAAGCCTTTAACAAAGCCAAACCCTAGCTAGTAAAACCATCTTAAATCGTTCTAATTATAAGAAGTCATAAGTCTAAGTTATATACAACCACTTAGCACATACAATAATACGAAATAGTACTTTTTTTTGGTAACGAATACGAAATAGCACTTACACGGACTTTGCATATTGTTTTACATTAAAAGTTAAAAACTTTGCATGCATAATTGTTAGATCTACATTCATTATAGTTACATGACTTAAAACATTTGATCTCATTTTATTGAAGCCAATGACATATTAATTATTAAAACATGGACTCGCCATGGGCACATAAAATGGCATAAGTTTTCCATGCCTATAGAAACTAAAATGCTATTTCTAATTATATATTATATATCATCTTAATGGGTTAGAAATAGGCAACCCCATGTGGATAGAAGCCTTGAAAAAGCCTCTCCCAAGCTTGTCTGATAAGCCCCTAGAAGTGAATTAGACTTAGTAACATAGTTATTATACATAGGGTGTTAACCTGTCTTTACCCCAAATAGGTGTCAATGAGTCATTAAAAACCTATGGATATATGAAATTTCAATGTTCTCAAGCCAAAGATAATAAATACCACAAGTGTTTGTGTTCCTATGAAATTGGGCCAGTTTGGACATGTGGCGATGTTGATGATGTGTCTTTGCGTTGGCGTGCCAGTATCAATTGATAAAAATATTTTGGATTGGATCTTGACCCCGGGCACCTGTTCCGAATCTAAACCGGAGTCCGATTAGCCGTATTGCAAGTCACCTGTAATAAAACCGGTCAGGCAATAGAATGAAGACTAGGGGTTCGGTTTTCATTTGGGTTCTTGTACGTGTTTGAAAGTCAAAGCAGTTAACGGTGTAGCACTTTATTATAAAATCGGTCGATAACACGAACGTAGATTACAACAGATAATCCTAAAAAGTAATTCAAAAAAGGAAAAAGGAAAACCGACTGAGTTCATAGGACTGGCCTATCCTGACCTTATAGCCGTGATCTGAGTATAAGGGCAGGAGGAAGGGCACGGCTGCTAACATAGTTAATTCGGGGGTTCACCTAGGATTGCTATTTAACCGAAAGTCCATGAGTCACCTGGCTTGATCAAAGTCGGTCTCGAGACCGGTTGCTCCGGATTCTATAGTCGTAATCGGGGTACAGAACTATGAGTCAGGGGCGGCCTCAACCTACATGCCGGTGGCATGGTTCTGATGTCAATCGGAGTAAACAGGGCCTAAGGTGTCACTGTGACTGGAAGCAATAAGAGAAGTCCTAATTTATCCTTCTTGCTACAGTTTTGGGTGTAGAAGAGGGGATAAAGATCATGGATGATCATATTAGTATTATGATAACTGTTTGCGGTTTTTTGATGGAGGTTGTCATCGATCTCTTCGGACTTGTGCTTTTTATAGCTATTCTTGACGATTGCTCAATGTCCCACTCTTGCACGATCTTCATGGAGGTTAGTCATCTGCAGTTTTCCATTCATGAGAAATAACTTATCGGCCACAATCATAAACGACTAACTTCTTTGCTCGTAGTCCCCACCCTCTAATGGTTGACCTTCTGCTGATGGTGACGTGATCCCTTAAAAATATGAGGACGTTTGTTGTATGTGATTACGTGGCTTTGGCTAATTATCTAGCTTACATGTATGCCGACATGGCCTATTTGCTTGAGTAAGGCCATGTGGATGCCACGTAGCTTTTCCTTATTAGTTGGTCTATACACAGTGTAAACAGTTTGATATCCCCAAGTTATAAAACAGTTCAAATGCAAAGCTTTAACGAATATAAAACAGTTCAAATGCAAGGCTTTAATGAATATAATATAACATCAATTAAACAATACCATGACATAGAGAATACAAGATGACTTACTTCATCCATATGCGAGAACATAGAACCCACTTGCAAAGGCAAATTCTTGCCAAAATTCTGCCAACAACCAATCCCTTTGCTTGAAACCATGGAGTAACTACACTCTTGATACAGCTTAAACAAACCAAGAATGCAAAAGCACCAAAAACCCTAATTCATAAATGAACACTAAAATAAAACAGGGAGGATTTTGTAGATGAGTAGAGCACTACCTCTACTTTTCTAGAGAAGTCTCAACTTATTTAAGTAAGAGTGATTCCATGCATTGACCTTGCAACCAACCATGCATGATCACTTGAGAACCTCACTTGCAACGACCGCCTAAACCCAAGGTAAACTAGGGTCCAAATTTAAACACACTAAGACCATACACCAAAGCCCTTACCTAATTAAAATAAACTAAACCTTTTTAATACTAGTTTAATCTTACTAAAATCAAATAAAATCCAATAAATACCAAAATTTACTACAATCAACAAAAAATTATTAAAATTAAACCATGAGTATTCTTGCATCCAAAATGTATGAAATAATTCACAATTAAGCCAAATAATCCCTTTAGTATCTATCAATAAATCACAATTAATTTACTAATTAATCCAAGAATTAACAGAAACTTCAAGGCAACCCCCATATCATCAAAAGTAAATCCAAATCACAGAAACACTTAAATCTGGATGTTACACTGTGCGACATGGAAAATCAATTCAATGACTTCCTAATCATCACACGGGATTCATTAGAACAAGGAGTCGCCACCATTCCTTTTAGGTGTGAATGGACACCAAAACCATCAAACCAAATAAAAAACAGGAATTAAAGTAAAAATAACTCTATTTTAAAATAATAAAAAAACAACCAGAGATGGGTAAGGGGATTAGGTTATGAACAGGGGAAGGTGTTAAGCACCCCTATTCATCCACACAAAGTGGTTGCCAGCTATTGTTCATGTTAAAAAATAAGAAGGCTTGCTTAATAAAGGAAAACAACATAAAAATGACAAAAGTGTATGGTTATTCATATGAATAGCCTGATTAATTCAGAACCATCATTATGATCATACCATTCATAGGGTTTCATGATTGAAATAAAATTGAGATAAAATAAAGAAAATCAATCTGAAGTATAATCTGAAAAACTAGCTTTAGGCTAAATCGTTAAAAGGTTGAAAAACTAGATTGAAATCTCTTGATGAAAACATTGAAGAGTAAAGTTCTGTAGGGTACAGATCTTATCTAGATCTCTCATTAATTGAGAGACAGAAATCCAATCAACCCGTATTGCTGAAAAAGCATAAAAAGCATAAAAAGGGAGAGTTTAGACCATAGGATCCTTTCTCCAAGATTAAAACAACTTCAAAATCACATCATGAAACCCTATAGGTTACTTTTAGGCTTTTGGTTTCAGATCTACCATATAGATCATGGTAGATCCAGAATCCTAGCCAAATATCACCAAAATCAAGAAAACAGTGATATAGGTGCAATATGTGTGAAAAACCAAAACTGTAGGAGGAAGTGGAGATCTCATGCTATAAACAGCATGGATCCATAGGATTTCTCCAGATTCAGAATAAAACTTTTAAAACATGAACAGAATAGTAAAAGAAATCACATATCACAGAGTACAGCACATAGGGGCCATCCTACGGATTCACCTGTTCTCTTTTCCCCTAGCTCTCTCTTCACGTTTTACGGCTAGAGAGGACTCTTGAGGTACTTGGAGGCAATTTTAGGGATACAAATATAAATTAGGCCTTATTCTACCGAAATGGAGAATATTAGACTATTTCTAGAATTAAAAACAGAAAATAAAAGAGAAAAGGTACTTACCTGGATTGAGAAAGCAGAGAAGCAGGGGTTCCCTTCTTTACTCCGAGCTCTTCAAGCTTCAGATTCTTGGCCATTTGCTTGAGGAGAGACCCTCTATTTATAGGGAAACCCAGGGGCATGGTTGGTCCAAAGGGATATGCCAAAATCTTCCAGATTGAGTTAAAAAGGATTTAATGTCAATCCATTAAACCACAGGATAAACAAGAGGATTTGAATGGATAAACAAGAGAATTCGAATCTCCCAGAGAGATATTTGAGTGCAGATAAGGCTCAGAAATCAAAAAAAGATAAATTCACACAAAAAACCCGTGCCTGTATATATACTACGGTCGCACCCTGCTTGTATTATTAATACGGGCATGCCGTGCCCGTATATCAACTGCGGGCATGACCAGACCGTAAACAAAATACGGGCATTGTATGTTTGACCAAATTTTACACTTTATTGACCTGTTTCAAATCTCAATTAATATTTTCAATTATTTTCTCATTTTGTAGTGCAATTTGGGGTGTCTACATACACCCCTAGTCCTATTTATAGGTTTCTAAGAATTTATAGATAAGGTAGGAATCAAATAGGAAATAAAATTCTAAGTTTTGAAAATTTTGGAACTTTCAGGCTCGAGCCTGGGTCAGGTGCGGGACTAGCCTGAAGGCTTATTTCTCAAATTACTCTTTAGGCTAATGTCAGGCTAGATTAAACCTTCTCTCACACTACTATTGGGTTTCTGAAAGTCTGATTTTAATTTGTTCCTCACACTAGTGCTAGGCTCGAGCTCGAGTCAGGCTCGACTCTAGAAATTAGCCTGATCTTCAGGCTCGAGTCGCCATCTTGCCCAAAACTCAAACTTGCTTATTTCAACTTCCTTTTCAACCCAGTTTGAAACGCAACTGCTAGAACTTATCCTAAACACTCTCTTAACCACCTTTTGGCATAGAATTAAGCCAACTTAAGACTCTAAACCTAACAGAAAGATTTTTATAGGGTGCTTTCTTGATCTTCTGAAGCAAATGAGTTACAGTTCCTCCACTTCCTTTGGCTAATGGCTTCTTCATCATTTATGTGACTCATAACCCATTCATATCAAAGGATTTCATTGAAAGCCATAATACACATAAAAGTTGACTAATGATTAACCCCACAAAATGAGCTCTCAATATTCTTTTTAAAGTGTATTCATCCTTTCTCTCAAGCACTATCCATCCCACTCAAAAGGAATATCCTAGAATGGGGTATACAAATTCTAGCAATATCATACTTCAAACCATAAAAAGGGGAGAAATAACATGCTCAAAAATGCAAAAAAACCAGCCATCATTCCACCATTACAGCAATTTTTTTCTTCATTAAAGGACAAGTACATGTATTTAATGGTGCTCTTGAGGTCCTAGTGTACACTAGACATCATTCCCCATTTTGGTTGTTTGTGTTATGAAATAGACAAATGAGAAAGCAAAAACGGCAGAAACATAAAACATAGAAACGCAAGATGTATATGGTTTAGCTTTTAGCCTATGTCCACGACCAAAGAAGATAAGAACGATGCTACTATCTCAAATCAAGGATTAAAAAATGGAACTGCACTATGCTGTAACCAAAACCCAAACAGACAAAGAGCGAATCCTTAATGTACTCCCAAAATTTGGGTTGGGGGCGCCATCCCATAGGAAGACCCAATGGATATTGGGTACCTGGTGAAATACAAGACATCTACATTATAGTTTGTTGCTTGGTAGAAACTCTGGATGGATTTCAAAGTGACTTAGAAGAGATTGAGAGAGCTTTTTAGTGGATTTGAGGAGGTTTTGAAAGGATTTTAAAGGGGTTCAGAGGAGGGAACTTGAAGGTATTGAAGATGAACCAGCTAACCTTTCACAACGTGCAAAAAGTTGGTTTTTATAGCCAACCTTGTTTGGTTGCTCAATAAGCGCTGCTAGGCTTGTTTTCCTTCCTGGCTACTTAGGTCCAGCAGCCAGGTGATTCCTTGGGTCAAGCAGTTCAATTCAGGAGGCTAGTATAGACACCCCAAATTGCACCAAAATATGAGTAAATGACGAAAATATTTCAAAGATGAGATACATGTATTAACACATGTGTCTAACTTTCAAAATCTTTAAAATCATTGAGCACAGTACATTGGATACAATTATTTTTATTATGTGTCACCGTATTAGTAATATAGTGGTAATCGTATTGTAAATACGGTTACCATTAGGTGCCTTCCACGTGAATTCAAGTTGCGTTCGACGTGGCGTCCAGAAGCTTCGACTGTTATAAGCATTACAGAATGGTAGCCGTACATTAAATAAGGTGCTTCATGTTTTTCTTAAGAACCATATTATGAGTATAGTTCTTCATATTTCTCTTAAGCATCATATTATATATACAGTTCTTCATTAATTTATCAAAATTGAAAGAGCCCAAGATCAGTGCTTAATTTTCAGTCTCTACCTCTCTCTAGACGCCTTAGATTGGCTGATATACCCTTGAAATTCTCTCTAATTCCATCATAAACATGTTTTAATCCTTCATTGGAAGGATCTAGAGAGATAATTTGGGTATGCCCTTGGACATACATTGCCCTTCCTTGTGCCTATAAATACAAGGCTTTCTCTCCATGCAAAGGGCTACAAATTCTGGAGAGGGAGCTCCTACTTGAAAAAGGGAAACTCTGCCCAAGTGTCTACTCAATTCCAATTGCTTCTTTGGATCGAAAGGGAAGCTCTTCTACAGGTGTATATCCTTTTAAATTTGGTAAATCTCTTTAAATTAGAGCATTCTCTCCTTCTACTCCTTTATCAAGGATAGAGCTTGTTTGTGCTTGAAGCCTCTATCTAGATCAAAGTACCTTGTCTCTAGCCGTAAAACCTGAAGAGAGGGCTAGGGGAAATATCTAGAGATGGAACCTAGATCTATCACCTTTGTAGATGAATTTACTTATATTTGATTTGATCTCATTGCTTTAGTATATTCTTGCTTGAGTTTTCTTTAATTTGAGAGGTTCATATAGGACTAGATCTCTCAATGATTTCAGACTTGAAATCCTCCTCGTATTGATCCATTTTACTCATTTTTGCACACATTTTACTTCCACCTCTTTGCACACTACCTCACTTCCATGATTTTTTTATGTTCTTAGGCAATTTCTCAGATCTACCATGTCTAAGATGAATAGATTTGAGAGTCAAACCTTATATTAATGCTCCAAACCCTCTGATCCTATTTTAAAATTTAAACGGATGCTAAGGAGATGGCTTATGGCCCAATCTCTTTCACATCTATGATTTCATACCAAATTGGGGATCTGGTTGGGTTTAAAATTTCTTTTCCATGAGAGATCTAAACAATTGAATCCTGCATATTTTTCAAGGTTTCCTAATATCATTTTCGTGGTTTTGGATTGGATTTATGAAGATCAATTGCTTAGATCTAGTGCAATTTGGCTTATTTGAAAGGATTTTCTTAAATCTGGACTGTATTTAAATATGAGCTTGGAGGACACATTTCTCTCTCATATGGAAATATTTTTGAGTAATTCTTGTTTTGTATGAAAAGTATATGACTCTAGCATAATCTTGTTAATTTTCATGACTTTTAGTTTAGCCAAACTCCCTCTACGATTGATTGAATGTCTCAGCTTGCTAATTGTAGAACCTGTCATTTCAAAAAGAGCATAGTTGATTCGTTTTAAATCCGGTTTTTGCAATTCTAGTTTTTAAAGATTTGTTTATGCGTCTATTTTCAAACCGTTTTAATTCAAATTGATTCGGATACTATTTGAGGGCTGGGTGATCGATTTAACTCATGCTACCCATTTTACAGTTTTACAATTTAGATTTCTTTGATTATTAGATTTATAATTTTGGGCTATTGCTTTTGATTTTTCTTCTTTGATTTTAATCGCATTTGAGGGATTAGAATGTGATCTACCAATGAGAAGTACCTTAATCCATAGGATGACCTCCACTAAGGATTATACATTTTCATTGTAATTTGTATTCTTACTCTATGTTTTATGTTTTGTCATGCAAGCAATTTTTAAGATGATGAAAACTTGGCTATCACCCTTTGGGTAGATGAGTGGGGGTTCTTAACACCTTCCCCTACTCATAACCTAACCCCCTTACCTTGAATATGATGTAGACCTATATTTGAGCCTACTTTGGCTTATTTTCTTATTTTCTATGCTTTATTTTCCATTGATCTTCCATCTTTAGTTCAAAGATTTAGGTACCATTTGGTAACACTTTTTAGAAGTGCTTTTTTACTTTTGAAAGCAAAAAATTGCTTTCGAAAGCAAAAGTGCTATTTGGTTATGCACACATAAAGCAATTTATAAGAAGCAAAAAACCAATTTCATTGCTTTTCAAAAGAAGCATAGAAATTTTGCTTCTCACTTTAACCATAAATTTACTTTCTTGCTTCTAAAACCCTCAACACAAAACTAGACTGTTAAAAACAAAGAGTCGCTACCATTTTGTTTAGGTGTGAATGGACACCAAAATATCAAATAAGCACAAAAAGGCAAATTTAGGGTAAAAATAACCCTATTAAAAAAAACAACCAGAGATGGGTAAGGGGATTGGGTTATGAATAGGGGAAGGTGTTAGGCACCCCTATTCATCCACAAAAGGTGGTTGCCAGGCATTGTTCATGTTAAAATAAAGAAGGCTTGCTACAAAAATCATAAAAAATCACAAAAAAGACAAAAGTGTATGGCTTTTTCATACGAATAGCCTGATTGATCTAGAACTTTCAAATATGATCATACCATTCCTAGGGATTCATGATTAAAATAAAATTGAGATAAAATCAAATAAAACCAATCTAAAGTGAAAACTTCAAAAATCTGGCTGTAAGTTAAATTTTGGAAATCTAGAAAAATATGATTTTTATAAAATATTGCAGAATTGAACTTGAACAGTCCAAGACATAGATATAGCCCAAATTTCACATTAAATCAAGAAATCAAAACCAAAAATACCCACGTTGATGAAAAACATCAAAATGGGAGAACTTAGACCGTAGGGTCTTCTCTCAAAAGTGAAAAAGGACTCAAAAAACACATCATGAAACCCTAGAAGTTACTTTTAGGCTTCTGAATCCAGATCTATCATATAGATCATGATAGATCCAGGATTCTAGCCTGATATCACAAAAATCACGAAAACAATGCTGTAGATGCAAAAGTGTGAAAAATCCAAATTTTAGAGAAAAGTGGGGATCTCATGTTATAAACATCATGGATTCATATGATTCATTCAGATTCAAGATAAAACCATTAGAACATGATCAGGATATTCAAAGCAGGCATATCTCACAGGTTAGAGCACATGGGGGTGTATCCTAGGGATCCACCTGTTCTCTTTTCCCCTAGTTCTTTCTTCACGTTTTATGGCTAGAGAGGATTCTTGAGGTACTTGGAGATAGGTTTGGTGATACAAACACAATTTTCTCCGGTCTTCCCTCTTCAATCTCCAACAGTGACCCATTTTCTCCGGCGACGTCTTCTTCTCCGGTGGCGTCTTCTGTTCTCCGGCAACCATCTTTGGCGACTCAAGTTTCCGGTGACGTCTTCTGTTCTCCTTCGCACTTTGCTCCCTGTTGCGACTATGATCAATCTTTTCCATCGATTGAGGATCTTCTTCAAGCACCAATCATCTGTTCCTTGTAAGTCCAACTTCTGATTTCTTTTGCAAGCTTTTCCTCCTTTGACCGGAACAGGTATGCTCGCCCATTGTTTTCAGTTTTCCCATTAACCATTTAATTGAGAATCAATGTCCCGAATCCATGACTGAGCGAATGCAACTATAGTTGGTATGATTTTGATTGTTTTGCTCGGTTTACAGAGTTCCCCAATTAGCATCTTATTCGAAAATATGAAATTGGATGATTTGTGCCACATGAACCAATCTCTTGTTTACTTCCAGGTGCTGTAAATTCCTGTCTGAATATGATTGCAATTCTCTGAATGAATGCCCTAGATTGTTAGTACTTGAATGGTCAAAATCCCTCAAATGTTGGCTTGTTCATCATTGTAGGCTGCCAATTTTCCTTGCCAATGACACCTCTGAAAATGTGATGCTTCTGGATAAATCTCAATTCATGTTTGACCCATAACTGTATTTTTAGGCTCTTGAGATGATACATTCTTAATCACCTGGCATATTTTCATCGAATTTCTGATTCCTCTTTGCCCTGTGAGCACTTTGATTACAAATACTGAACCCCAAAATTTCTGTATCTATCCATGGCTTGTATTGTTTTGATTTGACTGCCAGTTAATGAATCTTCAATTAGATCCTTGCTTCCTCAAAATTTTACTTTTGCTGCCTTGTTCAACACTGAATTATTCTCTGATTCTGAATGATGCTCAAATTGTTGTATGACTCATACTTCTTCATGGTTTTTTATGCTTTCTGACACACTGATGTCCTCTACTTGCAATGTTCGAGATCCTTTTGCTGATTCCTTGAAATAACATAAAATTAGCAATTAGGGAATTCAAGCATTCTACAAACCAATTAGAGATAAACCGAGGACTCTTAGGTATTTAGGAAATTCATTCATTTTTTTTCTTTTTTCTTATAAGAAGTCTACACTTCCTATAATTTCCTGGTTAAAGCAAAGACAGTCTAATAGAACAATCATGATTTGGAATTTCTGCAACATTTCCTTTCCTTTTTCCTGCAAATGATTAAGCTTGGTTAAAATGAAAGTTAAGCAATAAAATTTTTTTTAACAAGAATAACGAAACATCTCCTTGATTTGAACCGCAAATGGCCCGTATTCATTCAGCTTCTAGGGATCCTGCAGATGAGCCCTCTTCTTTGAGGGTTCGGTGGGATCATGCTGATGTGGCCTCATCTTCAAGGGCTGAGAGGGATTCTGATTCGGACATCCCCGATCTTCCTTTTGGGGATTCGCGTGAGGCGTCCCCAGAAGTATACTCTAACTCTTCTGAATTTTAAATTCCTTCTCAAAATTCATCACCCTGATCCTTTCTTCCTTCCAATTATTTCCTTAGTCGGCAGTTGAGGCTCCAGACAGAGGTAGAGGCCGTAGAGGGCACAGAGGCGGAGGCAGGGACGGAGGCTGTGATGAGGGCCGTAGAGGAGGCCGCAAAGGAGGCCATGGCAGGGATGAGGCTAGGACTAGGGTTGAGGTCCCTGAGGTGGTTGCTACCCAGATTAGGGATACTGACCTTTTGCATGGCCTGAGGACTCATCCTTCAGCTTGTATTAGGGCAGACATCCCTTTGGAGTATCCGTTGTCTCATTACCGAGGGAGTTGGGCCAGCTTCATCAGATTTCTCAGAGATTGCAGTTCAGCTTTTTGCCGAGAGTTGGGCTTGTTTGGTTTTGGCCTCTTTATCACCATCCCGGATGTGCGCTTGGATCGAGCCCTTATTGCAACGATGCTTGAGAGATTCTTTCCAGAGACACTAAGCTTTCACTTTCCAAATATTGAGATCGGGATCCGGCCGTCAAACTTCACTCTTATTACCGGGATTAAGATGACTGGAGATATTATTCCTGAGATGGTGATGCCAGATGCTGAGGAGATTGCTTCCTATCTTGGATATATAGTGTTGCCTCCGGAGGCATGGGATAGAGGGAGAGCTAGATTGTCTCTGACTTGGTTGAGAGAGACCTTCCGGAGGAGGCAGCTTGGCCAGCTTGCCACCAGTCATTCAGCTTTTCCATTTGCCTTACACTTCATTTTCCTGTACATGGTGGGCTCCTGCTTCTTCCCAGAGGACACGACTTCTGTCAGTCCTCATTTTTTGAGTTTATTGGGAGATCTGGAGTGAGCGAGGAGGTATGCCTGGGGCCCACTTATTTTTGGCACCATTCTGGCCAACCTGCGCCGATCAGTTAGTGGCCTCTCTACTACCTAAGGAGTTGGAGTTGGGTGCAGATTTTTCTGGCCCTTCTTGCAGGTGAAATACCTATTTTTTTTCTTTCTCTTTTTTTTCTTTTTTTCTTTTCTATTCTTCTGACCCTTTTCTTCTTTTTGCAGTTTTTTGCTAGGGTGTATATTCCCTATTTCCGTCCTACCTCTATGATGTCATAGGAGACATATCCTATGGCTCGTAGATGGTGCCATGTGGAGCACGACTCTGAAAAGAGTCGTCCTAGGTCTGCCCGGGCTCATCTGGACAGGCTGTATCGGTCTGAGGTAAGCTTCTTTAATTCTTCCTTTTTCCCTTTCCTGAATGACATGTCTAATATTCTTCTTTCTGTTTTTTTTAGCTATTCGTCCCCCAGATGGAGGACATTCATGGGGTGTTGGCCCTGCATGCGGCTAGAGATGATGCGTTTGCCCCTGACCAGAGACGTCAGCGCTACCAGTTCCTCATTGGTCAGATGGGCAGCATCTGGTACTGCGGTGAGCGCTTCTTTTATTAGCACATTGGAGTGCCTCGGATTCCTGCCATCCCACCAGATACTACTCCTTCTTTTCCTTCTATGCCTGTTGATCCTGCTCAGTTCCTAGATTGGATTGAGGTAGAGACATTGTTAGAGGAGGGTGACTATGGTGCCTGGTTCAGGTAGGCTTCAGTTGGGTGCCTCATGCCACCCATGCTTATCTGTGGCGGAGTCACGGAGATAGGAGGGGTAGTGATCAGGGCCTACGATACGACGGTATACCTTTCTCTCTTTGATCTTCTATTCTTATACTCTATTTTGATTTGGTATTTTTTGACATCTTCTCTTTTGTTTCAGGAGGCTCAGTTGGCAGAGATTCGGTCTCGATACGCTGATATAGAGCACCAGCGGGATGCTGCTATTGCCGAGTGGGATGCCCTCTTTGTTACCATTTCAGACCTCCAGGGACAGCTTTCCAGGTCACAGGGCTAGGTGGGTCCTTCTGGTGCACAGGACCAGGCGGGTCCATCTCATACCCAGGTTAATTCTTTACCTCTTTCCATTCCTGTTCTTATATCTGTTTATCTTGTTCTGACTAAGATTTCTTTTCTTATTTTCAGGATGACACAGCCAGCCCTTCTTCACCTGCTTCATCACTGCCTATGCACCTTCGTGGCGAGGTTTTCTCTGTGGCACGAGTAGAGTTTGTGACTTCTCCTGGATCAGTAGAGGTGTCTGTAGCAGAGCCTGAGATCGAGGCTGAGGTTGCACCTACTGCTATCCCTACTACTGAGGACGTGCCAGAGTCTGCTCCAGCACCAGAAACCGCTCCTGATGCGCCTACTGAGATGGAGATGGAGCCTACCGAGGAGGCTGCTGTGGTGGAGCCTACTAATGAGGCTATGGTGTAGAGGAGCTTGCTGCTGAGCCTGTAGAGCCTAGACCTGATACTGATGCTCCTGAGGCGTCTATTCCTACTGATCCTGCCACGGAGCCTGCTGTGACCGAGGAGGTGCCTGTTACTGCTGATCTTGTGACTGAGCCTGTCTTTACGGATTCTGATACCGAGTCGAGGGATATGTAGATACCTCGGGGTACGTTCCTCCTGATCATCCCACTGCTAGCCTTGTGCCTTTATATATGTGGTATGATATTCAGTCTATTTTGAGCAGGATGACCCGTAGTACAGCTCGTCGTCTTGTGGAGCACTGTTTTTGTGCCAGCGGCCTTCATGCAGTGGTCGAGGTAGAGGACGCGGTCGTGGCCGCAGGGGTGGACCTAGATAGACAGATTAGATTAGGATATCACATGTACTTGTATTTTGACAAACTGATGTACACCTTTATATATATAAAAGAATTTTGATTCATTTTTCTTCATATATGCTCTTTTCTTTTTCATTTCTAGCTTTTTCTTGCATGATATATGTTAAAGCAGGGACAGGTGAAGCCTAGGGAAGCAATGAAATTGAAATTTCCCAATTTTTTTTTTTGCATTTTTCCAACAAAACCGTATTTATATTACGAGCAAGCTGTGCCCGTAATGTTAATGCGGGTGCACGCTGCCCGTAAATTGTTTACGGTCACAGTGTGTCCATACTATTTATACGGGCACGCCACGCTCGTATTATAAATGCGGATTTTATTGCCTTCTCGAATTTTCTATATAAACTCATGGGGAACGTCATTGTGACATTTTTAAAAATTTGGAAACTCCTTGAGCCTTCCGTTTTCTGCTTTCTTTGGCTTCTTTGGTGCTTCTATGGCTTCCCTCGCCCCTTTCTCTTCTGTCGATGGATCTCCTCCTGCAAGACAACCTGTTAGATCAAAACCTCCTAATCTCACTGTGAGACATGGGAAAAAATCAAATTTCCATTGACTTCCTCAATTATCACACGCGATTAAATTAAAAAAAGAGTCGCCACCATTCAATTTAGGTGTGAATGGATACCAAAATATCAAATAAGCACAAAAGGCAATTTTAGGGTAAAAATAACCCTCCTTTAAAAACAACCAGAGATGGGTATGGGGATTAGGTTATGAACAAGGGAAGGTGTTAGGCACCCCTATTCATCCACACAAGGTGGTTGCCAGGTATTGTTCATGTTTTTCAAAAATAAAAGGCTTGCTATAAAAATCAGGAAAATCACAAAAAAGAGAGAATTGTATGGTTTTTTCATATGAATAGTCTGATTGATCCAGAACTTTCAAATATGATCATACCATTCCTAGGGTTTCATGATCAAAATAAAATTGAGATAAAATCAAATAAAATCAATTTAAAGTGAAAAATCCAAAAATCTGGCTTCAAGTTAAATTCTAGAAATCTAGAAAAATATGATTTTTATAAAATATTTCAAAATTGAACTTGAATAATTCAGGACATAGATAAAGCTTAAATTTTACATTAAATCCAGAAATAAAAACCAAAAATACCCACATTGATGAAATACACCAAAAGGGGAGAATTTAGACCGTAGGGTCTTCTCTCAATAATGAAAAAGGATTCAAAAACCACATCATGAAACCCTAGAAGTTATTTTCAGGCTTCTGGATCCAGATCTACCATATTGATCATGATAAATCCAAGATCCTAGCCTAAACTCACAAAAATCACGAAAATAGTGCTGTAGGTGCAAAAGTGGTGAAAAATCCAAATTTTTAGAAAAAGAGCAGATCTCATGCTATAATCACCATGAACTCATAAGATCAATCCAGATATAAAGTAAAATCATTAAAACATGATCAGGATATCAAAATAGGCATATCTCACAGATTAGAGCACATGGGGGCCTACCCTACGGATCCATCTGTTCTCTTTTCCCCTAGCTCTCTCTTCACGTTTTACAGCTAGAGAGTATTCTTGAAGTACTTGGAGATAGGTTTGGTTACACAAACACAATCCAAGGCCTTATTCTAGAAAAAGGAGAAAAACAGATATGGGGTTCTATTCTAGGGATCCACCTGTTCTCTTTTCCCCTAGCTCTCTCTTCACGTTTTACGGCTAGAGAGACTCTTGAGGTACTTTAGAGACAAGTTTAGGAAGACAAATATAACAGATGGTCTTATTCTACAGCAATAGAGATGATCCTATTACATCTAGAATTGAAGACAAAAAATAAAAGGGAAAAGGGACTTACCTGGATTGAGCAGGTAGAGCAGCAGGGATTCCTCTTTTCTCTTGGAGCTCTTGATTCTTCAAAATTTCGTGGCCCTCAGCTTAAGAATATCACCTCTATTTATAGGCAAGCACAGGGGTAAGGTTGGTCCAGGGTTTGGCAAGATAGAGTTTCAGTTTGAGTTAAATACAAGATCATGCCCATCCATAGCCAACCAAGGTGGCTTCAGCGAATAAAATACGTAATTCGCTCATTTAGAGATGTATTGGACTAAAGATAAAGCTCGGAAATCAAGAGAAGGACAAAACTCGCACGTGTCTTTAGTGACTGTAAATGCACTACGGTCCAATGGTGACCGTATAGTTACTACGGGCGCGCCTGACCGTAGTGCGATCTCAGGCGCGACCGGCCCGTGAATGCAATACGGGCAAAGCCTGCTTAGTCAATTTTTATGCATTTTTGACCTGTTTTAAGCTTTAATTACATGTTTTTATTATTTTCTCATTCTGTAGTGCAATTTGGGGTGTCTACACTCACCAGGTACAATGTTGTGGATTCCTTCTATGATAGGTGGGTTAACTCCATGACCCTTGATGAGGAAATTCGTTGGGATTCCATCCACTTAGGCCACATCCTACACATCCCTAAAATTCCCTTTAAGTGGGAAATCATTGAAGCTTTGATTGGACACTGGGTACCTGAATTAAATCTCTTCAGTTTTGATGACAAAGAGATGACTCCTACCATTGAAGAAATTGAAACCATCCTTGGCTTAAGGTTTTCTGAAAAAGTTGTGAACCCGCCCCTAAAGCCTAGCTATAAAAAGGAGGCATCCACCTTCTTGGGTATAGGGAAGAAAGACTTAGGAAATTCTGACACACTACTGACCTTGTCAAAGACCTTTTTGACTGAAAAACTTCTAAGGGATGAGGACAAGGATGCTCGGTTTAATGCTTTGACTTTGATAGTGGTCAACTAGTTGCTCTTTCCATGGGGTGACGACCAAATTAACTTGGCTCTCATCTCAGTTGTTTGCCAGGTTAGGGAACATGAGAGATTGGCCCCTATGATCTTGGCAGAGATATACCAGGCCCTGATTGACTGCTATTTCAGAAAGAAGAAACGCTTCCTTGCATGTGCCCCTATCCTACAGGTAAAAGAGAAATATTTTTTTCTTTTTCTTCTCTCTTTTTTTTTCTTTTTTTCTTTTGCAATAAATTAAAATACTCCTCTTTTCTACAGCTTTGGTTGCTTGACCACCTGAGTCAGGTTGAAGGGATAACTCGCCGCTTCTTTCCAAGATTGAAAGTTCCTGTTTTGATGAGCAATAGGGGGTGTCCTAACATCCAAGGCGGCAAGCAGGGCTGGTTCACTTTCTTGGGTACTCTCCAGGATGATCAGGTGAGATGGACTGGCACTTATCAGCCCAATCCAGAGACAGTGATCATCTTCAGAGATAGGAACTTTCTGGTCCTAGCAGGCTTGAAATATGCTGTTCTCTATCTTCCTTTGAGGGTTCTTCAGCAGTTTGGAGTGACCCAGGGGATCACAATCCCAACTGGCTATGAGAGCTTCGTAGGGCCACTTACACAAGCCACCATGGGGCTAAATGCTCGGTTAATGAATGAGTGGTCCTATGTTCACTTTCTGCAGGGTTTAGTCTTTTCCGAATCCCATGTGAAGGACTATCATTTCTGGATCAAAGAGCAGGTGCAGAGTCATGCCCCAGTACCAGAGGATCCTCCTGCAGTTCTTCCCCTACTTATGAAGACATCCTGGAATCTGAAAGGGCCACCCACAAGCGGCTTCAACAAATATGGGTACGAGAGGCCCAAGAACTCAAGATAAAAGGTATTGATCTGGAGTGGCAACTTGAAGAGCAGAGGTCTTGCCGCATTGCCATGGAGAAGAAACTTGAGGAACAAAGACCGGCTCGTCGCTTTGAAGTCCGAGCGATGCTGAAGAAATATCAGGATTCCTTGGCTGACCTTAGGGCTTTGAAGATCAAGCAATCACTTTCAAATGAGATCATCCCCTTTTTGAGCGATCCAGACGCAGAGGGAGCTTTTGGAATCATTACAATTTAGGCGGCTCGGATTAGGGAGCTTGAGGAGTAGTTAGGGGATAGGGATTAGATTCTTTTTTTTTTCTTTTTTTCTTTTTTTTTCATACCTTTATACAAAAGCAAACTCCAATAGTGGAAAAACAAAAGATTTAAATTCAAAAATAGGTTTTATATTATTGGCCTCAGAATTCTCAGATGCTTGTAAAAACAGAAGTTTTATGAAAAGTATTTGATTTCTCATCACTGGCCAAAGTATAGTTTTTTTTGGAAAGCTGATCCAAAGCACTTAATCACATATAATTAAAGGAATTAAAATAAGGATGAATAACGAGAAGGGTAGTCCAAGCAATAGGGAGAGACCAAATCTGTCTATCCTGTGACCTTTAGAATCATCCCCAAATGGCTTTTCCTCCATGACTGACCCTGCTAATCTGCTCAATTTCTAGTGCTCATGCTGACTTCAAATTTGGACCACATGATCATCTCAACCTTTGATTCTTCTTCTTCTTCTTTTCTTTCTTTTTTTTTTTCTATTTTTTTTCTTTTGCCCCTATTGCCCCTAGTGCCAATTACGGTTTTCACTAGGGCCGGCTTCTGCATTCTGTCATCACCAATCTTACTCTGAAAGTTGAATGAATATACTAAAATCACCGAGGGCTTAAGAATAGGACGAAACAAAGGCTAAGCTCGGTTTATAAAAGAAAAGGTATTAAAGGCTCAAAATTTTCTAAATGTGAAAATAGGTCAACCGGACTTTACAGTCATGATGAATTTCATCCCGTTTCCCCTTTTTTTGTATTTGGCTTTCATTTGCCACTATTTTTCTTCTGTTCCTTTTTTTTTCTTTTTACCCCTATTGGCTTTGCCCCTATTGGCCTTGCCCCAGTTTGTTTTGCCCCAGTATAAGACTGTAAGTCCAGTTTAGGTTTATCAAAAAAAAAAAAAAATGAACAGGCTCGAATTAGCTTGACTAGGGATGAAAATTTTGGGAAATATAGAAATTTGGCCTCAGATCATTTCCTACTAATATTCATTCAAGGAAAATATCTCTTTACTGCATCAGAGTTAATTGGCTTAGGAAAATCTTTCCCATCCATTTCTGTCAAGATGAGAGCACCCCTTGACAGGACCTTTTTGACAACATAAGGCCCTTCCCAATTTGGTTTGAATTTTCCACGAGGGTCTTCCAAAAAGGGTCAAATTTTCTTCAATACTAAATTTCCTTCTTGGAAAGTTTTGGGCTTCACCTTCTTATTGTAAACCCTGGTGTAGACACCCCAAATTGCACTGTAAAATGAGAAAATAATGAAAACATTAATTGGGATTTAAAACAGGCCAAAATTGCATGAAATTCAATAATCCAAGCTTTGAACGTATTGTCACTACGGGCTAAGCGCGCCCGAATTTTATATACGGGCACGCAGCGCCCATAATACATATACGGACACCATTGGACCGTAAATCATTTACGGGCACATTAGACTCGTGCGAGTTTTAATCGATTTCTGAGCCTTATGTTTAGTCCAAAATCTCTTTAAATGAGCGAATTATATATTTTATTCGTGCGAAATATCTTTATGGATAAAGGGTTGGCAATATCTTGTGTTTAACTCAAACTGAAACTCTATCTTGCCAAACCCTGGATCAACCATACCCCTGTCTGTGCCTATAAATAGAGGGTCTCTCCTCTAGCAAAAGGCCACGAAAATTTGAAGTCCAAGGAACTCCAAGAGAAGAAAGGAATCCCTGCTGCTTTGCTTGCTCAATCCAGGGAAGTCCCTTTTTTCCTTTTTTATAGAAGAAAGCCATTGATTGTGAGTGTACCCAAACCTATCTCTAAGTACCTCAAGAATCATCTCTAGCCATAAAACGTGAAGAGAGAGTTAGGGGAAAAGAGAACAGATGGATCCGTAGGGTAGTCCCCATGTGCTCTAATTTGTGAGATGTGGCTGTTTTTGATATCCTGATCAGTTTTAATGATTTTATTTTGAATCTAAATCAATCATATGAGTTCATGATGTTTATAGCATGAGATCCCCACTTTTCTCCAAAAATTGAGATTTTCACACTTTTGCACCTACAGCACTGTTTTCGTGATTTTTGTGATATTAGGCTAAGATCCTGGATTTATCATGATCAATATGATAGATCTAGATCCAGAAGCCTGAAAGTAAATTCTAGGTGTGCGCACCTGATTTCGGTTGCACGACGAGGCGCACGCGGAACGACGCGTGGCTCGGGATTTGTTTGGAGTCGCCACTGCCTGATGGGGTGCAGGCAGACACCTGGGTGCCTAAGTTCTTCTATTAAAGCTTTTGGTCTACGGCTTGAGATTCTAAGTAGGTTCTCGGTTGCGGTCTGGGGAAGTCCGTAGACACCCCAGTCCACCCCGTCAAGTGACGGGTCCCATAGGTTTCCTTTGTTTGAGTCAACTCAGTGGGTCTCTCACTCACCCGATTCCTATTCCAGCATGTGATTTGATTAAGTCTGGTGGGACCGCCGAAGTGGTGTGGGTCCCTTTACTCGATTTTATCTTCTTAATTAAAGTGATGTGTGTCTGATTGGGAAGGCCCCGTTGGAAGGCCCGTGGATTCCTTGGTGGGCTTGGTGGAGCCCACGTGTCCCTTGTGGGCCCCAGTCTAGCCTGAGAGGCCCTTTGGGCTTTGGTTCAAGTGAATTGATTTTATTTAAATTCCAGTATGATTTTTTAAATGATTTCTATGCACAAGTGGGCCGGGACTGTTTGTGGGCCCTTGAGTGGGCCTCACCCTGGTTGCCAAATGATTTAATTTATTTTTTTATAAAAATTCACCAAAGTGGGCCAGGTATTGGGCTTGGGGCCCTTTACCTGGGCCTGGGCTTTGAAAAACCCAAGACTTCTTGAATTAGGGTTTTGACACCCTAACCTTGGTTTAATGGGCTTAGTGGGTCCGACAGGCCCTGCCCGTGGTCTCGGCCAAACCACAATCTATTTTAAGCATGCATGGCCCAAATAGGGCTTGGGTGGGCCTCAAATGGTTTGGCCCACTCAAATCTCTCATTTATCTTATTTAGGCACAAGTGGGTTGGTCGGGCTTGGTGGGCCCCGTTGGAAGGCCCACCGGAATTATTTTGGACCGGGTCGGTCCATGGCCCATTTTGGGTTTCCGGGTCACCCGGAAACCCTACTGGTTCGCCCGGATTTGATCAAACAATTCGAAATATTGCACAAAATCACAAAATAGCAAAAAAAGAATTCTGGCAGTGTAGCCGGCCTGAGATGCCGGTTACACACAGGTCTCTGTGTATCCGGCATCTATTACCGGCTACACAGGAGCTCTAGTTGATCCGGCCTGAGTTGCCGGATCAACCTACAAAAACCAAAATTTCAGATTTCTGCAAGGGGGTTGGGTTTCTGGGCTTCCTAAGGTGTTCCAGAGGTTGTGTGGGCTCCTGTGTGAGCCCACATTGGTTCGGGTGATGAGGAATCACCTCATCTTGGTCACTCTTGGGGACTTTGGGTTCATGCAAGACAAGGGAAAGGGATCCTGGTTTATCCCCCCCTTCTTCTTGGGGTTTTTACAGCAATAAGGTGGGGGCTTAAGTGCCCCTACCTTGGTTCTTCCTTCATCACAAAACATCAGATAATGGGGTTACATAAACTAGACAATAGCATGCACTCAAAACAAGCTTCCTAATCTCTACACATGCCAACATACACAAACATGCAACTTACCACTAATCCTATTCAAAATAGCAATTCACTCAATGGAAAGGCAAAGTAAGGAGAAGGGTGGAGAATGGGGCTTACATGGGGATACATGGGATCATAACATGAGGAAACATGCTTCGTCTTAAGATACCAAGCACATGTCAAAACAGTGGCAAGAAGAGAACAACACATGCTAACATACCATGAAGACAAATTTATGCTAAGGAAGAAAGCAAGCTGGGCAAACTCTTTAGAATATGCTCATTTTAATATATGTACAATAAAATGTGAGGAGGGATCTTACCTGGGGGTTCTTGAACCCCGGAGTTGTGTAGAGAACTTCCTTGAAGCCGAAATAGTTGCTGGAGCAGCCCCTCCAAGTACCAACAGCAGACTCTCCTTCTTCCCTTGAGGTTTGAAGTGGACAAGATGATGGAGAAGGTCAAGGATGGTTTTTAGGTTTGAGGGAGCAAGAGAAGGTTAAAGTGGGAGATTTCGGCCCAGGTGCAGTGGGGAAGGAAGGGGGGAAACCAAGCAAAATGAAGCCAACCCCGGACTGAGCTGTTGTTTTGCTATTTATAGGCAACTTAATGTATCCGGCAACTCAGGCCGGATACACTAAGGCCTATTCGTATCCGGACTCCAAGTCTGGATACACTAGCTTCCCTTTGTATCCGGCAACCCAGGCCGGATACATGACTTAATGATTTCAAAATTTAATGCCGCCGCGAATCTGTCGGCCAAGTGGCGCGAATTTCGCGCGAATATCTTTATGTATCCGGCCTTCAAGTCCGGCCATGAAGGATAGGCGGTGTATCCGGTATATGTGACCGGATACAAATTGAAAATTTACGGATTTGCCCTTCGACTTGACCGATTCAACTGATTCGACCGATTTGACCCTTTTTGATATCTACGGATCGCCCGTACGAATTTTTTATATTTAAGATTTAGTCCCTGAGATATTTTGCTGCGTTGGCTGCCACGTGCGCAGTTCCTGCGCCACGTGTGCAGTTTCTGGCCTTGCTGCCCGGAAACTTCGACAGATCATATCTCCTTCATCCGAACTCCGATTTGAGCAAACTCAATTGCATTGAACTCATATCGGAGCCCTCTATTTAATGACATAGGGCTAAACACTTGGCACGGGTTTCGAGGAAAAGTCAACTTTCGGCTCATCCTCAACTTTGACTGGCCCGCAGAACCCTCATCCGGACTCCGATTCCAGCAAACTCAGTTGCGTTGGACTCGTGTCGGGATTCCCTATCCACTGACATAGAGCAAGGCAGCCAATTATCCCTTGATCAAAAGGTCAAATTTCCACCCCCCAGGTGTTGACTTTTCATCCGGGGTTTGCACTTTCAGCAATTCCAGGGGTGCAAAAATAAGGTGCTTACACTAGGGTTTCATGAAGTGGTTTTTGAATCATTTTTCATTATTGAGAGAAGACCCCTACGGTCTAAGTTCTCCCCTTTTGATGTTCTTCATCAACGTGGGTATTTTGGTTTTGATTTAATGTGAAATTTGGGCTTTATCTATGTCCTGGACTATTCAAGTTCAAATTTGAAATATTTTATAAAAATCATATTTTTCTGAAATTTACTTGAAGCCAGATTTTTGGATTTTTCACTTTAGATTGGTTTTATTTGATTTTATCTCAATTTAATTTTAATCATGAAACCCTAGGAATGGTATGATCATACTTGAAAGTTCTGGATCAATCAGGCTATTCGTTTGAAAAAAACCATACAGTTTTGTCTTTTTTGTGATTTTCATAGCAAGCCTTTTTCCTTTATTTTAACATGAACAAAACCTGGCAACCACCTTGTGTGGATGAATAGGGGTGCCTAACACCTTCCCCTGTTCATAACCTAATCCCCTTACCCATCTCTGGTTGTTTTTTTAGAGGGATATTTTTACCCTAAAATTACCTTTTTGTGCTTATTTGATATTTTGGTGTCCATTCACACCTAAATTGAATGGTGGCGACTCTGTGTTTTTAACCAATCCCGTGTGATGATAGAGGAAGTCAATGAAAACGATTTTTCCCATGTCTCACAACTGGAGACTCTGCTGGGGACTTGAGGATTTCAGCCTTTTGGTGTTTGTTCATGTTTTTATGATTTTTTGATTTGCTTGCTATTTTATATTTTTAGCATGTTTTTGTTTTGCTTGCTATTTTGTGTTCTTAAGCATGTTGGGTATGTTTTAAATCTGAGTTATTGCTTAAGAGTTCATGGGGGTTGAAACATGCTTAATTTTGATTTATAGGATTGTTTCTAGAAACATGCGTAGGGGAGGTTCGTTTTGCTGAACCATGTTTATTTCTTGCTATATTTTTATAATAGCATGTTTTAATTTTCAGCATGATCTCCATGATATGTTTTTGGGGTGTATAACATGATCATATTTTTGCATGAATGGATGATTTTTGTGAGCATGTTTAGGTGCTATAGGATTGATTTATTTATTTGTTTACTTTAAATATGCTTTCCTATTATGCCTTGGTTTGTTTATGCATGGTTGCGAAAAGAGTTGCAAGGGTTTGGGACGTTGTGAATGTACCCAAATTTTTACAATGCACTGTGCACATTTTATTTTTTACACAGCCTACCCTTAACCTATAGGAAGTTGAACCCGAATGTGTGTAGCTTGGCGCAACGAGGTCGATACTTCGGAAAGCGAAAGTGAAAACATTCACCTTCGAACTTTGGGCCAATGATGTGATGATAACGTGGATCTGGGATTTTGGTCATCACTAGGCTTGAGTGCTAAGTTGTCATTAAGCCAAAACCCAAAACCCCTACGCTTGAAGGTGGAGTTACACGTTTTTGGCTAAAGTACACAATTACGTGGGGATACGGGTTTGTAAATTGTGGGAAGGCCATTTGCATGGCTTACAAACCAGGGCATAATGCGGATGCCATATTGAAGGTAAACAAGGTAGCCTTAATTTTTGCATTATTTTCATGTCATAGGGGTGTCATGGTGCCCATTGGTTCGGGATAAAATTGGTCCCAAAATGTGCATGTGTCCTAAAATTGGTGTAGCTCATATGAGGAGTTTCTAACTCTGTTTAGAATCAATCCTACCCAATGTTCATACAAGAGGCAACAAAAGGGTACAAAATTCTTGAGTATGTTGTCAATTTGGAGGATACATGTGTAATGCCCCGAACCCGGGTCAGTTCAAACCGACACCCGACCCGAACCCGGTTTGCTACTGTAACAACCCAAATTTAGTTCAACAACCAAATCCGAGGTGTTACTGGCCCATATCAATTACAACATCAATAACATACCAGACCAAAGAAAGCAAAATCCAATCAATTTATTATTCTATCAGAGTTGCGGAAACAAGTATGTGCGGAAGTGTATATCAAAATCATCAACTAAGCATAAAGCTTGACCATCAATCAATAGTATCAAAGTCTGGTAGAATGAACTGGTTACTAACTCTCTCTTGTCTCTCTCATACATCAAATCCAAATAAATGATAATAAACCAATTAAAAATGCTAAGTCTATAACATCAATCCACCTCAGACAAGATCTGGATAATAATAATCCTCCGGCGAATACTCGGCTATCTCTCCCTGGAAGTCTAAGAGATCCCCCTCTCGCGTATCAGCTGAAAAAAATGGAATAGAAGTAGGGTGAGATACGAATATCTCAGTAGGTAACACATGCATGACTAAACAGTTAATATAAGCAAAGTAACATTTCATGCACGATTAAGCAACATCGATAAATCAGGCTCGCATAATCATTTATACCATTCATGAACACAAAACAGTTCTATATATAATTTTCAGCAAGTTTTAATATAAGAACTCAATAGCCAAATCAGTAGCATAATCCATACATTGCCAGGATGTACTAAGCAGTCACATCCAACCAATATCCCAATCACATGCATCCCGCACGTGCACAATAATAATAATAATCATATCAAGTGTTGTGTTTTCAGTGTCATTGTAGGACTTACAAAGATAGATAAACCTTTTGAGATGATTCAACCAATTGCTATACCACCGTGCGACTTAGGAGCGATGCTACTAATGATACTCAAGCCCCATGCAGCGCAGCTTAGACAAGAGTCGTAGTCACCGACTTATTGCACACGTACCCATCAGAGTTGGCATGTACCACCAGCATGCAGCACCAGAATCAATACATGGAGATGGTCGCTTATCCACATGTACAGGGAATCACCAGCGGCTCACCGGGGTGTCCCTCCAGACATAGGACCTTCCCAGACAAACTAACTTGCAAAGGAAGCGCGTCGCATATAGGAGTAACTCAACCCAAATGACATATCCCTCAGCTATCTAGCTACGACTATGGATCCATAACCAGCTATGCCCACTAGACTCCAAAATTCCCTAAAGTATCATATTTCTATAAGTGTTGGTGCCTAGCGGAATATAATGGTTATATCTGTATATTCACCTCATTATTCAGTCATTCAGATTCTGAATTCTCTTTCTAATGTCTTATGATTTATAATGCCATTTAGAAGTGTTTAGATAATCAAATGGTAGTTAGGCTTTTCCAAAATCACATTTCTCCTTTTCCTTCAAAACTTGGCAACTAATGTCCTAAATATCTCCCTAATTTGTTTTTCTGTAAAACAGGGATTTAGGTAGTTTATTTTGGTCTTAAAGTACCTTAATTAATCATTAAAATTGTCTAAAAATAGTTTAGAATTGAATTAGGTTCGAAATTATGAAAAATTGGAAATTCTGCTAAGAGCGCCTGGGATCGCTCAGGATCGCTCCGAGCGGTCATCAGTCGGCGGTAGTGCAAATTCGAGCGCCCACGGTCCGTCGTCCCGCGGTCCACGGCGTCCTCAAATCTTTAACCAGCGCCTAAGATCGCCGATGAGCGCCTCGCACAGTCGAGGTCGGCGGTCTCACCAAATCGAGCAGAAACAGTTCTAAATCACGATTTTTCTCGTCTAAACTCATTCTAATGTATTTATAACATGCTTAGCTAACTAAATACAACTTTACATATCATAGAAACATGCGTTTGCGATTAAACAGAGATAAATCCGAATTTAAAACCAAAACGGTGTCACCTACCTCTATACGCTGATTCCTCCTTCTCTATTCTGCACAATGGCGAAACTCCTGCACAGAGAAATCCTCTGGACGATGAACGCACGCCCAGCCCTTCCTTCTTCTTCTCCTTCTTCTTCCCTTGGTCGCTCGAACAGTCGTCGCTTGCGGCTCTTCAATACGCGCGACAATACATGTATAAGAATTAGGTTAATTCCTTATACATATTTATACCCCCTGATCCTATGCATCTCCCATGCAACTCTTCTATACACCTTGCCCAATCAGAATACATACCTCGATATCTCACGATCGGACGGTCAGATCTGCGTCTAATTCTGGATCTCCGCTAAGTTGATCACCCCCTACAATATTAAAATGTTTCTATCAATCATAATTCTCGGTAATATTATTTACTAATTTAATTTATTATTTAAGAAAAATTCGGGGTTTTACAACATGTGCCCTCCTAAGCATGTGTTTTGCAAATAGGTCAAAGTCCACTTTGGAACAGTTTAGAAGCCTTGCAATGGGTGAACCGTAGGTTTGGATGAGCAATTAAAGTGATCAAATCATGTAAAAACTGAAAAAATATAACAGAGTTCCGTAAAACCGCATTTTGTACACGGGTTGGGCTTGCCCGTATTGGTTATACGGGCTGGGCTCGCCCGTGTTTTCCATACGGTCACGGCTTGCTCGTAATTTGAATACGGGCAAGGCTGGACCGTACTGTGTATGCGGTTTTCGATGAATATTCAATTTTAATCAGTCTTTCCCACTAAAATCTTGTTCCTTTAACCTTTAAATAATGATAAAGGGAAATGAGTTTGAATAAAATACTTCAAAAAAATTAATAAATAAATAAATAAATAAAATGTGAGAGAAAATCCTTTGGGCCTCTGAAAGCCTCTGAATTTCAGACTTTTTTCAAAACTCCTTGGGCCTCTAAAAGCCTTTGAATTTCAGACTTTTTTTCAAAACTCTTTGGGCCTCTGAAAGCCTTTGAATTTCAGACTTTATCTTTTGGGCCTCTTAAAGCCTTTGAATTTCAGATCTTTTTCCTCGGGCCTCTGGAAGCCTTTGAATTTCAGACCTTTATCAAAAATATCCCTGGGCCCCTGAAAGCCTTTGAATTTCAGACCTTTTCAAAAATATCCCTGGGCCTCTGAAAGCCTCTGAATTTCAGACATTTTCCAAAATACCCCCGGGCCTCTGAAAGCCTTTGAATTTCAGATCCTTTTTCTTTTTTTGTGGGACCAGTTGGAAACCCTAGAATATTCCAACAATTCAATTCAAAAAAAAAGAAGCAAATAAAGAAATAAATCCAAACTCGTGTTCACCCAGTTTGCACATAGGCATTCATAGGCATGCAAATGAGATTAAATTGGCACTGATATTTTCATTCTTTTTCCAGGTACTAATACACTTGCAATCATAGCTCCTGTAACCAGATCAAGAGCTCGCGCCATGAATCCCATGGAGACTGAAGCTGATGCTCCTCATCCAGATATTGTCCTGCTACAGGAACAAGTAGTAGGGCTAGCCCGAATGCTAGAAAACGTGCTGTCTATGCAAGCTCAACAAGTGCAAGCCCAGAACCAAGCATCCACTTCCAGCCCAACACCTCCATCCCAAATCAATATTCCACCTCCAGTTCAACCCATTCTTGAACCCATCCATGAAACCACCCATGAACCTATACTGATCAGGGATGAGACAGTTGAGTCAGATAAAGCCAAGGAAAAGGAAAGGATGAGGGAAGAAGTTGAAAGGAAGTTCATGCACCAACTGGAAATGATCTAAGACGAACTGGGAGAAGTAAAAGGAGTGAACAACTTTGGGGGCACCAACTTTGAAGACTTGTGCCTATACCCCAATGTTAACCTGCCAGCCAAGTTTAAGTGCCCAGACCTAGATAAATATGATGGCACTGGCTGCCCCATGAGCCATATGAAGTTGTACTGTGGTGCCTTATGCCAGTTCGGTCGAGATAAGGGTGTTCTGATCCAGCTCTTCCAAAGGAGCTTGACTGGAACCGCCTTGAGATGGTTTGCCACTCTAGACCATGGAAAGATTAGAAGATGGAAGGACCTAGCAGATGCCTTCCTAGCTCAGTACAGGTTCAACTCAGAGATCGTGCCAGACAGGTACGATCTAATGAGAATGAGTAAAAGCAAGAAGGAATCTGTAAGGCAGTATGCCAAAAGATGGAGGGAGACTGCCTCTCAGGTTAGGCCACCTATGCTAGAACAGGAAATGATTTCCACTTTCATCAGTACACTGGGTCAACCATTCTACAGCCACCTGGTGGGTCAGACCACCATTAATTTTGCGGCTTTGGTACAAGTGGCTGACCGAATCGAGGACGGAATCAGGTCGGGTAAAATAATTGACCACTCTGCTATGGTCAGTCAGCAAGACCCCAATTTGAAGAAAGGAGGTGGGTTGAAAAAGAATGGGAACAAGAAAGAGGGTGAGGTAAACATGGTACAGCCACCATCAGGCCCTAACAAGCCCATACAAATCAACATGCCTGCTCATTTTCCTACTCCATCTACCCAGGCCCCTATGAGGGTTAATGTTCCAGTAGCACCTTCAGACCAAAAAAGGGTTTTTACTAAAGAGGAAAAGGATGCCCATTTTGCAGTAAGGAGAAATAGGGTTTTCACCCCTATTCCAATGACTCCTTCTCAGTTGCTTCCTACTTTGTTGCAAGCAGGGTATATCACCTTAAGAGAGCTCAATCCGAATGCATCCAAGGGGAGAAATTTTGACCCCTCCACCACTTGTGATTACCACATGGGTGCACCTGGGCACCCTACTGACAAGTGTTGGCCTTTGAAACATGCCATTCAGGATTTACTGGACCAGAATACCCTGTCTTTCAATACAGGGGCTCCCAATCCTCCCAGAACAGACATTGGCCAAAACCCGTTGCCTCAGCATCATGGGGCAGGCCCCTCTAATGTCATAGGGGTAATTTCCTCTGATAAAATAACTTTTGACCCATTCCAGTTAATTGCTTCTATAGGGACAACGGTCAAGGTTTATTTTGACAGAAGAAATAAGGAAACATAAATAAATATGGTTTCAAAAGGAAATGATCGTGCTGCTGAAAGCATTAGTTCTTCTCTGGATCGGGTCTCATCTCTCATGGCCCAAATGAACATAGCCAAACCACCTTTGGTCGTCAATGGCAGTCCATCCACCTTTACTTCACCCTTTCAGTCTAAACCACCATTGGTCATAAACTGTGACCATCCTAATGCATTAGTCACTTCTGTAACCCCCCAACCAAAACAACTTCCACCATTGGTTGTAAATGTTCTTCCTACTCAAATTTCATCATCCAAGTCTAAACTTCCTCCCTTGGTGATAAATGTCCCCAAGCCTTCCTACTCTGAATCGGCTGTACCATGGAACTACAGCGAAGCCTTCACCACTACATTCCCTGCAGCTGAGGCAGAAAACAAGAAAGAAATAAACCTCATGACAAGGTCAGGAAAATGTATGGAGGAAGAAAAACAGAAAGAAATCGGAAAAGAAAAGAAGGAAGAGGAGAAAAATAAAGGAAAGGCCAAGGTAGGGGAAGATGGCCCCCAGGTAACTAACAGTGAGGCTGCTGACCTCATTAAGTTAATTAAAAAGAGTGAATTCAACATTGTCGAGCAGTTGAACAAGGTCCCTGCCCAGATCTCAATACTGGGCTTATCGTTAAATTCTGAAAAACATAGGGAATCTCTGTTGAGGGTTCTTTAGGGGGCCCATGTGCCTAAAAATATTGAACCAGACCAACTAGGCCGGATGGTTGGGCAAATTTTATCTCATAATGTTATAACCTTTTTTGAAACAGAGATCAGCCCATTAGGGTACCATCATGTTGATCCTTTGCACATAGTTGTTCTCAATAAGGGTTGCATGATAGCCCGGGTCTTGATTGATAATGGGTCGGCTCTGAATGTTTGCCCATTAATAACCTTTGTTAAGCTCGGTCTGGAGCAAAACAAAATCAAGCAAAATGGAAGGATCATAAGAGCCTTTGACAGTTCTAAAACACACTCCCTAAGGGAGGTTGAACTGCCAGTCACAATTGGACTGTATATTTTTAACATCACATTTGAGGTGATGGATATATCTGCAACCTTCAACCTACTCCTAGGAAGGCCGTGGATTCATACAGCTAGGGCTATACCATCTACCCTCCACCAAAGAGTTAAATATATTAGAGGGCAAAAGGTGATTACTGTCCTAGCTGAAAACTTGGTTCCTCCCATGTGGTCCCCTGATGTACCCTATGTAAATATGGAAATGACTGTTGACAAGATGGCATTTTACTCTTTCCAGTTTGAAACTGTGAATTTTATACCTGGGGGGTATCAAGAAAAAGAAGGAAAATTGACCTGTGCTGAGAAAATGGTCAAGAATGTGTTGGAAAAGTACAATTTTTACCTAGGAAAAGGTCTGGGGGTTAACCTACAAGGAAGGATAGAACCGGTAAAAGTTAAGAAGATGGTCCACAGAGCAGGATTGGGGTCCAAGCCAAAGAAGTGGAGAAGACAGGGGCAGATAGAGGACATGAAATTCCCTCACATCAGGGAAACTTTTCCAAGGCTTTCTCATATGATTCAGCTGTCTCCTCCTGAGGATCAATCCATGCCTCCATACTACAATATCAACCCATTCCAGAAACCCAAGTCCTCAACCGTGCAACCATATGTTCCACCTCCACCTCCACAAGCATTGGGTGGGCCTGAGCCATGGGCAGAACAGGAGCAGGATTATTTTGAGGACATTGGAGCATTTTTTGCCATGACTGAAGGCAACCAGGAAGAAGGAGCAGAGGAGCTACCTTTCATTGATTGGGCTGCAGTAGAAGTTCCATCTAGAACCAGCCCTATAGAAGAAGCAGGCAATTCAACTCACCCAGTATTGGTGATTTCAAATGCAGACCCTGAGCTTGAGGAGCAGGCTTGTACCCTTGCCCCAGATTCTTTTGTTTTGAACAATTGGGAGGAAACTCCCCTTACTTTTGAAGCCGCGTTTGTTTGGCAAACAGACATGGCTTCCAAAAAAAAACTCCATTAGTGGAATGCCCTTTTCCTGAAGGTTTTAATGAGCCTTCGTCTTCAGGAAAAGATTTTTTAGAAGGCTCTCAAAAAACACAAAAAGATTTTTCAATTTTTTATAGAAAAGATAAATTTTTCAAAAAGGTCCAAACCATTTATGAACCATATAAGCAAACGGAATTGGACCAGGTTGAGTATGACTTCGACCTCGAGCTCGACTTTGACCTAATGGGGGTTGAGGAAGAGACCGAGGACGAAGAATACGACCCTCCAAAAGAAATCACATATCAATTGGAGCGTCATGAAAAGGGGGTCCAACCCAATATTGAAAAGACCATATCAATAAATCTAGGGACCGAAGATGACCCAAAAATAGTGAAGATTGGGGTATGCCTATCTGAGGTACAGCGGGAGGAAATGATACGGTTCTTAGCTGATTATGAAGATGTATTTACGTGGTCGTATCGGGATATGCCAGGGTTAGACACTGACATGGTTGTGCATAGGCTACCCATTCTACCAGATGTTAAGCCAGTTAAGAAGAAAATGAGAAGGTTGAAACCTGAGTGGACATTGAAGGTCAAAGATGAAGTGGTTAAGCAATTCCAAGCTGGATTTTTGGTAGTCTTCACGTACCCTGAATGGCTTGCAAATATAGTACCAGTACCAAAGAAGGATGGAAAGGTCCGAATGTGCGTAGATTATAGAGACCTGAATAAGGCAAGTCCGAAGGATGATCTTCCACTTCCACACATCGACATCTTGGTGGACAATACTGCTATACACAGCGTGTTCTCATTCATGGACGGTTTTTCTGGTTACAATCAAATTAAGATGGCGAAGGAGGATCAAGAGAAAACAGCTTTCATTACACCTTGGGGTATCTTCCACTACACTGTCATGCCATTTGGGCTTAAGAACGCTGGGCCAACCTACCAACGGGCCATGACAGCCTTATTCCATGATATGATCCATAAGGAGATGGAGGTCTATGTAGATGATATGATAGCCAAATCATGTGAAGAAGAAGACCACTTGATCAACTTGAAGAAGGTGTTTGACCGGCTCAGGAAATACAGTCTAAGGCTTAACCCTGCAAAATGTGTCTTTGGGCTACATCAGGAAAATTGTGGGGCTTTATTGTAAGTAGGAGGGGAATTGAGATTGACCCAGCCAAAGCTAAAGCAATCATTGAAATGCCATCACCTAGAACGGAGAAGGAAGTTCGTGGTTTTCTTGGAAGGATTCAGTACATAAGCCGGTTCATAGCATAGCTTACTGCTATCTGTGAACTAATTTTCAAGCTTCTAAGAAAGAATAACCCGACGGTCTGGAGTGACGATTGCCAAGAAGCCTTTGACACAATAAAGGAATATTTATTGAACCCACCTGTGCTAGTGCCACCAACTCCAGGAAGACCATTGATCTTATACTTGTCAGTTTTGTAGACGTCAATGGGATGTGTCTTGGGACAGCATGACGATACAGGCAGAAAGGAAAGGGCGATTTACTATCTAAGTAAAAAGTTCACAGAATATGAAGCAAAGTATTCACCTTTGGAAAAGACTTGTTGTGCCTTAGTGTGGGCAACTCAGAGACTAAGGCATTATTTCCTTAGTCATTCCACCTTGTTAATATCCCGAATGGATCCTTTGAAGTATCTATTTGAGAAACCGGCTTTAACTGGCAGAACAGCAAAGTGGCAGTTGTTACTCTCTGAATTTGATCTCACATACATCACTCAGAAGGCCATTAAGGGTCAAGCCATTGCGGATCCCTTAGCTGTACACCCTTTACCAGAATACCAACCCTTAAAGACCAACTTCCCTGATAAGGCAATCCTGTTTGCTGAAGAAGAAGAAGGTGAAAGCTCTTGGCAAATGTTTTTTGATGGGGCCGCCAATATGAATGGAAATGGAATAGGGGCTGTTTTGATTAAGCTAGATGGGGCACACATCCCAATCGCAGTGAAATTAAGGTTCTAATGCACAAATAATATTGCAGAGTATGAAGCTTGCATAATTGGGTTACAAGCAGCCTTAGACCATGAAGTGGAGGAACTTGACTTATATGGAGATTCGAATCTTATCATCTTCCAAACAACTGGTGAATGAAAAACCAAGGATCACAAATTGATCCCCTATCATCAGTATTTGGAAGAAATAAGCAATAAATTTACTCGAATTTCCTTTAATTATATGCCAAGGGCCAAAAATCAATTTGCGGATGCGTTAGCCACATTGGCTTCAATGGTCAGTATGCCAGAAGGTGTTGATATTAGACCGCTGGAAATTGAAGTTAGGGATGAACCTGCTTATTGCCTTGTTTTAGAAGAAACACCAGAAGAAGAAATACCATGGTTTCAAGACATTAAGAATTTCTGAAATGATCGGAGTCTGCCAGAAAATGTCACTTCTACAGAGAAAAGAACAATACAGAGGTTGGCAGGTCAGTTTTTACTAAGTGGTGGGCAGTTGTACAAAATATCACATAATGATATTGTAAGCACCTCATTTTTGCGCTCCCGGAAAGCCAGACATGCAAAACCCGGCTAAAAAGTCAAACCCTGAGGGGTGGAAAGTTGACCTTTTAATCAGATAAAATTTGGCCACCTTGCTTTATCTCAATGGATAGAGAATCCCGAAACGAGTCCAACGCAACTGGGTTTGCAGGAATCGGAGTCCGGATGAGGGTTCTGCGGGCGGTCAAACTTGAGGAAGAGCCGAGAGTTGACTTTTCCTTGAATTCCGTGCCAAGTACCTTGCTCTATACCATTGGATAAAGAATCTCGACACGGTTGCAATACAACTAGGTGTGCAGGAATCGGAGTCCGAATGAAGGTTCTGCGGGCAGTAAAACTTAAGGGAAGGCCAAAAGTTGACTTTTCCTCGAACCCCGGGCCAAGTGCTCAGCCCTATGTCATTAAATAGAGGGCTCCGATACGAGTTCAACGCAATTGAGTTTGCTCAAATCGGAGTTCAGATGAGTAAGATATGAGCTGTCGAAGTTTCCGAGCAGCAAAGCCGGAAACTGCACACGTGGCAAAAGTCTGCACACGTGGCAAGCAGCAGAGCGAAAAGGTCTCAGGGATTAAATTTGTAATTACCCAAATCAATGAAAAATATCTCAAGGGTAAAGCTGCAGATATCCAAGGATATCAGGGACTAGATCCATAAGCATCAAAACTTGAGAAAATATCCCAGGGACCAATCTGTAAATATCCAAAAGTATCAGGGACTAAATCTGTAAATACCAAAAGTATCAAGGACTAAATCTGTAAATATCCAAAAGTATCAGGGACGAAATCTGTAAAAATCCAAAGTTCCAGGGACCAATTCGTAAATATTAGGATTTGATCATGATTGCTATCCCCTATGGGCATGCATGGGCATAGCCCATGCATTCCACCCCTCATACATCTCTCTCTCCCTCTCTCTCCCACATGGGCATCATCACCATCATACATGCATGCATCATGCATACTTTTTCTCTCTCCCCCCCTAATGATTAATGTTCCCTATGCATGCACCCCCCATGCATTATGCATCATGCATAAGCATGCATCTCTCTCTCTCTCTCTCTCTCCCATGATTGTGCCCCCCATGTATGCATGCCCATCCCACATGCCACATAATAAAACCCCCCAAAGCCACATACGTAGGAGGGCTCTCCCATTTTTGGTGGAGATTTTTTCTCTTCAAGGCATTTTTCCTCTCCAACCTCTTCACCTCTCCCAAGCTCTCTTTCTTTCCCTCTCTCCTTCTTCATTCTTCACCCAACCAATCAAAGGAGAGTTGCTGGTGGTGTTTTGAAGGTGCTGCTCCAGCAGCCGTCCAAGCCTCGAGGAACTGCAAGCATACCATTCAAAGGTCATTTTGACCCTAAGGTAATGTTCTTTACCACATTTTGTTCAATATAAGTGAAAATGAGCTTGTTTGGAGCCCTTTTTGGGTTGATCGATGTTTAAGGACTGTTTGGGAGTATAGCCTCACCTTTTGTCTCTCTTTCTTCTTCATTCATGCTCTCACAAGATAGTCTAGCTCCCATGGTAAGGGGGGTCCATGCACATGATTTTAAGAGAGGATGAAAGGGTGTTTTTCGCATACCTTTAAGAGGCTTTTAGATGCTATTTTGTCATGCATTATTTCATTCAAGTGGGGAGCATGTTCCTCTCATTTCAATTCTTTTGTACCCCTTAAACTATCCCTCTAGCCCCTTCTCTTGACTTGTTTTACATTTCAGCTCCATACTTGTTTTGATATGGCATGATAGATAGGTGCTTAGATTTAGGTTTCTCTCATTTAAGTTTAGAAATAAGTCCCCTTTGCATTTTCTACTGTTCTAAGATTCTTAATGTGTCTTTAGGTTCCTTTAGATGTTTAAAGCATGATAAAGATCTAGACATGCATGAGAAGCATGCTTTGATCACTTATTTACCTTTCATGGTATTTGAAGTCAAGCATGTATATGTCCAAATATTAGTTGCTGTTTTGTGTACATGAAGTTAACCCCATCTTTATTTACGTATTTTTTTGTATATGTGTATTCTTACCCATTAGAAGCATGCCAATCCTAGCTTATCTATTTTGCCACATGATCTTTGTCTAGGTGAGCACACACTTTTCATTTTTATGCATGTGAAATATGGAGATGCTTGTGTTCTTTTTGTGGTTTGAAGCATGTGGTCCCATGTTCATTTGATTGGCTTTTATCCATGCTAATGAGTTGCTGATTTTCTAAAATAAAGAAGACCAAGATAGGGACACATAGGTCCCTGTTTCTTTATCAAATATGGTTCAAAGGGAAGAGAAGGCAAGCCTTTAGCCTTCTCCCATTCTATTGGTTTCAAAACCTCAAGAAGGAGGCCATATATCTCTATGTGAACCACCGTGGGCCCACACAGGGGCCCACACAGCCCCTAGAACATCCTAGAAGACCCAGAAACCCAACCCCCTTGGAAAAATCAGAAAACAAACCTCTGTATGTTGATCCGGCAATTCAGGCCGGATCAACTGAAATCCATGTGTATCCGGCTAAAGATGCCGGATACACAGAACCTTGTGTGTAACCGGCATCTCAGGCCGGATACACTGCCAGAATGCCATTTGAGCCATTTTGCTAATCTTGTGCTATATTTTGGTTTGTTTGATCAAATCCGGGCGAACTAGCAGGGTTTCCGAGTCACCCGAAAACCCAAGATGGGCCATGGACCGACCCGGTCCAAATTGATTCCCGGTGGGCCTTCCAATGGGGCCCACCAAGCCTGACAAACTCTTTTTGTTAAATAAAGATAAAATCAATCCATTTGAGTGGGCCACACCATTGGAGGCCCACCCAAGCCCAATTTTGAAGAATCTTGATCTACACTTAGGCATGGTTTGGCCGAGACCATGGGCAGGGCCTGTCGGGCCCACTAGGCCCATGTACCCAACCAACTTAGGGTTTCAGAACCCTAACTCAGGAAGTCTTGGGCTTTCAAGCCCAAGCCTAGGTAAAGGGCCCCAAGCCCAATATCTGGCCCATTTTGGTATAATTAATCAAGATAATCAAAATCACTTGGCAAAAAACTGTGGGGCCCACTCAAGGGCCCACAAAGCAATCCCGGCCCACTTTTGGCATGAAATCCATTTAAATAATCCAACTTAAACCCTAAAGTAAAATCAATTCATTTGAACCAAAGCCCAAAGGGCCTCTCAGGCTAGACGAAGGCCCACAAGGGACACGTGGGCTCAACCAAGCCCACCAAGGAATCCGCGGGCCCTCCAACGGGGGCTGCCCAATCAGACCCACATCACTTTAATTAAGGAGGTAAAATCAAGTAAAGGGACCCACACCACTCTGGTGGTCCCGCCAGACTTAACCAAAATTGCCTATCAGATTAGGAATCGGGTGAGACCAAAGTAAGCTGACTCAAACCAGGGTACCCATGGGACCCGTCATCCGACGGGGTGGACTGGGGTGTCTACGGACTTCCCCAGACCGCAACCGAGAACCAACTTAGAATCTCAAGCCGCAGACCAAAAGCCTTAAATAGACAAGATTAGGCACCTCGGTGTCTGCCTGCACCCCATCAGGCGGTGGCGACTCCGAATTACCCGTGCCGCGTTTCCCACTCGCGCACAGATATCCTGCTCAGATGTGTTGCCAAGACCGAGTCAGCAAGGTTAGTTAAAACTGTACATGGAGGAGTTTGTGGACCCCATATGAACGGGCACATGCTTGCCAAGAAGATTTTGCGATTGGGATATTACTGGTCGACGATGGAGCACGATTGCTATATACATGTCAAAAGGTGTCATTTATGCCAAGTATATGCTAATAACAAGAATGCACCCCCAAGTGAATTGCACAACATGACATCTCCATGGCCCTTCTCCATGTGGGGTATAGACGTCATTGGAATGATCTCTCCAAAGGCATCGAATGGACACAGGTTTATACTTGTAGCAATCAACTATTTCATCAAGTGGGTAGAAGCAACTTCCTATGCAAACATTACAAGTAGCCATGTTCTTAAGTTTTTGAAGCACAACATCATTTGTCGCTATGGTTTGCCAAGTGCTATAGTATTAGACAACGCTTCAAACCTTAAGAACAAGGACATGAGGAAGATGTGTGAACAATTTTAGATTACTCATCATAAGTTAGCTCCGTACAGACATAAGATGAATGGGGCAGTAGAAGCAGCGAATAAGAATATAAAGAAGATCATTCAGAAGATGGTAGTGAGTTTTAAAGATTGGCATGAAATGCTGCCACTTGCTTTACATGCCTACAGAACTTCAATCCGGACTTCTACAGAGGCAACCCCATATTCCTTAGTATATGGAATGGAGATAGTTTTACCAGTGGAAGTGGAAATACCTTCACTAAGAGTGCTAATGGAAGCTGAATTAGAAGAAGCTGAATGGATACGGTCAAGACATGATCAACTCAATTTAATAGAGTAAAAGCGGCTGAAAGCGCTTTGTCATGGCCAATTGTATCAGAAGAGGATGACCAGGGCTTACAATAAGAAAGTGAAGCCCAGAACCTTCCAAGAAGAAATTTGGTATTGAAGAAAATTTTACCCTTTTTGGAAGACCCTCGTGGAAAATTCAAACCAAATTGGGAGGGGCCTTATGTTGTCAAGAAGGTCCTATCAGGGGGTGCTCTCATCTTAACAGAAATGGATGGAAAGGATTTTCCTGAGCCAATTAACTCTGATGCAGTAAAGAGGTATTTTCCTTGAATGAATATTACTAGGAAATGATCTGAGGCCATATTTCTATATTTCCCAAAATTTTCATTCCTAGTCAAGCCAATTTGAGCCTGTTCGTCTTTTTGATAAACCTAAACTGGACTTACAGTCTTATACTGGGGCAAGGCCAATAGGGGCAAAGCCAATAGGGGCAAAAAAAGAAAAAAAGAAAAAAATAGGGGCAAATGAAAGCCAAATGCAAAAGAAGGGAAATGAGATTAAATACATCATGACTGTAAGTCCGGTTGACCTATTTTCACACTTAGAAAATTTTGAGCCTTTAATACCTTTTCTTTCATAAACCGAGCTTAGCCTTTGTTTTGTCCTATTCTTAAGCCCTCGGTGATTTTATTATATTCATTCAACTTTCAGATTAAGATTGGTGATGACGGAATGCAGAAGCCGGCCCTAGTGAAAACCGTAATTGGCGCTAGGGGCAATAGGGGCAAAAAAAAAAGAATCAAGGGTTGAGTTGATCATGTGGTCTAAGTTTGAAATCAGCATGAGCACTAGAAATTGAGCAGATTAGCAAGGTCAGTCATGGAGGAAAAGCCATTTGGGGATGACTCTAAAGGTCGCAGGATAGACAGATTTAGTCTCTCCCTATTGCTTGGACTACCCTTTTCATTATTCAACTTGATTTTAATTCCTTTGATTATATGTGATTAAGTGTTTTAGATCAGCTTAAAAAAAAACTATGCTTTGGCCAGTGATGAGAAATCAAATACTTTTTCATAAAACTTCTGTTTTTACAAGCATCTGAGAATTCTGAGGCCAATAATATAAAACCTATTTTTGAATTAAATCTATTGTCTTTCCACTATTGGAGTTTGCTTTTGTATAAAAGTATGAAAAAAGAAGAAAAAAAAAGAAGAAAAGAATCTAAGCCCTATTCCCTAACTGCTCCTCAAGCTCCTTAATCCGAGCTGCCTGAGTTGCAATGATTCCAGAAACTCCCTCTGCATCGGGGTCGCTCAAAAAGGAGATGATCTCATCTGAAAGTGAATGCTTGATCTTCAACGCCCTAAGGTCAGCCAGGGAATCCTAATATTTCTTCCGCATCGCTCGGACTTCAAAGTGACGAGCCTGTCTTTGTTCTTCAAGTTTCTTCTCCATGGCAATGCGGCAATACCTCTGCTCTTCAAGTCGCCTCTCCAGATCAATACCCTTTATCCTGAGCTCTTGTGCTTCTCGTACCCATATTTGTTGAAGCCGCTTATGGATGGCCCTTTCAGACTCTAGGATGTCTTCATAAGTAGGGGGAAGAACTGCAGGAGGATCCTCTGGTACTGGGGCATGACTCTGCACCTGCTCTTTGATCCAAAAATGATAGTCCTTCACATGGGACTCAAAAAAGGCTGGACCCTGCAGAAAGCGAACATAGGACCACTCATTCATTAATTGAGCATTTAGCCCCATGGTTAGAGCTGTAAGTAGGGCGGGTTGGGCTGGGTTTCAATGAGTTTGGGCTCAACCCTAACTAAAATTGGTGAACCCAAACTCTCCTCGGCCTGCCCTAACCCAAACTCTTTGAACCCAAACCCAACCCTAAAATTATTTCTTGAGTTCGGGTTGGGTTCGGGCCAGCCCAAACTTTTTTTCTACTTGATACAATGATACGTTTACATATATAAGACTACAATATTTCGATATATATAATAAAGTTTATTGGCATACATTGGTTTGTTTGTGTATTAGGTGAAAAAATGATCTCTACAAGAAGCACAAGGTGATCAAATCAAAGCATCACAAATACAATAATAATAATGAAAAGAAAAAAATATCATCGATTCACCATACTACTGTTGAGTGTTGAACAACATAGAGGAGTTTTAAATTACAACCACAACAAAAGCTCATTACTACTAAGAAGTCATTAATAACCGTCTTGGTTAAAGAGTCATCAATAGTACAATAATCAAAAATAAAGTTTAACACCCATATTCCACGAACAATCAAGAGGCCTCTTGTCTAACTGTCTTTGTGTTCCTAACCCTGCAAACATTAATAGATTTGCTTATGTAATAAACATATAATAACGTCCAAAAACTAAATAGTGATATTGAAATAAAAGAAGATAAATGAAAACTTACACAAAATTGAAGCCACAAAAATCTCTAACTCCTCAATTAGGCAATTGTGTATCTGGAAAAATTAATCAATATAAATTAAATGATTACAATAACAAGTCTTTGTTTCAAACAAAATGCAATTAAAGGGTAAAGGAAAGGTATATACCAGAAATAATATCACACTCATCATCTTCATCGAATGTCACTTCTCTTCGTAACCAATCTTGTGCACAAATCAAACCCTCAACAGTAGAAGGGCTCATGGAACTACGATGCGGATCAAGCACTCTGCCTCCTATACTAAATGCTGACTTTGAGGCAACAGTAGATACCGGAACTTCTAAAACATCACGAGCCATCATAGAAAGCACACGATAATGAGAGGAGTTAACTTTCCACCAAGACAATATATCAAAATTGTCATCTATTACTTCTTCACTATTCACATCATCGGTGTTGTGTAGATTTTCCTTCAAATACACATCTAACTCAGATTTACATCCACTTGAATCCTCTTCTTTTTTGCATTAGAGATGGCCATCTTTGCCTCCACAACTTTGCTTGGGTTAGTGCTAATGTGATCTGCAATGCCACTTGAAGCTTGCTGATTGGAAGTATACTCATTAAAGAGCTCATAAAGACTAGAAGTGATGCGGCTCATATAAGATTGAACAATCAAATCCGAATATATCCTTGAATAGCAAAATTTGACAAAATCCAACTTATACCGCGGATCCAAAACTACAGCAATGACTAACAGTATATTGCAATCTTTTTCCTCCCAATATTTATTGAACTTTTTCTGCATTGCTATGGACATACTGTATATGGTCTCATCCAAGCTTTTTGACATGTCAAGTAATGCAACTTGAATTCCAAAAATCTCATGAAAGAATAAATTAGAAGTGGAATATTTGGATCCTGAAAACACATTTGTTGCATTGTAAAAGAGTTCTAAACATTGACATATGACCTCAGCTTCATCCCAATCTTCAAAACTAGGAGCATCTTTAAAACTTGAATCACCTGCTTTCAAACGGTTAAATTCTTTCCTATAGTACAAAGCAGATTCCAACATAAGATACGTTGAGTTCCATCTTGTGACAACATCTAAGCGCAACCCCTTCCTAATCTCAATCCCTTCTTGCTTTACATACTCCAAAAAGTCTCTCTTTCGACGTTGTGAAGATTTAATTTACTTCACACAATTACGAATCTTGGATATATGCTCACTTGCAACACTTAATCCATCTTGAACAATAAGATTAAGGATATGAGCCCAACAACGTACATGTAGTATTCTTCCCCTAATCAACAACCTATCTTTTGAACCAAAGTGTTCCACAAGACTCCTCACAATAACATCATTTGTTGAACAATTCTCTAGTGTAATAGTGCATAACTTTTCAATGTTTCATTCCATTAAACGATTCATGATAACATTAGCAAGATTTTCTCCCGTGTGACATGACTCAACCATGGAAAAATTGAGAATTTTTTTTGTAGCTTCCATTCACTGTCAATAAAATGAGCCGTAAGAGACAAATACCCAAGTTGTTGAACGGAAGTCCACATATCAGAAGTAAGGGAAACCCTTTGAGATGAAGTTCTCAACATTTCTCTTAGCTTATTCTTTTCAGTTTCATATATCAAGATGCAATCCTTTTTGACAGTTACTCGTGAGACAAACTTAAATCGAGGTTGGAGATTACTCACAAATGTCTTAAATGTCTCATTCTCAACAATTCTAAATGGCATTTCAGTCATAATTATGAACTTTGCAAGGTCCTTTCTACTTTGTTCTTGATCAAACTTCCAAGTATTTATGCTACTACCAATACCATCACTTGATGGTCCCAACCCAACATTAGTAAAGCTTAGGACTTGCTGCTTTGCACTACTGGATTGCTTCTTATAAAACAAACATCTCTTCAAATGACGACTCAAGCTACTAGTCCCATTAGCAGTTGCACATGCAAAGACACAACCACAATGATTACATTTGCATTGTGGAACCTCTTCCGGTTTGGTTTCAAGTTTTGTAAAGGATATAACCAAACACCTGATCTTGTTTTTTGAGCTCCTCGTTTACTTTTTACCCCAGTTGAAGAGCTTATATTTGTAGTCTTGGTAACAGTTTCTTGGTTATTTGCATCAGACATCTAACATATAATCAAAAAAACTATGAACAAAAATTCCTATCAAAGACCATCAAATTTTAAGTATAAAATGGAGTCAACTAAACATACCTCAGAAGCCGTCTTTGTTTCTTTGATAGTTCAAAAATATTGAATTAATACCCTTTGATATATGTTGCCACCTGAATGAGGAATAAGAAAATTAGACTAATGAATGAATCGTATTTGCTGCATGTGGAATGAGGAAATCAGAGTACAAAATAAAATTACTGCATACTAATGAATGAAGAAACGACAAAGTACATGTGGAATGAGGAAATCAGACAAAATGTTCAATGGAAAATTAATAATTTCTCATGTTAAATAATGAACCAGCTCGGATTGAAAAATAAAAGGGCAAATCAGACCACCCTGCACATTCAGCTCGAATAAGAGGAAAAAGAAGATCAATAAGGAGAAAAAGAAGGTTGTCAACCTCTAATCTTCCTCTCTCTATCTTATATACGTGTATGGATGAGTATGGATGAGGTGCGTGGTTTCTGAGACCAGCCGGCACCTAGTCAGACTGGCTATAACCGACTACTGAGGAATGAGTTTAGTCGGATCTAGATTCTGATGAGATCTCATATGTGACAAAAGGTATCTAGATCAATATGAGGATGATATGTGCTAGAACCAAACAATCTCATGCCTTACTACTAATTCATGTTATACAATGTGTTCATGGGAATCAACCATTTGCTTGCGTAAATTTAGAAGATTGCGGCTGTCCAAGATTTGAAACTTCAAATAAGACTCTTGAATCACTACATCTTCACACAGATAAAGATTTTTGCAGCTATAAAATTTCCTATTATTCTATAACAGATGTGACAAATAACATTCATTCAACAAATGCATGGAGATCAGATAACTAGCATAAAATTAAAAGCTATAAAGAAGTTTTAGTGTGTATAATTGAAAAGTGTAAATAATCGGATCTAATCTAAACACTCATACCAAAATTATTCATAAAAAAATAGCATGTCCACTGCCAGATCAGAAAATAACCTTGTTTGAGCCAGAATTTAATATAGAAATACACAAAACCCAACATCCATTTTCTTATACGAGCTGAACGATAATCATGTCAAGATGTGAACTTAGGAGAAACCGAGCAAAAGGGATAGAAAGAAAAAAAAAAGAAAGGAAAAAAGAACTTCGCTGCCCACCTCTGCAACACATGAGAAAAAGGGCAAAAAACTGTACACAACGACAAAAACATAAAAAAGTGAAAAAGCAAAATATCAACAACAAAATTCTTGAGTACAAACTGCATATTTACAGCTAAAATGACATCGAAATCCATTGAACTGGATGCAAAAGGGATAACCCATTTGTGGCTACAGGTGAGAGATGCCTAAAGGAATTGCTGGTGGAAGAAAAGGAAAAATACCCGTCTTCACATGGGAGAAGACGAAAACTCATAGGAGACAACTTGCTGTTCAGATTCTTCAGAATCAGTGAAAAATAGAAAAAGAAAATCAAGAGAGAGAGAGCCAGAGAGGGAAAGGGGGAGAGAGAGCGAAAGGGGCGTACTTCTAACCTGATCGCCTCTCCTTTTTTTGTTCGCAGCTTGCTGAAGGTTAATCGAAGGAGTTGAACTTATAAGTAGAGACGGGACGGGAGCCTGGCGCTAGTGTTGGGTTCTCTACTTTTCTTCTCTTGACTCTTGCGTGCTTATGAGACGAGAACTTTTAGGTTTTGTAGGACTCTTGCGTGCTTATAAGACGAGAGTTCTTAGGTTTTGCAGGAGATAGTTTGCAGGAGGAGGGGATTTTAGGGTATATATACGTCGGGCTATTCGGGTTTTTTCGGGTTGGACCTAGTGAGCCCGAGCCCAACCCGAACTTAACTTCGGGCTCAAGATTGAGCCCGGCCCAAACCCAAACCCAAACTTATTTCTTAAATTGGGCTGTTATTCGGGTTGGGTTGGGCGGGCTTCGGGCGGTCCGGGCTAAACTTACAGGTCTACCCATGGTGGCTGGTGTAAGTGGCCCTAAGAACTTCTCATATCCAGTCGGGATCATAATCCCTTGGGTTGCTCCAAACTGTCGAAGAACCCTCAAGGGAAGATAAAGAACGGCAGATTTCAAGCCTGCTAGAACCAGAAAATTCTTATCTCTGAAGCTGATCACTGTCTCTGGATTGGGCTGATAAGTGCCAGGCCATCTCACTTGATCATCCTGGAGAGTACCCAAGAAAGTGAACCAGCCCTGCTTGCCGCCTTGGATGTTAGGACACCCCCTATTGCTCATCAAAACAGGAACTTTCAATCTTGGAAAGAAGCGGCGAGTTATCTCTTCGACCTGACTCAGGTGGTCAAGCAACCAAAGCTGCAGAAAAGGGGAGTATTTCAATTTATTTTCAAAGAAAAAAAAAGAAGAAAAGAAAAGAAAAAAAAAGAGAGAAAGAAAAAGAAGAAGAAAAAAGAAAAAAAAAATATATAGAATTTATTTCTTTTTTACCTGTAGGATAGGGGCGCAGGCAAGGAAGCATTTCTTCTTTCTGAAATAGCAGTCAGTAAGGGCCTGGTATATCTCTGCTAGGATCATAGGGGCCAATCTCTCACGTTCCCTAACCTGGCAGATAACTGAGATGAGAGCCAAGTCAACCTGGTCGTCACCCCGTGGAAAAAGCAACTGATTGACCACTACCAGAGTCAATGCATTAAACCTGGCATCCTTGTTTTCACTCCTTAGAAGTTGTTCAGTCAAAAAGGTCTTGGACAAGGTCAATAGTGTATCAGAATTTCCTAAGTCCTTCTTCCCTATACCCAAGAAGGTGGAAGCCTCATTTTTGTAGCTAGGCTTTAGGGGTGGGTTCACAACTTTTTCGGAAAATCTTAGACCAAGGATGGTTTCAATTTCTTCTATGTTAGGAGTCATCTCTTTATCATCAAACCGGAAGAGATTCAATTCAGGAACCCAGTGACCAATCAAAGCTTTAATGATTTCCCACTTAAAGGGAATTTTAGGGAGGTGTAGGATGTGGCCTAAGTGGATGGAATCCCAGCGAATTTCCTCATCAAGGGTCATAGAGTTAACCCACCTATCATAGAAGGAATCCACAACGTTGTACCTAGTCAGATTAGGAGGTTTTGATCTAACAGGTTGTCTTGCAGGAGGAGATTCACCTGTAGAAGAGAAAGGGGGGAGGGAAGCCATGGAAGCACCAAAGAAGCCAAGGAAAGTAGGAAATGGAAAGCTCAGGGAGTTTTCAAACTTTTAAAAGTGTCACAATGACGTCCCCCTTGAGTTTATATAGAAAATTCGAAAAGGCGGTAAAATCCGTAATTAGGATAAAAGCATGGCGTACCCGTATAAATAATACGGACACACTGTGACCCTGAAAAATGTACGGGCAGAGTGCACCCGTAGTAATATTACGGGCACGGCTTGCTCGTAACCTAATTACGGTCCCTTTGGAAAAATGCCAAAAAGTGGGGAATTTTGATTTCAATGGTTTCTTAGGCTTCACCTGTCTCTGCTTTAACATATATCATGCAAGAAAAGCTAGAAATAAAAGAAAAGGAGCACAAATGAATAAAATAAATCTAATTTCTTTTATATATGAAGGGATACATTAGTTTGTCAAATACAAATGTACATGAAGAATCCTAATCTATTGTGCCTCCGCAGGTCCATCTCCTCTTCCACGGCCTCTGCCTTGAGATCGTCAACGCCCAAAGACTATCGGCACTTTATCGCGAGCAGAGATACGTTCCCTCCTGCAGCCCAACATGGATTGAATGTCATACAAATACAAGAATAGACGTCAAGTGCATAGAAGAAACATACCTAGAGTCAGCTGAAGAAGCAGGGGCAGACCCCAGGAGATCTACGTCCCTAGCAGACTCAAGATCAGGCTCTGCAGGAACGGGCTCAATCGCAAGATCAGTACTAATAGCAGGCTCAGAAGCTGGAGTCGGCACCTCTGGAACATCGATCACAGGTGGAGGGTCTATCACAGCATCAGTAGCATCAATATCAATATCAGGACCAGGCTCCACAGGATCAACAGCAGCCTCCTCTATGACCCCAGCCTCCATAGTAGGCTCCACCACAGCAGCATCCCTGGCCGGCTCCATCTCTATATCTACACCAGTGGACGCATCAGGAGCGGTCTTAGGTGCTGGAGCAGAATCTGGCACATCCACAACAGCAGGTGCAACCTCAGCCTCGACCTCAGGCTCTGCTGCAGGTGCCTCTACCGATCTAGGAGAAGTCACGAACTCCACCCGTGCCACAGAAAATACCTCGCCACGAAGATGCATAGGCACAGGTGAAGCAGGTGAAGAAGGACCGGCTGTGTCATCCTGAAAATAAGAAAGGAAATTTTAATCAGAACAGGATAAACAGAGATAAAAGCAGAAATGGAAAGATATGAAAGAATTAACCTGGGTATAAGAGGGACCCGCCTGGTCCTGTGCATCAGAAGGGCCCGCCTGGCCCTGCGCCCTGGCAAGCTATCCCTGGAGGTCTGAGATAGTAATATAGAGGGCGTCCTGCTCGGCAATAGCAGCATCTCGCTGGCGCTCTATATCAGAATACCGAGACCGGATCTCTGCCAACTGAGCCTCTTGAAATAGAAAAGAAGGTGTCAGAAATTGCCAAGTTCAAATAAAGTATAAGAATAGAAGATGAAAAGGGAGAAAGCATATCGTCGTCTCATATTCCCGAATCACTACCCCTCCTATCTCCATGACTCCGCCATGGACAGGCATAGGTGGCATAAGGCACCCGACTGAAGCTCGCCTGAACCAGGCATCATAGTCACCCTCCTCCAATAAAATCTCTGCTTCAGTCCAATCTAGGAACTGGGCAGGATCAACAGGCATAGGAGGAAAAGAGGGGGTAATATCTGGAGGAATGGCAGGAATCCTGGGCTCTCCAACATGCTGATAGAAGAAGCACTCGCCGCAATACCAGATGTTGCCCATCTGACCAATTAAGAACTAATATCTCTGACGTCTCTGGTCAGGGGCAAAAGCATCATCTCTGGCCGCATGCAGGGCCAGCACCTCATGAATGTCCTCCATCCTGGGGATGAACAGCTGAAAAACAGAAAGAAGAATATTAGACAGGTGATTCAGGAAGGAAAAAGAGGAGGGAAGAAGAATTAAAGAAGATTACCTCAGACCGATATAGCCTGTCCAGGTGGGCCCGGGTAGACCGAGGATGACTCTTTTCAGAGTCATGCTCCACATGACACCATCTACAAGCCATGGGATATGTCTCCTCTGGCATCGTAGAGGTAGGGCGAAAATAGGGGATATAAACCCTAGCAAAGAACTGCAAAAAGAAGAAAAAGGGTCAAAAAGAATAGAAAAAGAGAAAAAAGAAAGGAAAAGAGAAAGAAAGAGAAGAGAAATAGGTATTTTACCTGCAGGAAGGGCCAGAAGAATCTGCACCCAACTCCAGCTCCTCTGGAAGTAGAGAGGCCGCTCACTGATCGGCGTAGGCCGGCCAAAATGGTACCAAAAATGAGTGGGCCCCAGGTGTACCTCCTCGCTCGATGAAGATCCCCTAATAAGCTAAGAAAATGGGGACTAACTAAAGTCATGTTCTCTGGGAAGAAGCAGGATCCCATCATGTACAGAAAAATGAAGCGGAAGGCGAATGGAAAAACTGGATCGCCGGCGGCAAGCTGGCCAAGCTGCCTCCTCTGGAAAGTCTCTCTCAACCATGTCAGAGACAATCTCGCTCTCCCTCTATCCTAGGCCTCCGGAGGCAACACAATATATCCAAGATTGGAGGCGATCTCCTCTGCATCCGGCATCACCATCTCAGGAATAGTATCACTGATCATCCTGATCCCGGTAATGAGCGTGAAGTCAGACGGTCAGATCCCAATCTCGATATCCGGAAAATGGAAGCTCAATGTCTCAGGGAAGAACCTCTCGAGTAGCGCCGCAATAAGGGCCCGATCCAGGCGCACATCTGGGATAGTGATGAAGAGGCCGAAGCCATACAAGCCTAGCTCCCGGCGGAAGGCTGAACTGAAATCTCCAATAAACTTGATAAAGCTGGCCCCCTCTATAATGAGACATGGGATATTCCAAAGGGATATCCGCCCTAATACACGCTGAGGGATGAGTCTTCAAGCCATGCAAAAGATCGGTATCCCTAATCTGGGCAGCCACCTACTCAAGGACCTCAACCCTGGTCCTGGCCTCATCTCTGCCACGACCTCCTCTACAGCCTCCCCTATTGCCCTCATCATGGCCTCCATCTCTGCCTCCACCTCGGCGCCTGCTATGGCTCCTGTCTCTTCCAGAAGCCTCAACTGCCGGCTAAAGAAGCGATTGGAAGGAAGAAAGAATCAGGGTGATATATTTTGTGAAAGAATATTGAATTCAGAAAGGTTATGGTATACCTTTGGGGTCGCCTCACGCGAATCCCCAAAAGGGAGATCTGGGATATCAGAATCAGAATCCCTCTCGGCCCTCGAAGACGAGGCCACATCTACATGATCCCGCCGAACCCTCGAGGAAGAGGGCTCATCTGCAGGATCCCTGGAAGCTGATCTAAGGCAGGCCATCTATGGTTAAAATTAGGGAGATGTTCATTATTCTTGTTAAAATTTCATTGCTTGATTTTCATGTTTACCAAGTTTACAGGAAAAAGGAAAATGAAAAAAATGATTCAGAAATTCCTAACTAAATCAGGAATTGATCAAAGAAGATTATCCTTTTGATTTTAAGAAAATTTTAGGAAGTTCAATTATCTTAGAGTGGCTTGTTTTAATTGCTTATGCTTAATCATCTCTTTTTGTTTGGTTTCAGGACAGGCCAAGTAGATGATAACAAGGAAAAGGCAAAATGATACTCTAAACAGTGAGATGGGATAGTCAGTGAGGAATGTGTCTTAAATCATTCAAGTTAAAAGGAGATATAGCAGCATCTTATGCATAAAGGCAGAATCAGAAATATCATGCCAAGTCAGAGTAATTAGTTGGCAAGGAATTTAGTCCAATTTGCCAATGATAACAGGAAACCAGAACTTCAATTGGAAGCATATAAGATCAAAGCAGAAATTCAAAACAAATCAGAAAAAATTGCAAGCGACAGGCCGCATGTATCATTAGCAAGAAAAATCAGCATACGGATTGGCATTTGAGGATGTATTCTTTCAAAGGCTGGAAAATGCAGAAAATCAGCACCAAAAGCATGAGCTTATCAAAGCTACAATTCAAAATTTTGGGGAATAGATAAGCATGTTTAGCAACAGTAAACATGAGAACAGAAATTGCACAATACTCAAGCTGAAGAAATTGTACAGCAAAGGTTGATACATACAAGAACAAAAAAATGGCATAACAAAGATAAGGCATTGTGGCCGATTGCATAGCAATTCCAGAAGAAGTATATGGCATTCACAGCATAGCATTTGCAGCAAAAAAGTAATCATATAATGCTCATTCAAGAACAGAAATTGCAAAGCATACAATTCGGAGGAATTACTCAAGATGCATTGCAAAGCATTCAGTCAAGAAAAAGGAATGGATTTTCAACATACCTGTTTTTGTCGAAATAAGGAATGAGCAAAAGAAAAGTCGAAGCCTTGAGCACACTCACGGATGGTATCTGATGTATGTGCAAGCCTTGAACGAAATCCCCAGAAGTAGGAAATGTGTATCAGTCTCGGCAGTGGGAGAAGCAAGGACTCGCCGGAGAATGTGAGAATGGCCGGAGTGAACAGTGGCGGCCGGCAAACTTGTGCACTGTTGGAGATTGGAAGAAGGAGAAGAAGACCAGAGAAGAAGATACGGGCAAAGGAAAATAGGGCAGAAATGCGAGCAAAAGAAGAAGTCGCGGCTGCGGTTAAGTAAAATCCCAAAATCCGTAAAAGCAATACGGCCTACAGACGCCCGTAAAGGTAACACGGTCCTTTTCGCCCATGTTCAAATTACGGGCAACATCTGTTTGTAATAAAAATACGGGCGAAGAAGAAAATTTCATTTTTTTTATTTTCTCCACACTTATCAGGAGATCAATGTCTATATTAGTTGTAAGTTGCAAGGATTGCCACCTTACCCACTTTTGTTTAAAATTTTTTGTCTCAAATCTCACTTCATAGCCACGAGAGCTCAGTGAGAGGAGAGAGGAGGATTTGGCCCTTAAGCTGAGGGACTTTTAGCAAATCTTCCGCAATGAATTCTTTTTCCCAAAATCATCCATTTAATCCTTGCAAAGTGCAATTAGTTAGACAAAGATCTCAAAAAGTGCAATTGGTGGGTCTTTTTGCTCTCTGGTCGTAATTGGTTCTAATTACTAGCAAAGAGGGGGCAGCTGTAGACACCCCAAATTGCACTGTAAAATGAGAAAATAATGAAAACATTAATTGGGATTTAAAACAGGCCAAAATTGCATGAAATTCAATAATCCAAGCTTTGACCGTATTGTCACTACAGGCTAAGCACGCCCGAATTTTATATACGGGCACGCATCGCCCATAATACATATACGGACACCATTGGACCGTAAATCATTTACGGGCATATTAGACTCATGTGAGTTTTATTCTTCTATCGATTTCTGAGCCTTATCTTTAGTCCAAAATCTCTTTAAATGAGCGAATTATATATTTTATTCGTGCGAAATATCTTTATGGATAAAGGGTTGGAAATATCTTGTGTTTAACTCAAACTGAAACTCTATCTTGCCAAACCCTAGACCAACCATACCCCTGACTGTGCCTATAAATAGAGGGTCTCTCCTCTAGCAAAAGGCCATGAAAATTTGAAGTCCAAGGAACTCCAAAAGAAGAAAGGAATCCCTGCTGCTTTGCTTGCTCAATCCAGGGAAGTCCCTTTTCCCTTTTCTTTTCTGTCTTCAATTCTAGAAGTAATAGGATCTTCTCCATTGCTGTAGAATAAGGCCATCTTTTATTTTGTATACCTAAACTTGTCTCTAAGTACCTCAAGAGTCTCTCTAGCCGTAAAACGTGAAGAGAGAGCTAGGGGAAAGGGAAACAAGTGGATCCCTAGAATAGAACCCCATATCTGTTTTTTTTCCTTTTTTTATAGAAGAAAGCCTTTGATTGTGAGTGTACCCAAACCTATCTCTAAGTACCTCAAAAATCATCTCTAGTCATAAAACGTGAAGAGAGAGTTAGGGGAAAAGAGAACAGGTGGATCCGTATGGTAGTCCGCATGTGCTCTAATTTGTGAGATGTGGCTGTTTTTGATATCCTGATCATGTTTTAATGATTTTATTTTGAATCTGAATCAATCATATGAGTTCATGATGTTTATAGCATGAGATCCCCACTTTTCTCCAAAAATTGAGATTTTCACACTTTTGCACCAACAGCACTGTTTTCGTGATTTTTGTGATATTAGGCTAAGATCTTGGATTTATCGTGATCAATATGATAGATCTGGATCCAGAAGCCTGAAATTAAATTCTAGGGTTTCATGAAGTGGTTTTTGAATCGTTTTTCATTATTGAGAGAAGACCCTACAGTCTAAGTTCTCCCCTTTTGATGTTCTTCATCAACGTGGGTATTTTTGGTTTTGATTTTTTGATTTAATGTGAAATTTGGGCTTTATCTATGTCCTGGACTATTCAAGTTCAAATCTGAAATATTTTATAAAAATCATATTTTTCTAGATTTCTAGAATTTAACTTGAAGCCAAAATTTTGGATTTTTCACTTTAGATTGGTTTTATTTGATTTTCTCTCAATTTTATTTTAATCATGAAACCCTAGGAATGGTATGATCATACTTGAAAGTTCTTGATCAATCAGGCTATTCGTATGAAAAAAACCATACAGTTTTGTCTTTTTTGTGATTTTTTGTGATTTTCATAGCAAGCCTTTTTCCTTTATTTAACATGAACAAAACCTGGCAACCACCTTGTGTGGATGAATAGGGGTGCCTAACACCTTCCCCTGTTCATAACCTAATCCCCTTACTCATCTCTGGTTTTTTTTAGAGGGATATTTTTACCCTAAAATTGCCTTTTTGTGCTTATTTGATATTTTGGTGTCCATTCACACCTAAATTGAATGGTGGCGACTCTGTGTTTTTAACCAATCCCGTGTGATGATTGAGAAAGTCAATGAAAACGATTTTTTCCCATGTCTCACACCTGGCCATTCTCTTCTGATACAATTGGCCATGACAAAGCGCTTTCAAACGCTTTTCCTCTATCAAATTGAGTTGATCATGTCTTGACTGTATCCATTTAGCTTCTTCTACTTCAGCTTCCATTAGCACTCTTAGTGAAGGGATTTCCACTTCAACTGGTAAAACTGCTTCCATCCCATATGCTAAGGAATACGGGGTTGCCCTAGTAGAAGTCCGGATCGAGGTTTTGTAGGTGTGTAGGGCAAGTGGCAGCATTTCATGCCAATCTTTGAAACTCACTACCATCTTTTGAATGATCTTCTTTATATTCTTATTCGTTGCTTCTACTGCCCCATTCATCTTTGGTCTGTATGGAGCTGACTTGTGGTGGGTGATCTGAAACTGCTCACACATCTTCCTCATATCTTTGTTCTTAATATTCAAAGCATTGTCTGATACTATGGCACTTGGCAAACCATAGCGACAAATGATATTGTGCTTCACAAACTTAAGAACGTGGCTGCTTGTGATGTTTGCATACGAAGCTGCTTCTACCCACTTGGTGAAATAGTCGATTGCTACAAGTATAAACCTGTGTCCATTCGATGCCTTTGGAGAGATCATTCCGATGACGTCTATGCCTTACATGGAGAAGTGCCATGGAGATGTCATGTTGTGCAATTCACTTGGAGGTGCATTCTTGTTATCAGCATATACTTGACACAAATGACACCTTTTAACATGTTTATAGAAATCGTGCTCCATTGTCGACTAGTAGTATCCCAATCGCAGGATCTTCTTGGCAAGCATGTACCCGTTCATGTGGGGTCCACAAACTCCTCCATGTACAATTTCAACTAACCTTTCTAACTCAGTCTTGGCAACACATTTGAGTAGGATATCGTTGTGTGATCTCTTGTACAACTGCCCACCACTTAGTAAAAACTGACCTGCCAACCTCTGTATTGTTCTTTTCTCTGTAGAAGCGACATTTTCTGGCAAACTCCGATCATTTAGGAAATTCTTAATGTCTTGATACCATGGTACTTCTTCTTCTGGTGTTTCTTCTAGAACAAGGCAATAAGCAGGTTCATCTCTGACTTCAATTTCTAGTGGTCTAATATCAACACCTTTTGGCATACTGACCATTGAAGCCAATGTTGCTAAAGCATCTGCGAATTGGTTCTTGGCCCTTGGCATATAGTTGAAGGAAATTAGAGTGAATTTAGTGCTTATTTCTTCTAAATACTAGTGATAGGGGATCAGTTTGTGATCCTTGGTTTTCCATTCATCAGTTGCTTGGAAGATGATAAGACTTGAATCTCTATATACGTCAAGTTCCTCCACTTCATGGTCTAAGGCTGCTTGTAACCCAATTATGCATGCTTCATATTCTACAACATTGTTTATGCATTGGAACCTCAACTTCACTACGATTGGGATGTGTGCCCCATCTGGCTTGATCAAAACTACCCCTATTCCTTTTCCATTCACATTGGCGGCCCCATCAAAGAACATTTGCCAAGAGCTTTCACTTTCCTCTTCTTAAGTAAACAAGATTGCCTCATCAGGGAAATTAGTCTTCAAAGGTTGGTATTCTGGTAAAGGGTGTGCAGCTAAGTGATCAGCAATGGCCTGACCCTTAATGGCCTTCTTAGTGATGTATGTGAGATCAAATTCAAAGAGTAACAGTTGCCACTTTGCCGTTCTGCCGGTTAATGCTGGTTTCTCAAATAAATACTTCAAAGGGCCATTCGAGATATCAATAATGTGGAGTGACTAAGGAAATAGTGCCTCAGTCTCTGAGTTGCTCACACTAAGGCACAACAGGTCTTTTCCAAAGGGGAATACTTTGCTTCATATTCCGTGAACTTTTTACTTAGATAGTAAATCGCCCTTTCCTTTCTGCCTGTGTCGTCATGCTGGCCCAAGACACACCCCATTGATGTCTCCAAAACTGATAAGTAAAGAATCAGTGGTCTTCCTGGAGTTGATGGCACTAGCACAGGTGGGTTCTTTAAATATTACTTTATTGTGTCAAAGGCTTCTTGGCAATCGTCATTCCAGACTGTCGGGTTATTTTTTCTCAGAAGCTTGAAAATTGGTTCACAGAAAGCAGTGAGCTGTGCTATGAACCAGCTTATGTACTGAATCCTTCCAAGAAAACCATGAACTTCCTTATCTGTTCTAGGTGATGGCATTTCAATGATTGCTTTAGCCTTAGCTGGGTCAATCTCAATTCCCCTTCTGCTTACTATAAAACCCAACAATTTTCCTGATGTAGCCCCAAAGACACATTTTGTAGGGTTAAGCCTTAGACTGTATTTCCTGAGCCGGTCAAACACCTTCTTCAAGTTGATCAAGTGGTCTTTTTCTACACATGATTTGGCTATCATATCATCCACGTAGACCTCCATCTCCTGATGGATCACATCATGGAATAATGCTGTCATGGCCCGCTGGTAGGTTGCCCTGGCGTTCTTAAGCCCAAATGGCATGACAGTGTAGTGGAAGGTATCCCAAGGTGTAATGAAGGCCGTTTTCTCTTGATCCTCCTTAGCCATCTTAATCTGATTGTACCCAGAGAAACCATCCATGAATGAGAACAAGCTATGTACAGCAATGTTGTCAACCAAGATGTCGATGTGTGGAAGTGGAAAATCGTCCTTTGGGCTTGCCTTATTTAAGTCTCTATAGTCTACGCACATTCTGACCTTTCCATCCTTCTTTGGTACTGGCACTATATTTGCAAGCCATTCATGGTACGTGGAGACCGCCAAGAATCTTGCTTGGAATTTTTTAACCACTTCATCTTTGACCTTCAAGGTCCATTCAGGTTTCAATATTCTCAGTTTCTGTTTAACTGGCTTAACATATGGCAGAATTGGTAGCCTGTGCACAACCATATCAGTGTCTAACCCTGGTATATCTCGATATGACCATGCAAATACATTTTCATAATCAGCCAAGAACCGTATCATTTCATCACGCTGTACCTCAGATAGGCATACCCCAATCTTCACTATTTTTGGGTCATCTTCGGTCCCTAGGTTTATTGATATGGTCTCCTCAATATTGGGTTGGATCCCCTTTTCATGACACTCCAATTGATATGTGATTTCTTTTGGAGGGTCGTCTTCTTCGACCTCGGTCTCTTCCTCAACCCCCATTAGGTCAAAGTCGAGCTCAAGGTCGAAGTCATAATCAACCTGATCCAATTTCGTTTGATTATATGGTTCATAAGTGGTTTGGAACTTTTTGAAAATTTTAATATTTCTAGAAAAAATTGAAAAATCTTTTGTTGTTTTTTGAGAGCCTTCTAAAAAATCTTTTCTTGAAGACGAAGGCTCATTAAAACCTTCAGGAAAAGGGCATTTCACTAATGGAGTTTTTTTTGGAATCCATGTCTGTTTGCCAAACAAACGCGGCTTCAAAAGTAAGGGGAGTTTCTTCCCAATTGTTCAAGATAAAAAAATCTGGAGCAGGGGTAATAACACAAGTCTACTCCCCAAGCTCAGGATCCGCATCTTAAATCACCAGTACTGGGTAAGTTGCATCGCCTGCTTCTGATGTAGGGCTGGTCCCAGATGGAACTTTTACTGCAACCCAGTCAATGAAGGGTAGCTCCTCTGCTCCTTCTTCTTGGTTGCCTTCAATCATGGCAAAAAAGGCTCCAACGTCCTCAGAAAAATCATGCTCCTGTTCTGCCCGTGGCTCAGGCTCACCCAATGCTTGTGAAGGTAAAGGTAGAACATATGGTTGCAAGGTTGAAGACTTGGGTTTCTGGAATGAGTTAATGTTATAATATGGGGGTTTGGATTGATCCTGGGGTGGAGACAGTTGAATCATATGAGAAAGCTTCGGAAATGTTTCCCTGATGTGAGGGAATTTCATGTCTTTCATCTGCCTCTGTCTTCTCCAATTTCTTGGCTTGGACCCCAATCCTGCTCTATGGACCATCTTCTTAACCTTTACCGGTTCTATCCTTCCTTGCAGGTTAATCCCTAGACCTTTTCCCGTGTGGAAATTGTACTTTCCCAGCACTTTCTTGACCATCCTCTCAGCACAAGTCATTTTCTCTTCTTTTTCCTGATACCCCCCAGGTATAAAATTGACAGTTTCAAACTGGAAAGAGTGAAATGTCATCTTGTCTGTAGTCATTTCCATGTTTATGTAGGGTACATCAGGGGACTACATGGGAGGAACCAAATTTTTAGCTAGGACTGTAATCACCTTTTGCCCTCTAATGTATTTGACTCTTTGGTGGAGGGTAGATGGTATAGCCCTAGCTGTATGAATCCACGGCCTTCCTAGGAGTGGTTGAAGGCTGTAGGTATATCCATCACTTCAAATGTGATGTTAAAAATATACGGTCCAATAGTGACCGATAGTTCAACCTCCCCTAGGGAGTGTGTTTTAGAGCTGTCAAAGGCTCTTATGATTCTTCCATTTTGTTTGATTTTGTTTTGCTCCAGACCGAGCTTAACAAAGGTTATTAACGGGCAGACATTCAGAGCTGACCCATTATCAATTAAAACCCGGGCTATCATGCAACCCTTACTGAGCACAGCTATGTGCAAAGGATCAACATGATAGTACCCTGCTGGGCTAATTTCAGTTTCAGAGAAAGTTATGACATTGTGGAATAAAATCTGCCCAACCATCTTGCCTAGTTGGTCTGGTTCAATATTTTTAGGCACATGTGCCCCCTGAAGTACTATTAACAGAGAGTCCCTATGTTTTTTAGAATTCAACAATAATCCCAGAATTGAGATCTGGGCAGGGACTTTGTTCAACTACTCGACAACATTGAACTCACTCTTTTTTATGATTTTAATGACGTCAGCAGCCTCACTGTCAATTACCTGAGGGGTATCATCCCCTACCTTAGTCTTTCCCTTATTTTTCTCTTTCTTGGCTTCTTCCCTTTATTTCTCTGTTTCCTTTGGTTTTTCTCCCCCACCTACACATTTTCCTAACCTTGTCATGAGGTTTATTTCTGTCTTGCTTTCTGCCTCAACTGCAGGAAATGTAGTGGTGAAGCCTTCGCTGTAGTTCCACGGTACAGCCGATTCAGAGTAGGAAGGCTTTGGGACGTTTATTACCAATGGAGGAAGTTTGGACTTGGATGATGAAATCTGAGTGAGAGGAACATCAACAACCAATGGTGGAAGTTGTTTTAGTTGAGGGGTTACAGAAGTAACAGAAGCACTGAGATGGTCATAGTTTATGACCAGTGGTGGTTTGGACTGGATGGGTGAAGCAAAGGTGGATGGATGGCAATTGATTACCAGAGGTGGTTTTGCCATATTCAATTGGGCCATGAGAGAGGAGGCTCGATCTAAAGCATATCTAATATTCTCAGCAGCTGTAGATGCCCCAAATTGCACTAAAAATGAGAAAATAATTGAAAATATTAATTGGGATTTGAAACAGGTCAAAAAAGTGTAAAATCTGGCCAAACTGGTCATGACCGTATTTTGTTTACTATCTGGTCATGCCCGCAGTTGATATACAGGCACGGCATGCCCGTATTAATAATACGAGCAGGGCACGACCGTAATATATATACGGGCACGGGGGTCTTTGTGCGAATTATACCTTTTTCGATTTTGGAGCCTTATCTGCACCCAAATATCTCTCTGAGAGATTCGAATTATCTCATTTATCCCTTCTAAATCTCTTATTTATCCTATTTGGCAATGGATTGGCATTATCCCTGTTTTCAACCCAATTTGGTGGGATCCTGGTATATCCCTCTGGACCAGCCTTACCCCTGGGTTTGCTTATAAATAGAGGTGAGATCCTTAAGCAAAAGGCCACGAAAATTTGAAGTCCAAGGAGCTCCAAGAGAAGAGAGGAATCCCTGCTGCTCTGCTTGCTCAATCCAGGTACGTCCCTTTTCCCTTTTATTTTCTGTCTTCAATTCTAAAGATAATAGGATCTTCTCCATTGCTGTAGAATAAGGCCTTCTTTTATCTTGTATTCCTAAACTTTCCTCTAAGTACCTCAAGAGTCTCTCTAGCCGTAAAACGTGAAGAAAGAGCTAGGGGAAAGGGGAACAGGTGGATCCCTAGAATAGAACCTCATATCTGTTTTTTCTCCTTTTTTCTAGAATAAGGCCTTTGATTGTGTTTGTATCACCAAACCTATCTCCAAGTACCTTAAGAATCCTCTTTAGCCGTAAAACATGAAGAGAGAGCTAGGGGAAAAGAGAACGGGTGGATCCGTAGGGTAGACCCCCATGTGCTCTAATTTGTGAGATATGGGTGCTTTGAATATCTTGATCATGTTTTAATGGTTTTTATGATTAATCTAAATGAATCTATGATGTTTATAGCATGAAATCATCTTTTTCTCTTGAAATTTGGATTTTCACCACTTTTGCAACTACAGCACTGTTTTTGTGATATTAAGCTAAGATCCTGGATTTATCATGATCAGTATGATAGATCTGAATTCAGAAGCCTGAAAGTAACTTCTAGGGTTTCATGAAGTGGTTTTTGAGTTGTTTTTCACTTTTGAGAGAAGACCCTACAGTCTAAGTTCTCCCCTTTTGATGTTCTTCATCAACGTGGGTATTTTTGGTTTTAATTTCTTGATCTAATATGAAATTTGAGTTATATCTATGTCTTGGGCTGTTCAAGTTCAATTCTGAAATATTTTATAAAAATCATATTTTTCTAGATTTCTAGAATTTAACTTGAAGCCAGATTTTTTGAAGTTTTCACTTTATTTTGGTTTTATTTGATTTTATCTCAATTTTATTTTAATCATGAAACCCTAGGAATGGTATGATCATGTTTGAAAGTTCTGAATCAATCAGGCTATTCGTATGAAAAAACCATACATTTTTGTCTTTTTTATGATTTTTGTGATTTTTGTAGCAAGCCCTTTTTTCCTTTGAAAAACATGAACAATACCTGGCAACCACCTGTGAGACATGGGGAAAATCACCGGAATGATCATCCCTCCGTCAACACACGGGCTCATCGCAAAAATGGGAGAGTCGCCACCATCCATGATTTTGGGGTGAGAATGGACACCAAAGGATAAAAAATAAGCAAAAAAGAGACAAAAGAAACATTCTAGGATAAAAACAATCATACTTGAAAATCAAATCCAGAGATGGGTAAGGGGATTAGATTATGAACGGGGGAAGGTGTTAGGCACCCCCATTCATCCACGCAAAGTGGTTGCCAAGTGTGTGTTCATGCAAAAAAATAGAAAGCTTGCTAAAATCATAGAAAACCTTGAAAAAGGACTAATGTATGATATTTTCACATGAAGATCTAAATGAATTTTAGATCCTCTCTTATGTAAATATCATTTCTGGAATATCTCAAAAGATGGAAATCAAAGCACAAGTTGCTAAAAAACAAAGTTGAATCAAATCCGGAAAATTCAGTAAAAAGTATGCCATTTGCCTTGAAATCATTCAAATACCATTTTAAATTGAACCAAACCAGATCCATTTGAAAGATTAGGGTAAATAAGAGTCTCATGCAAAATTTCACTTCATTCCGATAAAAATCCTAGGAGTTATGCTCCTTTGGAGTTGCTGCTGGGGATTTTTAAAAGTGATAAGGGGGCAACTTTGGAAAATTGCATAGAAAAATCCACTCCATAAAAATCCACGAAATTTGGTGTGATTGAAGTCTGTATGGCCATCTTTCAAAAGAAACTAGCCTCATACAAAAATCCCTTCGGATGTGCCTTGGGTGGTCTCCCGAACAGGCCCCGAAGATCACAGATTTACCCAGAAAAGTACAAATGAACAGTTCTGAGTAAATCGGCTACCAATAATTCAAATGGAATCTAAAAATTATGAAACCAACTGGATTTGAAAATAGACTCATAAAGGAATACTCAGAAATAAAAATCACTCGAATCGGACTTAAAACGAACACATGACGCTCCGTCGAAGTGACAAGTTCTGTATTTGAACCTGAACTGTCCACTTAACTTCGACAGAGAGGTGTCAAAAATCCGTTTGATGGAACTTTATGAAATTTGGTGGACATAAACTAGACAGCCTCACCTTTCCCATGATTCTAGAATCGCTCCAAAATTCATCCAGACGATGAAGTTATGAGCGTCCGAAGTAAGGGTACAGGTGCTGTCTAGTTAGGCCCTTTTTGAAGAAAACCAAATCCGAAAAGCGATAAAGTGTGTGAGATTCGTGTGAGATGATTCCAAAACTTTTGAAAATCACTTGAAAACACTCCAGAATTGATTGAGGCCATTTATTTGAGATTTATCACAATAAATGTAATAAACCCTAAATATGGGCCTATCCCGCCAAAAGAGTGTAATATGTGTGCAAGAGTGAAAAACCAAGCAAGATTAATACAATAACATATCATGCATATAGATTCAACCAGATAGGTTCTAGCATAGCCTAGGGTTCCGTTCCATTATCGTTTCCCTCTGTTCTCTCTCCCCGTTAAACACGGTTCTTCGAGATAATCAAGGGTACTTTGATTATGGAACGGTTTTCAATCATTCAAAAGCCTTATGCTACATGGGTTCTAGCACTAGGGTCAATCCCCAGTCTCGTTTCTCCTAGATCCCGCCTTCACGTTTTACGGCTAGGGGGAGTCTTGAGATACTTTGAACTGGGGAAGGATTTCCACACAAAAAGAGGCTTTATTCTACAGAAAGGTAGAAGAAGAGATCTAGATCTAATAAATTAAATACAGAAAATAAATGAGGGTTGAGGCTTACCTGGGGTTCTGGAAGCAATCCGGCAGCGGTTCCCTTCTTCACTCGGAGTTCTTCGATCTCCAAAAACTTGGTCCTTTGCTTGAAGAGGAGCCTCCTATTTATAGGCAAAGGCTAAGGTCATTGGTAGACACAACTTAATGTCTAGAACCCCCCAACCTTAACCCTAGGGTCGTTTCCGAGATTTCCCCTCATTAAATGAGGGACATGATGGTAACAAGTGATTTTTCTCGGAAAACCGTAATTTTGAGCAAACTTAATGTATCCGGTATATCAGACCGGATACAAAAGGGCCTTAAGGTATCCGGTACATGGTACCGGATACACTAAGGCTCACATGTATCCGGTATGTTCCACCGGATACACAAAGGAGTACTTGTATCCGGCCTGAGTAACCGGATACAGGTAAAAGTTCATTTTCTTCAATTTCTGTGCTGGCTTTCAAGGAGATAATGATTTTTGATGATTGTTTATGCAATTTGGGGTGTCTACAACTGCCCCTCTTTGCGGGAGCTGCGAAGCAGTGAGCTGCAAAGAGTAGACAAGCCCAAATTGCATTCCCTTGAGCATGATTTGCTCGGTTCAATTCAATTTTGTAGAAAACAATTTTTGGGTGGAAATTTGCCAAAAAGCCCTAACTTTAAGGGGGGCATCTCTCCAATAATTCTTAAATTCCACTGAGCTCTCGTGGCTATGAAGTGGATTTTAAGCCCAAAAATAGGATTTTTGAAAACTGATTTTTTTATCAAACCAAGTTAAAAGTTGCGTGGATATCATCCTTTTGACCAGAACATCTCCCAAGGTTGCCCTAAATTCCACTGAGCTCTCGTGGCTGTGAGGTGGATTTTAAGGCAAAATAGGGATTTTGAGAAAGTAGTAAGAATTATAGCACAAGTTTGCTCTCTCTTTTTTTTTTTTTCTCTCTTTTCTTTTTTTTTTTCTCTCTTTTCTTTTTTTTTCTTTTTTTCATTTTTTTTATTTCCTTTTCTGTTTTTTTTCTATTTTATTTAGTTTTTTCTATTTTTTTCTGTTTTTTCTGTTTTTTTTCTCTTTTTTTTTTTGGTATCCGGTATGTGTATCCGGATAAGCAAGGGCCCGCGTGTATACGGTCTGAGTGACCGGATACAACTTGTTTTATAAGTCGCGCGCGACCGCGACTTTCCCCATTCCTTTCTTCTTTCTTCGATTACTCAAACCGGACACCTCACTTCTCCTTCGTCCCCGACGACTCTTCATCCTTCTCCGGCGATCTCCAGCAACTCCGGTGCCTCCTTTTGCTGCCGGCGACGCCCTCTTACTGCTGTGACCGAGCCCTAGTCGGGCATTTTTGGTTTTTTGCCTAAGCCCTTGACGAATCCACCCAAATTTCTGCGATTCTCTTGTAGCAACACCTCTGTCCGACGCCCTTGTGCCCAACTCATTCGAGCTTCGATCTCCACTCCACCATTTTCCATCTCCCACAGTGGTAACCAACATTCCTTTCGGCAGTTTTTTCAAGTAAGTGCTCTTAACATCCCAACAGGAATTATTTGCATGACTTAGGATTTTTTTTTTCAATGGCATGCTAGATTGCTGACTTGGTAAACAATTGCTCATTTTACTATTCTTGCCGAAAATTGAAGAGCCCACTTGTTCCTTCATTGCTGAGCTTGAGCTGGAATTTGTAATCTATGCTTTTGCCATGCTTTACTTTCCGCTTGGATTGATTGACATTTCTGCTAGTGGAGGAAATCATGCTGTTTTGCATAAACTTTTAGGCAATCCTTGTTTGCCTTTCTTACTACTGTCCTCTGATGATTATTAGAGCAAGCTTGCCTTTGATGTCCTTTTGCTGTTGCATGCTTACTCTGTTTCTTCTGCCGTGGTTCACCTTCTAAGTTTGTCAACTCCCTTGTACTAATTGCTTGTATGTCAGGCTATGGTTTGTTCCCTTTTTTATCCAAGTGGTGCTTTGACTATCAGAACTGTTCTCTTGACTGGCTTTTGGGCTTTGCAGTTTACTCCGATCCTTGAGACCATATGCTTTTACACCAATGTAGCAATCCTGTAGTAAATTATCAGATATTTAGGCCTTGTAAAAAGATTTTTAGAATAATATAGGAATATTTTCTAAAAGACTTTGAACTAAAACACAATTCCTGAAAATTTAAAAAAAATCATAAAAGATTACCGATAAACCAGAGTTAGAACCTATAAAATCAAAGTGAAATTTTTGATCAATTTGAATTGAGCAAAGTAGGATTCCAGATAGATTTGAACTGAAATTTATAAAACAGTTCCCTGTATAGATGGCTAGGAGTCGTTCCCGCGTTAGAGAGGAGGCTGACCCAGCTGATCAGCCCTCCACTTCGCGGGCTCGGACGGAGGCGAGTTCCAGTGCCACCTTGTCGGAGCCACTAGATGTCTTCTGGGAGAGCTCTGCTGAGGTAGGCTTTCAAAAAATTTTCTTTCTTTCTTCACCTTGTTCCTTTGAAATTTAGCCCGTGGTTGCACCTACTTGAGGTCGAGGCCGAGGCAGAGTTCAAGATCAGGCCCTTGAGGGCGAGAGAGGCCATGGCAGAGGCCGAGGCAGAGCCAGAGGTGCGGCTCAGGATGGTGTTGCCGTAGCCTTGTCAGGGGTTTCTGAGGAGCTGAGGGCATCCGTACATGATACAGAGCTCCTCCGTGGCTTGGATAGCCACCCTTCTATGCGCATCAGGGCTGATGTGCCGCTTCCATACCACTCCTCTCATCTGCGAGGCAGCTGGGGGAGATTCAGTGAGTTGGCACAGTCACTTTCTCTGGCCCTCCGGCGCGAGTTTGGGAGGTGTCATCTGGACCACTTCCTTAGCATCCCATCCTTCAGAGCCGATCGTCCGCTTATCTTCGCCATGATGGAGAGATATTTCCCGGAGACCCAGTCATTCCATCTTCCGGACGTGGAGCTAGGGATCCGTCCCTCAGATTTTGTGATGATCACTGGTATTCCGTTGACGGGGCGGACCATTGTCTTGGAGCGGCCTTCTGCGGAGGACGTGGGCCTTCTCTTGGGATATCAGGCCCTGCCACCTGCTGCTTGGGATGGGCAGAGTGGTCGCCTCTCTATCAGTTGGCTGGGAGAGAGCCTAACTCGTCATTATGAGGGGAGACATGCGACCATTTCTGTGGAGGATGCAGATTTTGTGCCTATCTTCCGGCATGTTTTCTTGTTGATGCTTGGGAGCTGCTTTTTCCCGGAGGATACCACCAGTGTCAGCCCACTTTTCCTGGACGCTTTGAGAGATCTTCGTCAGACCCGCCAGCTGGCATGGGGCCGACTCATCTATGGGACCATCTTGGCTGGGTTGTGCCGAGCGGTTCGAGGCCTGGCATCCCCGAGAGGCGATGGAGTTAGCAGCCGGTTCTTCTAGGCGATTCTACAGGTAATGAATTCATCTGTCTGGTTTAATTCCTTAAGCTTTATCTTTTCCTGACTGGCTTTTCTTTTGCTAGTGTAGACACCCCAAGATTGCACGATTTTTGATAAATCTTGAAGGAGAGAAATATTTTATTGGAATTTCCAATTCTTTGCATTGGGTTTGAGATACTTCACCCATTTGAATCCAAAACGGAAAAGGAAAATACCCAAATTCTATCTTTTGTGCAAAGTCAAACTTTTTCCAGTTGAATTTTGTTGACTTTTGACCCCAGAAAATGAAATATTTTTTAAAGCAAGATTTCAAGATAATTTTTCCCGGTAATCAGGTTTTTAGCAATGTTATTGCATAAATGAATTTTTTGAGATTTTAAATCTTGACGAATACCATGGTTTTAACATATTGAACCTTTTTTCCAGACCTGAAAAATCGGAATTTTGCCTAGAACTGGAAAGTTGACTTTTTATTCACTTGGAATTTGGGTCTGGAACTATTTTTAATGGATTCAAATGGGGGGGGGGGTGTTTGCTTATTTACATGTAATATCTTAAGTAAATGGACCTCTCCATTTACTTAAACGATATTACATGTAAATAAGTATTGCCTGTGTTAAAATTCGGAAAAAAAGGCTTTTTTCCTTGTCTCCGGCAACTCAGGCCGGATACAAGTGTCCTTCTTTGTATCCGGTGGAAAATGCCGGATACAAGTAGACCTCAGTGTATCCGGCATCATAGACCGGATACATTAAGGTACTTGTGTATCCGGCCTGACATGCAGGATATGCTAGTTTTGCTCAAAATTAGGGTTTTCCGAGAGTTTTCACATTTTACCATCATGTCCTTCATTAAATGAAGGGAAATCTCGGAAATAGCCTTAGGGTTAAGGTTGGTGGGCTATAGACATTATGTTGTGTCTACCATTCTCACCAACCCTAACCCTAGCCTTTGCCTATAAATAGGAGGCTCCTCCTTAAGCAAAAGCACTCAACTCTTGTTTTGAATTCTCGCAAAGAAGAACTCCAGGAGAAGAAGAAAACCGCTGCGGAATCGCCTCCAGAACTCAGGTAAGCCTCAACTTTTCTTTTTATTTTCTGTCTTTACATTCCTAGATCTAGATCTCTTCTTCTACCTTTCTGTAGGATAAAGCCTTCTTTGTGTGTGAAAACCCTTCCCCGGCTCAAAGTATCTCGAGACTCCCCCTAGCCGTAAAACGTGGAGGTGGGATCTAGGAGAAACGAGACTGGGGATTGACCCTAGTGCTAGAACCTATGTAGCATAAGGCCTTTTGATTGATTGTAAACAGTTTCATATTCAAAGTACCCTTGATTATCTTGAAGAACCGTGTTTAACGGGGAGAGAGAATAGAGGGAAACGATAATGGAACGGAACCCTAGGCTATGCTAGAACCTATCTTGTTGAATCTATATGCATGATATGTTGTCTGGTTTTTCACTCTTGCACACATATTACACTTTTTGGTGAATAGGCTCACATTTGGGGATTTATTACATTCATTGTGATAAATCTCCCATAAATGGCCTCAATCAAATTCTGGAGTGTTTTTAAATGTTTTTCAAAGGTTTTGGATTCATCTCACACGAATCTCACACACTTTATAAATTTTCGGATTTGATTTTCTTCAAAAGTGGCCTAACTGGACAGCACCTGTACCCTTACTTCGGACGCCCATAACTTCATCATCCGGATGAATTTTGGGACGATTCTAGAACCATGGGAAAGGTGAGGCTGTCTAGTTTATGTCTACCAAATCTCATAAATTTCTATCTAGCTTATTTTTGACACCTCTCTGTCGAAGTTGAGTGGACAGTTCAGGTTCAAATACAGAACTTGTCACTTCGACGGAGCGCCATGTGTTCGATTTAAGTCCGATTAGAATGATTTTTGTTTCTATGCACTCCTTTATGAGTCTATTTTCCAATCCAGTTGGTTTCATAATTTTTGGATTCCATTTGAATTATTGGTAGCCGATTTACTCAGAACTGTTCATTTGTACTTTTCTGGGTAAATCTGTGATCTTCGGGGCCTGTTCGGGAGATCACCCAAGGCACATCCGAAGGGATTTTTGTATGAGGCTAGTTTCTTTTGAAATATGGCTATACAGACTTCAATCACACCAAATTTCACGGATTTATATGTAGTGGAGTTTTCTAGACAATTTTCCAAAGTTGCCCACTTACCACTTTTAAAAATCCCCAGCAGCAACTTCAAAGAAGCATAACTCCTAGATTTTTCATCGGAATGAAGTGAAATTTTTCATGAGACTCTTATTTACCCTAATCTTTCAAATGGATTTGGTTTGGTTCAATTTAGAATTGGATTTGAATGATTTCAAGGCAAATGGCATACTTTTTACCGAATTTTCCGGATTTGATTTAACTTGGTTTTGAGCAACTTGTGCTTTGATTTCCATCTGTTGAGATATTCCAGAAATGATATTGACATAAGAGAGGATCTAAAATCCATTTAGATCTTCATGTGAAAATATCATACATTAGTCCTTTTTCAAGATTTTCTATGATTTTAGCAAGCTTTCCATTTTTTTGCATGAACATACACTTGGCAACCACTTCGTGTGGATGAATGGGGGTGCCTAACACCTTCCCCCGTTCATAATCTAATCCCCTTACCCATCTCTGGATTTGATTTTCAAGTAGGATTATTTTTATCCTAGAATGTTTCTTTTGGCTATTTTTGCTTATTTTTGAACTCTTTGGTGTCCATTCTCACCCCAAAATCATGAATGGTGGCGACTCTCCCGTTTTTGCATTGAGCCCGTATGTTGACGGAGGGATGATCACTCCGGTGATTTTTCCCATGTCTCACAACTGGCGACTCTGCTGGGGACTTGTGGATTTAAGCCATTTTTGTGTATTTGTTCATGCTTTTCTCTACTTTTGAATGCTTGCTATTTTGTTTACTTCATTTGTGCATATTGTTATATTTCAAATCAGATTAGGATGCTTAGAAATTTGTATGGATCCAAAGCCTATTTTGAAACATGATTTGGATGTGTTTTGTGATGACATGCTCTGATTTAAGTTGTTTTGCCATGAAAAAGAAATTTTCAAAATCTGGAAATTTGGTGTAAATTTTGAGTATTCAAGCATGTTTCCCATGAATAATGCTTTTTGTGCTTAATGGTTGTTTTATGCCATGATTTGGACTTGGGGGTATGGAATGACATAAGTTGAGCATGAAAACAATGAAAAAAAAATCTGAAATGCTTAGTGGGAATTTTGGGGATTTTCAAGCATATGTTTCCCAAGCTAAAAGCTTTTTATGTCATATTGTTAGCTTCTAGGTTTTAGGCTTGGATTTGGGCATAAAACCATGTCACTTGAGCATCCAATTGAAGAAAAAAAATCTGGAAATTTCAGTGTATATTTGGGGGTTTTTAAGCATGTTTGACCTCATTGAGACACTTTTGAACCATGCCAAGTAGTGCTAAAATTTTAGGCTTCAATTTGGGTAGAAATGGTACACTTTGAGCATGAAAAAGAGCATGAAATCTGGGATTTTAGGGGATGCTTTTGGGTTTCAAGCATGCTTCCATGGTTTAATTGTTGTTTGTATAAATAACATGTTTTGTATACCACTTTTTGGGCATGTAATATTTTTTGTGCATATTTAGTTGTTTTGGTGCTTGCTTGCTTGTATTTGGCTTCATTATTTTTGTCATAAGTACCTTGGCTTGAAATTGAATGCATGGCTACGAAAAAGAGTGGCAAGGGGCTGGGACGTTGTGAATGTTACCACAATTTAAAATTGCACTTGAGCACTTGAAACAATTTGCACAGCCTACCCTTTACCTATTAGGACCGTGCCCGCCGACTTGATGTAAACCCTTTATCCTTTTTTCTTTTATTTGCTTTCCTGTATCTTGACTGTACCTGACTGTTTCCTTTTTTGTAGCTCCTCCTGTCCCGATTTGATGACGTGGATGTTGGAGTGGCTCGTGAGATGGCGGTACAGGACGCCTTCGATAGAGATCGACGACGTCAGCCCTACCAGTGCTTCCTCGGGAGGCTTGGTAGGGTGATGTACTTAGGAGAGCGCCTGTAATTCCAGCACACCAGCGCACTTTGTATCCCCGTCCATCCTCCTCCTGTGGGTCCCGACACACTCCTCCCAGGCTTTGATGTTGATCAGTTTGATCACTTCTTGGATGCAGAGGGGCTCACAGTAGCTGGAGATTACGACGAGTGGTTCCAGTGGGTATCTATAGGATGCTTGATGGATCGACCCACTCGTGCCGGGGTGACAAAGATCGGCGGGATCCGTATCCGGATTCATGAGGACACAGTAAGTCTTGTACTTTTCATATCTTCATTTCTTCTTCCCTTATATATTTCTGACCCTACTTCTGTTCTTGTTGGCAGGTACACGAGCTGAACACCATTCGGGACTGGTTCGAGAGCCAGCGGGCTGCGATCGATGATATGATTGCTGAGCACGATGCGGTCGTGGCCCAGTGGGATGCCCGGATCAGGGAGCTGGAGGCCTTGGTTGCTGAGCTCCAGGCTAGACAGGTATCTGGCATTCTTATATTTTCGTTTCTTTCATTTTCCTGTTTCTGATATTCTGATATGCTCGTTTGACTTGTGCAGGGCTCGGTCCCAGATCAGGATGCTGCCTTCGAGAATGATTTCCTCATTCCTGACCCGTCTCCTGCTCGGGCTACGGATCCCGTGGATGTCCCAGTTGCTGATCCTGGTGATGTTCCACCTACTGATGCCCCCGCTGCTCCTGCGGATGTCCCGGCTGTTCCTTCATCTCCAGTGATGGTTCCTGAGCCGGAGGAGGTCCCTGCTGCTGACCCAGTGGATCCGGATCCCATAGTGCCTGCTGGTATGTTTTCCTTAGTTTCTTCTCTTTTATTCGTTTTAGTCTCTCAATTCCTGATTTTTCTCCATTTGGCACAGATATTTCTGCTCCTGGCCCTTCTTCTGCTGCCGGGCCTTCTGGACATGCGGGAGCAGAGACTGCTGTAGCTGAGGGTCTAGTTGAGCCCGTACCTGATGAGCCAGAGGTTTCATCCCCAGATTCTGCTCCCGCTCTGCCCCCAGACATCGAGGAGTATTGCTTGGAGTATCAGCTCCAGCAGGTGGTGGGTCGGCATCCTCGTCATGCAGCCGAGCGCTTTCTGGCCTACTCTAGGGGTCGAGCACTTCGAGGTAGAGGCCGTAGAGGTGGACGCGGCTGAGGACGTGTGGATGATCCTGCATAGGAGTAGTTTAGAGATTTTAGGATTTTCATGTCTTTTCCATCATCATTGTACCAAAAACTTGCATATATATATGAAAAAAACTTTGATTCATTCTCTCTTGTCTTGGACATCTTTTGTTTTTAAATTTGTGTAATTATGACTTGTACACAGGTAAAACAGGTAAAAAATTTGGATTTTTCATCCTTAGCTCTTTTTTTTTGCATTTTTTCTTTGTATCCGGTCTAACATACCGGATACATTGATTGGTCTTTGCATCCGGTATGTTATACCGGATACTCATGGCATCCTTTGTATCCGGTATACTTAACCGGATATTAATAAAGTCTTTTGTATCCGGTCTGAGTTACTGAATACATTAAAAGATGCTATAAATGCAACCAGCCTCGGGATTTGAGCATTTTTTACGAGTTTTTGAGTTTAGAAACCCCCTTTTTCGCCTTTTTCTTCCTCCTCTTGAGTTCTAGATTGCTCCCATCACATCCAATGGAATCCGGATCATTTTCTGCCCCATTACTGTCTGTCTACACAGCCTCCCCTGCAAAACAACCTTTCAGATCAAAACCCCCAAATCTCACTAGGTACAACCCTGTGGATTCCTTTTACACAAGGTGGGTTAATTCTATGACCCTAGATGAGGAGAGGAGATGAGATACTACTAATCTAGGCCACATCCTGCTTATTCCCAAGGTTCCCTTTAAGTGGGAGATTATAGAGGCCATGATTGGTCATTGGGTACCCGACCTCAACCTTTTCCGTTTTGGGACCCATGAAATGACCCCAACCATTGAGGAGGTGGAAACCATCCTGGGCTTGAGGTATGATGAGAAGGTGGTGAACCCGCCTCTTAGGCCCAGTTACAAGAAGGAAGCTTCTACTTTTTTGGGCATAAGGAAGAAGGACTTGGGGGATTCTGACACCCTTTTGACCCTATCTAAGGCTTTTTTGACTGAGAAGCTTTTGAGAGGGGAGAACAAGGAGGCCCGATTCAATGCGTTGACCCTGATAGTGGTCAACCAGTTGCTTTTCCCACGGGATGATGATGATGTGGACTTGGCCTTGATTTCAGTGATATGCCAGGTTAGGGAGCGGGAGAGGTTGGCCCCTATGATTTTGGCTGGGATGTATCAGGCCTTGACCGACTGCTACAATAGGAAGTCGAAACGCTTCCTAGCATGTGCCCAGATCCTGCAGGTAAAAAATTTTTTTCTTTTTGGCTTTCTTTCTGCCTTTTTTGCTTTTTTCTTGCTTTTTTTTTGTTTTTTGTTTTTACCTTTTTTTACAATGTGCTGACATATCTCTCTTCCTTTGCAGCTTTGGCTACTTGATCATTTGAGCCAGATTGAAGAAATCAATCGACACTTCTTCCCGAGTCTGAAAGTCCCCTTCTTGATGAGCAACAGGGGATGCCCCGATATTCCAGGGGGCAAACAGGGCTGGTTCACTTTCTTGGGCTCACTTCAAGAGGACCAGGTGAGATGGCCTGGCACTTATCAGCCCAATGCAGCGACAGTGATTAGCTTCCGTGACCGTAACTTCCTGATCCTAGCGGGACTGAAGCATGCAGTGCTGTATCTTCCTCTACGGGTCCTTCGTCAGTTCCGTGCCACCCAGGGGATTATCATCCCATGTGGATATGAGGATCGTCTTGGGCCCCTTTCTATGAAGCTGAATGCCTGGTTGATGAAGGAGTGGTCCTATGTCTGCTTCATGCATGGTCCAGTCTTCTCAGAAGCTCATGTGAAGGATTATCTCTTCTGGATCAAGGAGCAGATACAGACTCAGGCTCCGGTACCTGAAGATCCTCCTGTAGTCTTGGCTCCCACCTATGAGGACATTCTATAGTCTGAGCGGGCTTCTCATAAGCGGCTTCAGCAGATATGGGTACGGGAGGCCCCAGGAGCTCAGGATACAGGGCATTTATCTGGAGAGGCAGCTTGAGGAGCAGATCTCACGCCGTACTGCCATGGAAGAGAAGCTGGAGGAGCAGAGGCAGGCCCGTCGCTTCGAGGTTCGTATGATCCGGCAGAAGTACCAGGATACTTTGGCCAGCCTTAGGAGTATGCGGATCAGGCAGGCCCTTTCAGATGAGGTCATTTCCTTCTTGAGTGACCCTGCTGCAGAGGGGGCTTCATGAGTCATTACAGCTTAGGCAGCTCGGATTCGAGAGCTTGAGGAGCGGCTAGGAGATAGAGACTAGCTTTATTTCCTGCATACATTTTTTATTATTTTTTTTTTACCTTTGTACCAAAGCAAACTCCCATTGTGGAAAGACAAAGGATTTAATTCAAAATAAAATTTTTATATTATTGGCCTCAGAATGCTCAGATGCTTGTAAAAACAAAGGTTTTATGAAAAGTATTTGATTTATCATCACTGGCCAAAGTATAATTTTTCCTTTTTATATTTTTTATGTATTTTTTGAAATTTGGTCCATGCACTTAATCACCTATAATTAAAGGAATTAAAACCAGGTTAAATAATGAAAAGGGTAGTCCACAAAATACTGAGGGATCAGAACCGTCCATCTTAGGACCTTTAGAGTCATCCCCAAATGCCAAAACTGCCCCATTCTGCTCATGCCAACTTTGCTTAAGGCTCAGATCCCCATGATCAACTCAACCTCTGATTTTCTTTCATTTTTTTTTTGCCAATATTGCCCCTAGCGCCAGTTACGGTTTTCACTAGGGCCGGCTTCTGAATTCCGTCATCACCCATCTTACTCTGATATTTGAATGAACAAGCTAAGATCACCGAGGGATTAAAAATAGGACGAAATAAAGGCTAGGCTCAGTTTATGAAAGAAAGGGTATTAAAGGCCCAAAAATTTTCAAGTGCGGAGATAGGTCAACCGGATTTACAGTCATGATAAATTTACCCATTTTTCCCCAAATTGCATTTTTTTTGCATCTTTTTTCACACTTGGCTTTCATTTGCCATTTCCATTGCTTTTCCTCTCTTTTTCTTTTTCTTTCCTTACTTTGCCCCAATGGGCTTTGCCCCAATTTGTTTTGCCCCAATTTAAGACTGTAAATCCGGTTTGGGATTATCAAAGAAACGAACCGGCTCAACTTGGCTAGACTAGGGATTAAAATTTTTGAAGGAAATAAAGAAAAATGGCCTCGGATCATTTCCTAGAAATATTCACTCAAGGGAAATACCTTTTTACCGCATCAGAGTTAATGGGCTCAGGAAAATCTGACCCATCCATTTCTACTAAGATGAGTGCTTCCCCTGATAGGACTTTCTTGACGACATATGGGCCTTCCCAATTGGGCTTGAACTTACCACGAGGATCTTCCAAAAATGGTAGAATTTTCTTTAGCACCAGGTTTCCTTCTTGGAAAGTTCTGGGCCTCACTTTCTTATTGTAAGCCCGGGCCATTCTCTTCTGGTACAACTGTCTATGGCAAAGCGCTTTCAACCGCTTTTCTTCTATCAGGTTAAGTTGATCATGTCTCGACTGGACCCATTCGGCTTCTTCTAGTTCTGCTTCCATGAGCACTCGGAGTGATGGGATCTCTACTTCCACGGGCAAGACTGCTTCCATCCCATAGACTAGGGAGTACGGGGTTGCCCCAGTTGAAGTCCGGATCGAAGTTCTGTAGGCATGTAGAGCAAGTGGTAGCATTTCATGCCAATCTTTGTAACTCACTACCATCTTCTGAATGATTTTCTTTATGTTCTTGTTTGCTGCTTCCACTACCCCATTCATCTTTGGCCTGTACGGAGCTGACTTATGGTTGGTGATCTGAAACTGCTCACACATCTTCTTCATGTCCTTGTTTTTAATATTTGAAGCATTGTCTGATACTATGGCACTTGGCAGTCCATAGCGACAAATGATATTGTGCTTCAAAAATTTAATAACATGGTTGCTTGTGATATTTGCATATGATGCTGCTTCCACCCATTTAGTGAAGTAATCAATCGCCACCAAGATGAATCTGTGCCCGTTCGATGCCTTAGGGGAGATCATGCCAATAACATCTATGCCCCACATAGAGAAGGGCCATGGGGATGTCATGTTGTGCAACTCCCCCGGGGGTGCATGCTTGTTATCTGCATATATTTGGCATTGATGGCACCTCCTGACATGTATACAGCAATCATGTTCCATGGTCATCCAGTAATATCCCAACCTCAAGATCTTCTTCGCCAACATGTGTCCACTCATATGGGGCCCACAAACTCCTCCATGTATGGTCTCGATCAACCTTTCCGATTCAGCTTTGGCAACACATCTGAGCAGAATGTCGTTATGTGACCTCTTGTACACATGTCCCCCACTTAGCAGAAACTGACCAGCCAATCTTTGTATTGTCCTCTTTTCAGTAGCAGTGGAATTTTCTGGCAGACTCCGATTGTTCAAGAAATTTTTGATATCTTGGAACCACGGTGCTTTTTCTTCTGGTGCTCCCTCTAGAACGAGACAGTAAGCCGGTTCATCTCTAACCTCAATTTCCAGCGGTCTGATGTCTACTCCTTCTGGTATGCTGACCATTGAAGCCAAGGCTGCTAGAGCATCCGCAAACTGATTCTTGGCCCTTGGCATATAGTTGAAGGAAATTTGAGTGAAATTTGTGCTTATTTCTTCCAAATATTGGTAATAGGGGATCAATTTGTGATCCTTGGTTTTCCACTCACCAGTTGTTTGGAAGATGATAAGACTCGAATCCCCGTATACGTCAAGTTCCTCTACTCCATGATCCATGGCTGCTTGCAATCCAATTATGCATGCTTCATATTCTGCTATGTTATTGGTGCACTGGAATCTCAGCTTTACTGCAATTGGGATGTGTGAACCGTCCGGTTTGACCAAGACTGCCCCTATTCCATTCTCATTCATATTGGCGGCCCCATCAAAGAACATCTGCCAAGAACTCTCACTGTCCTCCTCTTCAGTGTACAGAATTGCCTCATCTGGGAAGTTGGTCTTCAAGGGTTGGTATTCTGGCAGAGGATGTGCAGCCCGGTGATCAGCTATGGCTTGACCCTTGATCGCCTTCTGAGTGATATACGTGAGGTCAAACTCGGACAGTAGCAGTTGCCACTTTGCCGTTCTACCAGTTAATGCCGGTTTCTCAAATAAATATTTCAGCGGGTCTATCCGGGATATCAATAGTGTGGAGTGACTAAGGAAGTAATGCCTTAGCCTCTGAGTTGCACACACTAGAGCACAGCAAGTCTTTTCCAATGGTGAGTATTTGGCTTCGTATTCCGTGAATTTTTTACTCAGATAGTAAATTGCCCTTTCTTTTCTACCAGTCTCATCATGTTGCCCCAAGACACATCCCATCGACGTTTCCAACACTGACAAGTACAGGATCAGCGGTCTTCCTGGAGTTGGTGGCACTAGCACAGGTGGGTTCAGCAAATACCTCTTTATTGTATCAAATGCCTGCTGGCAACCTCATTCCAGACCGTCGGGTTATCCTTCCTCAGAAGCTTGAAAATTGGTTCACAGATAGCAGTGAGCTGTGCTATGAACCAGCTTATGTATTGGATCCTCCCGAGAAAACCACGAACCTCCTTCTCGGTTCTGGGTTCTGGCATTTCAATTATGGCCTT